>JAKWBJ010000004.1:165000-339388 GCA_023159175.1 Wohlfahrtia magnifica | reverse complement strand
AAGTAATAAATAAATGTTAGTAATGCGTATCTTATGTATTCGAGATTTACATATTTAAGTGACAAATGTTTCATTTACCCTATTCTCTATTTTTTATTAAAATACATATGTATTAAGTTCAACACATGTCTGTAATGTCTGTTTTTAACATTGTTTTACCTACATATCGTATATTTTAATTATGAATTAAATCAGGTTTTAAATTAGATCAAATTTTAATTTCAAATCATTTTGAAAAAGAGTTAGAATTTTGTCCATTTATTTTAATTTTTTATTGCAGTCTATAAATTTCGATTAAAATTTTAAGCGAATTTTTAAATGAGTCCCTTTTAATTTTTAAGAGACTGAATTTACATATTATATTTCTACTAAGACTGGCTAAATCTTTGAAATGATTAATAAATACAGCACATAAGGCAAACTGGTGAAAAAGAAGGGTGTGAAGTTAGCTTCTTAAGTAATATTATTTTTTTAACATTTATGTAATTTTAATTTAACATGAAGAAGCGTGAAGTTATATTCTTTTTCTTCGTTAGTTATATTCTCTTTCGAGGGTTCAGTACAAAAATGAATATATTGATTTATGTGGTACATATATCAATTTACTTTACGAAGCAAAATTTTGTAATATGCTATATTTTATATTGATTCATATTTAATTAAAACATCATCAAAATCTAAAAATTGGGTGTGGACAAAAAAATGAAATATGTTTGTTTTTATATTCTTAATATTAAATGATTTGCCAATTTATATACGAGTAGTTAAAAAAATTCACATACAATATTCGATAAATCTTATAAAAGATTAAATTGTGGGGGAATCGAATAAATTGGGGTGGAATGACATTTCATCAAGGATTCCAGCAGATTTTCTCCCATGACCCAAAAGTCCTTCTGAGCCGAGATATATGGCCTTGAAAATGGGATAAAATATTAGATGTTAAAAAAAAGAATATAACTGAAGAAGCTAACTTTCACACCCTTATGAAAAAGATAATTACTTCATAATTAAAACATAATTTAAATAAAAATAATAATAATAAGTTACAGTTGAAAAAATTCGATTCGCCTACAGACAAATGTCAAATGCTTTAAATCGAATATGACAATTTTCTGCTATACAATTTTGACAACTACACTGCATTAGGATGGAAATGTTTCGCTACTTCTACCTTATAAAAGCATAGAATTGAATCACACACAGTGAGTCAAAGTAATAATGGAATAGCTTTTATTTTTATTTGGTTCCTTAATATCAAATTAATTAAAAAGTTTTTAGGAAGAATGGTAGTTAGCTAGACCATTTGTCAATTAAAAAAAGTTATATTTACTTCAATCTGTAAATATCAACGTTCACCAGTAAATATAACTTTTTCGTAGAATAAAATATTCTTAATAACCATGTTTTTGTCAAACTGGCGAATGGTTATAACCATAAATAGATTTTCTCTGGCTACACGTGTATGGTACCTATGTTTATTAGACATATTTCTAACTGTTCCAGGATTGGCTTGTTTCCAAAATACTTAGCTGCTACAGAAGCCAATTTGGGAGTACCGGCATTTTGGTATTTTTGTCGATAGTTTGTAACAACCAACGGTTATCTGACTATGAACAAATTTTAAGTTTACTTGATCTGGACCTCTTTATAAAACTTGTGATATTTTTATAGCGCTTGATGGTGTTAAAATAGTTGCTGGTACTCGATTAAGAATTGCACTAATGTCACGTATTGATTTACTCTCTTTTGATTGTCAAATATTGATTTCCCTTTACTCAATCGATGTCAGCTTACTATTGCCCTTGTTGCAGTACTATTGCCCTTATTGCAGTTCAAAAAAATTAATTTTTTTACAAAGTGAATTTTAGTGGAATAACAAAACCTTACTAAACAAATGTAAAGTTTAATGAAGTTTACCGTGGTCAAAATAGTTAGTTTTCGCCATGTTTTGCATACGTGTTGCATTATTTCTTTAACACTAATATCGGAGTGTTTTATTTTACTTATTTTTTGTTGTTGTTGTTAATTTATATAAAGTTTTTTTTTTTGTTGATTAATGATATATACTATATAGTCCTTTAGAGGATTACTATTTATATCTCGGGGACTGGCAACACTAATGACAATAGCTAGCAACGTCATATTAAAGTTTGAAATTTTTTAGCATAAACAGTGAAAATCGATTTTCGAGAAGGTTTTTGTTGGGTTATTTTTCATAACCCTCGGCATGGAATATCTCAACAAAAATATGTCGATGAACTCAGTTCTTTGTATGACGAAAAAGCAATCGTGGTCGTCAAGGAATTCCGAGAAGAAAAAAATCGGTTGTTGTTCTCGTTTGATACCCCATAATTTATCAATCGCCCAAAAAAAGGCTGGCGTTGATTGGTGTAAGGAAATTATTGAAAAGTTCGACCGCGGTGCTTCAAAAGACTTGTATAAAATCGTGACAGGTCAGGTGACTAATCATGAATATATGCGTATGAGCCGGAAACAAAACAGTAATCCACACGTTCGATTACTGTATTCCAAGACGAGCTAATTTCAACAAAAGTTGTTCGTGAATAAAGAAAAGCGGAGCAAATGGTCGCCTGTTTCGGCTGAATTGATCATGTGGCCACAGTTTCGCTTGCGCAACGTAGGTCGGTCAATTCTGAGTGGTACACGACCATTTGTCTGCCGGAAGTCTTCGAAGAAATTCGCAAAACCAACCGCCGTAGACGAACTTTTGAGCAATTGATGATGTCTTATCCTCCGTCCAGTCCTGAGTTGACACCCAATGACTTCTTCTTGTTCCCGAATATCAAAGGTTAACAGCGTGGTCAACGATTTACGAAAGCCGAAGAAGCAGTTGAAGCGTTCAAAGACCATGTTTTGGAAGTATCTCAAGAGGAATGGAAATACTGCTTTGAGAAATGGTATGAACACATGCAAAAGTGTAATTGATCATCAAGGGGAATATTTTGAAAAACAATAAAGCCATTTTCATTAAAAAATATTTGTTATTATTTGCTAGTCTCGAAATATAAATAGTACTCCTGGTAATAACAACTATTATTCTTCTTCCTAAAGATTTTTTAATTAATTTGATATTCAGGAACAAAATTAAAAATGAAAGCTGTAATTGCTAGCAACTTTTTGTTTTCAAAGTGTTTTGAATCGAAAATATGCATATTCATGGGTGTTACAGAATCCAAGACAGAATTGTTATATATTAGTATTGAAAATTTAAAACAAAGAAAGGAAACAAAAAATAATCGAGAGTCAAGCCTGACATCAACTTAAAAAAACATCATGATACCCGTGTGGTGGTACTTTGAGGGCATGTGGCACTGAGAAGAGCTCTATATAGCCCAGCTACGTGAAAAAGGCCATTTTACTAGAAAGACCCTATTGACAAGTACTCGTTCAACAAAGCCAGGCTCCGTGTCGAACAAGTCGTCAAATCACACTCCAAGAGTTCGAATGAAAGGCTCTTTAGCATCCGCTATATTTTCCAGACCATGCAACAACCATCTATTTGCGACAATAAAAAGGACTTAAAAAATTGGCTCAATAATATCTGCGATACCAGACTGAGCGATTTTTGTCGGATCATCAGTGATCTAGTGGTGGGAGGTGATCTTAAGGAGAAACAGCAAATACATATTGATTAATTTATTGTTATAACTATTATTTTTTTTAAATAAAAGTATAAAAAACAAACTTTTTCCTCAATCAAATATTCATAAGTATGTATACATTGTCGCATTGTGCAGAAAATATATATATGTATGTATATGTACAGTATACCCAGGATAACGTCAACTAATTATAACCGCGGGTGTTGACGTTTATGAATGTAGAAATGTAATATAAAAAGCATATTGAGAGTGTGTTTAAAGCGTTTTTATTGTTTAAATATTTACTAAACCCGAACAAAAATGGATCAAAAAAAAAAGGCTTCCAATGAGAAAAAAATCAACCGAACAAAAGACGAAACATATGTATGTATGTAACTTCATTTCTATAGTAGTTCTAAGGGAAATACCTCGAATTCGGAACTAATTTCGTAAAATAAATATATGTACGCGCATATGTATGTGTTTTAACTGTTACTGTAGCTAAAATTCTGCTTTATTTAGAGTTGATGCCTTAGTGCTTTGTGGTTTGGTTGAAGTTTTAGAGTAGACAATGTTAGAAAAAATGGGTTGATGTTTTGAAATGTTGACGAAAACGAGTGTTTTCGTTATCCCGAGTGCACTGTATATCGACACACAAACGAACAATGAGGAGTATATAATGTATATCTGGCTTTAGAATTTCTTCCGATTTTTACTTCAACAACTGTAGTTTTAAGTAAAGATCAACTCGTCTGATTAAATATAAAAATTAATTTGTATAAACAAAATCAACTTAAATGGTACAAAGTACCCCTATCTTAATTATTATCATAACTATTACCTTAGTTACAGTTTTTTTTACCGTTTTTCCCTATTTTACCTCTTCTGGTCAAAGTGTATAGTCGCTTCCAGAAAGACACTGTAAAAATTTCTGAATAATTGCTTCAGACTTGAAAAAAAAAACACACACATATGGCAAAAAAAATAGGTGTAAAAACTTTTTGTTTTTTTTTTCTAAACATTAAACACTGTAATAAATCACAACCATGCACAAAATTTCCAAATAAATAGTCCGGCATTAAAAATTCGTTTCTGAAAAACAATGTTTTTTTTTTCTTTTAAATGTGAATTTAATTTGGACAAAATATTAGGTGTGTACATTTTAATCTTGTTAAAATTAAAAGTTATCTTATTTATTATTAAAAAATTGAGAAAGTATTTAAGTGAAATAGAATAAACTGAAGATAAATTAAATATTATATCAGACAAAATTTATTTTTAATATGGTTGTGACCGTCATTGCAGTAATGAAGAAAGACGGTTTATTTTTAAACTTCGCGAGCAAGCTAAAACCTATAAATTTGTTCCAGAGGCTTTTAATCGGTCTGATAACTTTGTGAGTAACGCTTTAAAACAAAAAGAGACCACTTTAAGTCATCTAAGGCGATTGATGGAGAAATTGGAAAAATAGTGTCATCTGCGAAGAAGATCGCAGAAGGCAAACCTAGTAAGTAGAATAGCTCACAACGTCCCTCTGCTTAGAGCAGAATTAAATAGACGAGTTTCCAAGCTTCCTTGCAGTAACAAGGACCAATTATGGCAAAATATTCAAAATGTGTGTTACAATATTCCAGTAGAGAAGCATAGAAGTGTTAAAGAAGAATGTAACTAATAATATCATATACATACATACTTTTTATTTACAAAATATATTTTTTAAGTCCAAATTTTTAATTAAATTTTAAGTTGTTTTGTATTCATCAATTTTTTTTACCACATCAAAAGCTGCACTTTTCTTGAACTCACCTTAAGTATATTTTACTGTTACTTTATCTGCTTTATAACTTTTAAAATCTCAAAATAAATAATTTAAAAATAATGCATAAAAACTTGTAGTATAAATTAAACTCATAATATATATACATACATATACACACATACATATGTACATATACAATCTGATGTATTTCATCAAAACAAAGGTTTACAAATAAATTTCGACTCCGCCGACAAAAATTAGCTACTTTATTACCAAAAAACAAACGACCCTATCTACAAAAGATTATATGATAAACGTAAATTGTCAATTATCAAAACACCATATTGGTCTATAAGTTAATTAAGCAAAATATAAATATTGTAGCTCAAAAATGTTGAAAAGTCCACTAAATCTTGAAAGTTATTTTCTTGTTTTGAAAAAAAAAATCGGCGATCTTACCGTCAATATTGTTACGATAATAAGGTTGGGCATCACAGCGTTTATTACATCGCTAAAATAAATAAAGAAAAGCTGCAAGAACAACTCTATACGTGCTGTTTACAAATCGACAACAACAAACATTATTAGCAGAGATAAAATAAATAAAAATAACACAGCAACAGCAACAACAACAAACTAACAGCAAAGAAAACAAGTAAGAATAAACAAGCAACAACAAATACTGAAAGCTGAAAGAGGTAGATGTTTACGTACGCATGGCTACAAAAGAACTAAAAAGAAATTAAAAGAAAGAAATGGAATCTACCTGAAATATCGAGAGGTTCGAGAGCTTTCGATGTGTTGTTTACTCAGCCATATAAAAAGCACTCAGCGAGTGGAGTTTAAGTAAACACAGCGAGTGCAGTTTGTGTGAAGAGAGTCTATAAAGAGTAAACTCTTGAAGTGAATCGTGAAGTAAAAAACCAGTTTAGTTGGAGCTAACTCAGTAAAGAGAGTTAAGTGTGGATAACCTCTGGTTGAAAAAGTTGTGATTGAACCTAAGTTATAACTACGATCGGGTTGGAAGATCTTTAAATAGAAAGATCTGTCGAGTAATTGTTGTTGTTTACAAGATTGTAAACAGACGGAGTAATTAAGAATAGAAAATTGTTATTGCTTGTAAAAAGTTTACAAGCAGTGGTGCAAAAACTGTGTTGAATAAAGGATTTTTAATTAAAACCAAACACAAAATTTATTTAATTTTAACTACAATCTACGAACTCATAACAAGACGTTTTTAAAAAGGGTAAAAACGTAACAATATGGCACGTGAACAATATGGTATATGAACACAGCGGAGCTATTTATTTCAAAACTAACATACAGTGAACCAAAAAAGTTTAACTACACCTACTATATTCATAATGCTGCTAATGTTTTTATTTATTATATAAAATTTGATCTTTTTTTGCCTTACATATTTTTAAGAGTACTTTATTTTCGTAATACTACAACATTTTTCCCATTACTATTACATAAGGAGCGCTACTGGTAAGTCCTCGTTTATACGAGGAAGCAATTTGATGGGAAACATTTAGTTTGGCAGCAAATTACGGGTGGGGAAGAGAGAATCGTTTTTGTCTTCGGTACTCGGCGATACGCTTCATGGTCCTATTCGAATTCTTGATATTTATTAGCTTTGCTTCTTTACAATAACAATAGTAATGGAATGTTGACGACAAAATGTTCGCCTGTGTGAACGCCAATGGAAAAAACAAAAGAGAAGAGAGTTTGTTCTTGACATATTTAAGTTATTGTTTTTGTAAAAGTGAGATTCTTAGACCTGCTTTTAAGAGAGAATACTTGTGAGTTTTAAAGAATTTTATTATTGATTATTGAGTTAGTTGTGTGTTGAACTTACTCTAATGCTGACGAAATGGGTCGAGTAAATTAAATACCACTTATGCTAAGGAAGGTGATAGTAATACTGTATCCGAAAAATAATTCATTACATGAAATGAAAAATTTCATATAAATATCTCATTCTAGTGCGCAAACGATTAGAAAACCATGTTTAAATAATGAAAGTTTGCAGAGAAAACTACGATCAGGTCGCCAGAAAATACTTTCATTGTGAGAAGAACGCTTTATAGGAAATGCTGTTAAAGCTGAACCCAAAAAAAAATTCGCTCCTAAAATACGTTATAAGTTGTTACAAATTTCAAGCACCAGCGTACACTCATAAACTATGAGAAATGTACTCCATAGAGCTGGTTACAATACTCGAACTCCTAGTAGAAAGCCTTTAATATCTGCAGTAATAAAAAACGGGGTTAGATATTGTAAAGCAGTTATTGGACAAGCCAGATTCTTTTTGGGACGATATTTTACTTAGCAGCGAGTCAAAATATAGCAGTTTTGAACCGTATTTCATTTACAAAATATGGAGAAAGCTAATGAGGCAATGCATTATAAAAATCTAAACTCAACTGCTAAACACAGGGGTGGTAGCATTATGGTGTGTGGGTGAATGGTGACAGCAAGTGCACGAAAATTGATTTTTATAAAGCATACAATGGACAAACACCTATACCTGAACATTCTGTACGCATCGCAATTGGGTCTAGAAGAAAATAATTTTTTTTTCAATCAGATATTGACACAAAGTATACGTCATATTTGGTCAAGGAATGACTATAATATAATTGTAGGTAACTGTATACACCCCCAGAATATCCATATCTTAACCAAATATAACATATCTGAGATTAGTTAGAGAAGAGGACTCGAATACACAAAATCACTTCGAAAAAAATCTCTTAAAAATGAGTTGTCAACAGAATAGCTAAAAATAACCGAAAATTATATTAAAAGATTAGCCAAAAGCATACATCACCGTCTGCAAGCGGTCATTAATGCGTGTGCAGGACGTACAAAATATTAATTTATCTAATTTTTAGTTTTTGTTTTCTTGCAAATAATTTTTATTTAATGTACGTAAATTTTTTTGATATAAATTAGTGACATTGCGGTTTTCTTAAGTTGTTGTTTATAAACGTTACGCTATATTTTAATGAAAAGTCTGGTTTAATAATTTTAAGTATACATAGAAATAAAATTTAAAAGCTTTAATAGTTTTTTGTTCCAAAAAAAAAAATGTGTTTCATGAGTATGTTTTTCTAAATATAAAGTGTACTCAGACTGTTTTGGTTCAATGTAGATACGAATTATACTCAGCTTCCACAAAGAACTCGAAATGGAATAAGTATTGTTTTGCCTTTGAAACTACACCATAAAAAATTAAAACTTTTAAAAAAGAAATAGCAGCATCTCCAAGAGCTAAAACCATTGTTACCAGAAGATTATCATTATTTTTATGACTCTGAAAATTCACTTTTATTTTTTAAACCAATTCTTTTTATCGGGACAAGGAATTTTGTCTTTTGCTTAGCCATATGGTGTTAACTTCTTGTCCCGTTTCCATGATACAAAGCTTTTTGCTGCTTACACCGCCATTACTATGTCAGGCTAAGAACATATTAAACTGCCCTCATATATAATATTTTTTCACATATTTCATAAAATAATAGGTCTGTTTCTTTACTCTAAATTGGGATGCCTCGGGATCCTAATCTTAACGAAATTCGTTCCCATGCGGAAAAATTGGGTAAAAAAGAGAGAGTTTGAGAGAGTTAAATTCTTCTTCCTGCACGAAACAACCCGTACTTTTTCTTCGGGATAGTTTGTGCAGGTAAACAGTAGTCTGCTGTTTAAAAAATAAACAATAATAAACTAAAAACATTTTTTTTTTTACAAAATTAAACAAAAATTGAAAAGTTGAACTAAAAAAGGTTTAAAAACTTGTTGTGAACAACTAAAAGTTAACTAAAAAACTGTTCTTTTTTATTTAATTATCACGCATAAGTCAAATTCATGGTGTTTGTGTTTTATGTACAAACATTTGCAAGTTGTGTTCACAAAAGAGTTTTTAAAGTCTTTAAATAATATTTACATATAAACCAATTTTGTTTTATTTTATTTATTTTAATTAAACAAAATAATGTAAATATTGAACTAATGTATTTTTTTGTGTTAAAATTTGTGGTTTTTTGCGTTCCCGTACTTTTGTGCGTTTTTGTCTCTTATTGAGAAAAATTGTTTTGTACTCTCATTTTACCGAACTTTAGCCAAAAAGTAAAGAAACAGACCTAATATGTGCATACACTAGAGTCCCGACTTGCGTCGTTAATGGGGACCGGAGAAACGCCACGCAAATCGAAACGATGCAAATCGAATCACTTTTTTCTATATAAATGCACTAAAATTTAATTTATTGGGGAAAATATTCAAAACAAAGCAAAAAATTTTGTATTTTTGATAACAACAAGTATGAATACATTTTTATTTATTTCATTTACTTCAACAAATGTTTATATTTAATTATTATAAAGAGATAACAAAACAATAAATTAAGAGAAAACATAAAAATTGTATTCATTTACATATGTATGTATGTATATTCAAAAAAGTAGGTGCATTAAAACTTCTAATTTATTTAGCTTACATTGAACTCTCTTCAGATGACAAATCTAAATCAGATCATCACTTATACACTTATATCCATTTGATTGGATGGTTTTACTGTTTTTTTTTTTTTTAACAAAACTGTCCAATGGCTTGATCAACGGATGCTGCTATGCCCGTGCTACGATTTTCGTCAGGATCGTTTTCAGAAAATATATCCATTGCATGGGAAATTAATTGCAAAGCTTTGGAAATATTGGCGACTGTTAATTTTTTTTCTTCTAATGTATCATCTCCTGTTGTGACATCTTTTTCTCAAACATGCTGAATATCAATGGCTAATAAATTTTCATTATCGAGCTCCTCATCGTGAGACAGCAAAAATTCATTAATATCATCTTCCTCCATTCCGTCAAATTCTGTTTCTCTAGCTAAATTAACCAACTCGTTATCGAATATCATCAGCAGCATCTTCAACTCCATTAATAAGTTCAGGCCATAATTGCTTCCAATTCCCTCTAATGGAGGATGCCTTAACTTCTTCCCAAGATAAATTTATATTTTCAATAGCTTTCACTATGTTGTAGTTTTTCCAGAAGTCTTTCATAGAGAGTTTATCATTTTTGTCTGTTGATTCAAGAAGTTGTTGGAAATTTCGGCGTAAGTAATACATTTTAAAATTTGAAATTACGCCTTGGTCCATAGGTTGAATAAGTGATGTTGTGTTAGGTGGCATAAAAACAACTTTTACATGCTCCGATAAGTCATCTAAAAAAATTGGATGTCCTGGTGCGTTACCGACTAACAAAAGCATTTTCAATTCAATTTCAACAAGAAAGGAACAACAGCGTTTAAACTCAAGAACGGCACAATTTTCTAACCAATCTTTAAACAGAGTTGTGGTCATCCAAGCCTTTTTATTAGAGCGCCAGTGTACCGGGAGGTCTCTTTTGTTTATACTTTTCATTGCCCTTCGATTTTCTGATTGATATATCAAAAGGGGTTTAAATTTAATATCTCCTTCTGCGTTTCCAATAGAAGTGTTAGCCGATCCTTTGCGGCTTTATATTCAGGGCATGCTGTCTCATTTTTTGACAAGTAAGTTCTTGATGGTAACCGTTTCCAAAAAAGACCTGTTTCGTCGACATTCAAAATCTGCTTAGCAGAATACCCTCCTTTTTCAATTATGGCTTTCAGTCAAGCTTAAAATTTTCTGAAGCTACTGAATCTGCGCTGGCTGACTCTCCTTTTAATGCCACATTATGTAAATTTGCCCGAGTTTTAAAGCGGTTAAACCAACCGTTGCTGGCTTCGAAATCACCAGAATTTCCGTTACTACTAGATGCAGTATTATTTTTAAGGTCGGAGTAAATAGAAAGAGCCTTAGTTTTTATTACTTCCTTGCTCAGTAGCATTCTTCTCTTATTTTGATCATGTATCCAAATTGAAAGCAGGGTGTCAATCTTAACCAATAAGGGATTTCTTGCTATAGTATCTTGCTTCGATTGGAGTGGAGTGACAATTTTAGCTAATTGATTTATTTTATCACTGACTCTGTTGCAAATTGTCCTTACTGTTGTAGGTGCTAGTCCAAGAGCTCTTCCTATATTAACAGCTTTTTCTCCCGATTTAAAACGTTTTATTACATACAATTTTAATTCCAAACTTTATTACTTTTCTTTTACTTTGACTCATTCTTTACGTCCTTAAGGTATCTTGACGAATCATACATTAAATTCTTACCATAACCAGGCAGTGTTGTTAGCGCCACTTATATAACAAAGTACAGGGAATTCCCCTTATTTCACGCAATTTAAAAACTTCTTAATATACAGGTGACGATCAGTGTTGCCAGCAGTTCTAAAAATGTAAAGATGCTAAATACTACACTACAATTGCCAAAATGCACAATGCTGCAGTAAAAATTTAACCGTTTTCAGCGACGCAAATCGAAATCACAACGATGCAATCGACGCAAATCGGGGTCAAAACGGCGCAACTCGAACCGACGCAACTTGAAATTGCAACGACGCAAATCGAATTTTTCCAGTTTTAAAAAAGCGACGTAAATCTAAACGACGCAAATCGGGACGACGCAAGTCGGGGCTCTAGTGTATATATGTATGTATGTATCAAAACGAATTGACAAAAACGTTGATGTTCATATTTAAAATGAAGAACCATGTTATAACAAATTTTTTAAATATCGTTTTCTTAAAAAAATTAAAATAATAAATTTTTTGGAAAAAAGTTTTTATATTAGTATGTAGTTAGGGCCGTTGGTTTCAGAAATATATATTACCAAAGGACCTAACTAACATAGATCTTCAAATATTATAATATTTCACTTTATTTTATCAGTTATTAATTTGTCAGGTTTTTAAAATAATTTTGGCAAAAATCTTGCTGATTAAAACTATATTTTTTATTTTAAATAGTTTTTGGCCTCTTGTAAAATTTTCAAAATGTTAGATAGGTCCCTTTGGTAACGAAATACGCATTCATTTTTATATATGGAGATTTCCACCGAAATGTAACGTAACACCAGATTTTGCTTACGTCTTCAAATCCTTTAGTTCGCTTGTTCTAATTTTTTTTTACTAAATATACCAATATCCCGGTTTGCTCCGCTTCGGTTTGTTCGTTTCGGTTTGTATCGTGTTTTGAAGATGTTTTTTTTTTTTTTTTTAAATCTCTGTGATTTTAAAGTTGCGTCGTGTTCAGTGCTCCCACCGAAAAAATTTTAGTTCTACTAGCCTCTAAAAACCATTAAAAACACATATTTTTGATATGAATAACAATTTTTACTCAAATTTTTATATGCGTTGATAAACTGCAAAATACAGTAATATTAGGTTTGTTCAGTAACTTAAAATAAGGTCTGTTTCTTTACTTTTGGGTAAAGTTCGATAAAATGAGAGTAAACAATAATTTCTCTTAATAAGAGACAAAAACACTCAAAGGCACGGGAACGCAAAAAACCACAAATTTTACCATAGAAGTAAACGTAAATTTTTTGACAATTTAGTTGACATAAAAATTGGCGCAGAATACACTTATTCAATGTTTACATTATTTCTCTTAATTAAAATATATAAAATAAAACAAAATTAGTTTATAAATATTAGGTCTGCGTACTCAAAAATGTTTAAAAACTTGTACAAATTTTTAAAAATGTTTACTAAGTTGTGTTTGTTTACACAAATACTCAGTAAGTAGAGAGGAAAAAAGAGAGTAAAATGACAATTCGATGCAATAGATCTTACTGGTTTTTACTGGATAAATTGTAGCCAGTAAAAATTTTTAAGATAAATAAGAAAGAGCTGATAGTAAAGCTTATTATTATTTATTTACTTATGCAAATTGTGTGCAAATGCACACAAAACACAAACACCACAAATTTGACTTATGCGCAGTGTTGCCATAATTTTTCTTAGAAAAACTGAAAATTTAGAAGAAAAAAACTGATTTTCAAGTGAAAAAACTGCATATGCTTTTGATATCAACGAAGTTATTTGAAATAAAATTAAATTAATAAGAAAAAATACCAAAATCTTGTCTGATTTGAAAATTATAGTCATTTGAAGTGTTCAAATCGACTTCAATTACAATTCGGCTAACAAAGTAAAAATGAACATAAATGATAGTATATTAACACTGTGCTCGAATTATATACCTTTTTCCGACAAGCTTGGCAGCCGTCGGATAAATCGATTTCAAGTTCGCTAAATCTAGTGGTACTAAGCACTTTTTTGAGTTAGCTTTTATTTTCGAAATATACCGTTATTTCCAAATGAATGGGATTGCACAACATATATTCGCGTAACTAAAAAAGGTTTAGTTTATTGATAAAATAAAAAAACCGAATATTAGCAATAATATTACTTTTAAGGCTAATGCCCGGCCACTATTATGGTTAACAATTCGACTAAGTTGAGTTGAATATACCCCGTAGTATGGGCATAACATTTGTTTTTATTACTTTTAATAATTTATAAGTGAAACTAATGTAAATCCTACTGCTCTTTTGCAAAAAATAAAATTTATATATTCTGGAGTGAAATTCTTACTTCAAAAATTGTAATTAAAATTGAAATTGAAAGTAAAGTAACCTTAAATGTTAAAAACTGTAAAATCTGCACAATTTACAAAAAACTTATTTTTTAAACAAAAAGCTTCAAAACTGCTCAATGCTTACAAAACTGCAAAATACAGACAAATCTGCCCATTTGGCAACACTGCTTATGCGTGATAATTAAAGAAAAAAAAAAACAGTTTTTTAAATAAACAATAAATCAGAATTAAATTTTAGTTGTTCACAACAAGTTTTTAACCCTTTTTTAATTCAACTTTTTGACTTTTTTTAAATTTTGTTAAAAAATTAGATTTTTACTTTATTATTGTTTATTTGTTACACAGCTGACTGTTTGTTGTATACCTACACAAATTATCCCGAAGAAAAAATACGGGATGTTTCGTGCACGAAGATGAAGAATTTTACTCTTAAAATTTCTCTCATTTACGTAATTTTCGCGTACGGGAATGCTTTTCAATAAGATTGGCATTCCGCGGAATCCCAATGTAGAGTAAAGAAACAGACCTATTGTTACGAATTTGTAAACATTGTTACTAGAAAAGTGTTTATTAACTCAAAAAATTTGCAACGAGAGAGCGTCAAAAGAGAGTAATAAATTGAGACACACAAAAATTTTTACAAATTCTTGCTGGCAAAATTTTTACTTACAAGAATTATTCAAACAGCCATTTTGTGTTTATGTTTACAAATCAAGAGTTATAAAAAAAATTTGCGAAATTGTAAGTAAAAATTAAGAGAAATTTTGCAAAAAAAATGTTAACTGTCGTTTTAAGTTTCTGCAAGTAAAGTTATTGAACAAAAACCTATTTCCTACAATTTTACCTTTAAATTGCAATATTTTTTTTTGTTTTTTTTTTACACTGTATGTAAGGTTTTACATAATTCCTAAAAAAGAAAACAAAAAAACGTTGTATTACAAAAAAAAAAAAATTAAGCAACAAAAGTAAAAGGTGCATCATATTTAACGCTTGAAAAAAAAAAATCAGGTGCTAATAAAGAACTTGCGGTTCGGCTTGCCTTTCATTGTTAGGATGTATAGAAAAAAGTCAGTATCATTCTGGAAAAACATATTTAGAGTGATAAAGTAATATTTTTTACAATTTAAATTTAATTCAATCGATTTGGCTCTGACGAAAAGAAGCATGTTTGGCGCCCTACGAAGCTAGATTTTACTCCACAATATACGTTGAAGAATTAAACATGGAAAGTTGCATAATGGTATGGGCAGCCTTCACATGGCATGGTGTGGGTTCAATCGTAAAGATTGATTAAAAAATGAAAAATCATATGATTTCATTTTCTGATGAAAACTTGTGTGTAGAATGGATTTTTATGCATGATAATGATGCTAAGTACACCGCACGATTAGTAAAAGAATATTTAGAAGACCAATCAGTTGACGTTTTGCCATGGCCAGCACAAAGCCAAGATCTCAATCAAATTAAGAATTTATGAAATTATATTGAAAAACAAGTGGAGCTAAATGACCCAAAAATCTCCGAGAACTTCGGAAGTGGTTCGAGCGGCATGGAGTCGTATATCACCTGCGAGATGTCGGACACTGGAAGATCAGAATTGCTGATTTAACTGAAAGGGTACCCGACAAAATATTTAACACAAGTGATAATTTTGCCCACCTTTTATGGGGTGTGTTAAATATGTATCCAATGTCATTTCTTGTTGAATTGTTTTATTTAAATTCCATTCATTCTACATTTGTAAATTTTATAAAAAAGTAAAGCCATGTTTAATTTCTTATTTCAATAAAACTCGAAAAGTTGGCAAAAATAAAGAAAACCTATGTTTTTTTAGTAACAAATCCGGTTTAAAGAATACAAAACGGAATCAACTATTTGTGGCAAATGTGATCAATTTTCGTTAATAAAGCAAAAATTGTAAAAAAAATTTATTTTAAGAGCCAATTAACCGGTTATTTGTTTAATTTTTTTAGTTTTATTTTAAATTGTAACTACTCAAAACCCGTTCTTTTTTATTAAAGTTGAATAATCGATCTCTCAAGTATAAACCATTTCCGAAAAACTGCTGTTTGTCAGATATATGTATGTTAGCGTTATGCTAACATTTAAAAAAATAGGGCCTGTTCGTAAATGCATCACTACACTGCATCATGATATTTAGCGCTTTAAACAATCTAAATTCACTATTTTACTCAAAGATTTATTTGTGCAAACAAAAGGTAGTGCTGACGCTGATTATATACAGTTAGTATCATTAATATTCGGTTTTATTAAAGAGATATGTTTAACTGATTCGTCTTAAGCTAAATGTATATCTTTTTCAACATTTTTTTCTTTTCATTAATAGTTTATTTAGACACTTGAAAGTTCACATTTGTATTTAGAAAAAAAGAATAACAATATAACAAAAAAAAAAAAAAAAACTTAATTCAGGTGGCATAAAATATTGCGCGTCAATAATATTCGGTTTTCTTTGAAAAGTAACAAATAATACATTAGGAAAATGGTTTTATATAAAATTCAGTATTTTGTTGGATAACCCTTTTGTTTTATAACTTCACTTAGACGGTTTGACATGTTTTTTTACTATTTTAGCTGTATAAGCTGCAGGAATACGATCCCATTCTTCTTGAAGCCGCAATTTCAAGACTTCAGTGGATGTTATTTTGTAGTTGCGGATTCACCGGTCCAGCTCATCGCATAAATTCTCAATCGGATTGAGGTCTGGGGATTGTGCAGGTGGATGGAGAACTTTAGGGCAGTTATAGAGCAATCATTCTTGAATTAAACGCGACTTGTGCTTTGGGTCGTTATCTTGGTAGAATTTAAAAGAATCTAAAACGCCCACCTTCGCCCATTTGCACTTTCTTTCAAATTTTGACGGAGGATATTCAAATATGATTCCTTATTCATAATTCCGCTGATAAAAACTAATTTTCCTGTCTCTTTAGCTCCCATACAACTTCACAGCATAACATGTCCATTTCCATGTTTTACGGTTGGTTTTAATTTTGTGGTTGTAGCTCCTCATTTGACCTCCGCCACACCATTACACGCCCATCGGATCCAAATACGTTATACTTGCTCTCGTCCGCAAATATAACGTCATCCCACCAAGTTTCAGGCTTCTTAATGTACTCCCTGGCAAAACTCAAACGAGCTTTTCGGTTGCGTAAATTAACCAATTGCTTACGACGTGCTACTCGGCCATGAAAACCTTTTTTTCTTATGGTTCTTCGTATAGTAGATGCAGATATTTTCTTTTTAAACTCATTGAGCACCTCTGTGACTAATTTGGGAGCACTTAAGCGTGGGTTAGATTTTATTTTTCGCACAATTGAACTTTCTTCCCGCTCAGTAAATTTTTTTTGCTTACCTGTCTGCTTTATGAAGTGTATTCTTCGTTCATGTTTGTGCCTTCTGACAATGTCCCCAACTGTATTTGGTTTCATATTCAGAATTTCAGCAATCTCTTTGTACTATTTACCTTTTTCATAATGGAAAATAACAAGTTTTCGCTGTTCTAAAGGAGTGTTTTTTTCCTTTGCACAAGAAAGGAGGTGTTATGCACTTTTATTAAAACGTATCTCTATATTGCTGGAAAAGTAGCTGAATAACATGTTTTTTTGCAAATAGCATATAAATAGGGGAAAAACCGAATATTGATGGCGCTTAGTAAACAGGGTTAACAAACTTTGAACGATTTATCACGGTTACCATAGTCATTTTTTCCATATATTTGAATACTCATACTGACAACATTTATTTTTTTTGCTATTCTTCTGATTACCTATCCATTTCGCTAATGCCAGGGTGTTATTATCGATAAATTTAAAAACCGAATATTAATGACACTAACTGTACGTTAATAATGCATCATTTTATTTTCTGTATTAAAAGTCTGCCATCTTAATACAGCGCAGCGTTGCATTTACGAACAGCCCATATTTAAAATGTGTTCAAGAATATTTTCTGTTTTTACATATTAAGTCAAAAAGTGGTAGTTAGCTTATATTAGTATAAACCCCCATGTAAATAAAAATATCTCTTCGATTTGTGAAAGGTTTAAACATTTTTTTATTAACAAAACAAATCTTGTTAAATTTAGTTTTAGTACAAGACCGTATTTACTTTTAATTTTTGTATTTTACTTTTATTTAAGAATAACATATATCGTTTTATATATAACTTCAAATTCCACTACAAAAGTATCTCTTAAATTATTCTTTCTTATTAAACCATCGGCATACTTGCGCATGAAATGTTATCAATGCTTTTAATATTTTACGAAATTTCTAAATATTGTGTTTTTGTATGAAATAGTAAAATATTTTTTTTGTTTATAAACTCATCTTTTATATTCTTGTCAATAAAGTCGACAAAGAGCGTACAACAATTTGGTTTTTCAGAGAATACAGTGAGATTTCCCATTTGAGAGCTATTCAGAGGCAGATTTATTTGATTTGCTAGAAATATGATATATTCAGCAGGTCCGCCTTTTAGATCTTTCGGCTTTAAATTCTTTATTATAATTGTGTTATGTGACATACTATCACCAATTATTTCCTTTATTTCATTTGGTTTTTCTTCAAACTCTTCATCTTTTGCAATGTCATCTTTTTTGTCGCCATTACTTATTCCATTATCTCTTTGTTGTTGCGATATTTTGGATCGTTTTAGTTTCTTCTGATTCCGTTTATTTTTCGTGTTATTGTAGTTTTTCTTTGAAATAGCACCCTGATTTTTAGTTTGAACATTAGAATTACTATTATTGTTGATCGATAAAAACTTGTTTAATTCTTCAAGAGTGGCTATTTGGTCTTCTAATTCATGTACAATATTTTCCTTTGCTTGTAAAGCGTCTTTAAATATTTTAATCTTTGCTTCGAGTTTTTGTATTGACTCTTTTGATATTGTAAACGCTCTCTCAAAGAAAATACTGGCTCTTTTGGTCTCTTCAAGTTGATTAAAAATTTCAATAGTTTTTTCTTGATCTTCCCAGGGTACAGGCTGATAAACTTTGCCAAACTCCAAAAACATTTTAAACATCATTGGTTTGTATGAATCACAATGCAGGCATTGTGTGGAACTATTTGAAATAAAGCAGCATTAGTTGTAGGAAATAATTTTTATTGGAATTTAACTCACTTTCCATGAAATTCTCTAATGCAAGAGAAATGATACACATGGCCACAACTGGTGGCGAATATATCATCCTCGCTGTTTAGTATTTCCTTACAACTTTTACATAAAATTCCGGTTCCTTGTGACATTTTTTGCGTTTATTTTATATTTACTTCCGCTAAGAACTAACAGTCTTAAAGCACAACACCCTCAGCTAAAATACTTATCTATAGCAAATAACTCTTAGCATTACTGAATATAAAAAGGAAACCCCCTTTGTTAAAATAAAAAGAAAAACGGCGTTACCAACTTAAAGCAATAGTGAAGCGATACCAACTCGGTGATTTAAGTCAATGTTGCTTTTGTCACCGTTTTTTTCTTTTAAATTTTCGAAGCGAGTAAAATTTGGTGTTTTTTAATCTCAGTGGTATATAGAATGTTTGCTTGTTTTATAGAAACAGACTAATATAAAGTTTGTTTTTAATGCCAGCCCACAACACCATTTGTGGAGAAGGATGTATTGTATTTGTGTATTCAACATATAAAATATAGCCTAGTGATCCACAATTTAAACACTCATCATCCATTAATAACAATGCTGCCACAGCCTCTACCATAATTATGCTAAAGAAAATTTGCACCAAAATTTATTTACCACTAAATTATTAAAATGCAACTTAAAAAACCGATAAAATGTAAACATAACCAAAAAAATACAAACGCTTAAAACGAAATGTAAACAAATCCTGAACAGCTGTTTCGAATATTAATTTTATCTATGTTCGAAACAAGGCAAAACTAAGACGATTTCATGACACCAATTTATGAATTAGTTTTCAATTCTGATTAATAACAATTCTGTGTTGGATTGTGTAACACACTTGAATATAATTTCTATCAGATTATTTTAAAAGCTAATCACCATTATTGCAGTTTTCAAGTCGAAGTCGTTTTTCGACATTCAAAGAAATCATCAAAAAATTTTCTTTTTCATATTACAAAAATGTCGAAAAACGACTTCTATTATTTGAGTGTCATTTAGCACTCTTATCCCGTAATGAGTAAAAGTGAATATTTTATAATTTTATTTTTGTGCAGATTTATTCAGACGAAGTCTTCAATTCAATTCAGCTGTATTCAGATTTATTACAGATGATTTTTTGCAAATATCTTTTAGAAATGGGGCATTGCACTGAGGGGCAAGATTCCACCATTTTTGGAATCAATTAAACCGCTGGGTTTAGATATAAGATATTGGTATCTTTGGAAAAGTCGTGGTCTTGGTATTATGAATCAGTCAAAAAAAAATTTTTTTTTTCAATGAAAAAGATAAAATAACAAAAAGTAATTTAGTTCTATTAAAATCATTAAGCTAATGCAAATAATCATAAATATTTCGAAAGTTACAACACACCTTTATCAATTTAAGGATACGTTATTATGTATTTATTCGCTATCACCTTGTGTTTCATCGGTATCTTCGTCACTGCTTACGTTGAAATCCACCTTATCAAATTATGAAAGAAACAGATATTCTACTTTCTTGGGCACAACAATATGTTTTGCCTTGGGTGTCTTGCGAGTTGCTGTGACCACCGGTTCTGAATTTATTAAAAGAAAGTTAAAGATATCTTCTAAATTATTAATCCTATTACATTTTCTTGCGTTATACTCTCTAACTTTTTTAAATATTCAAAGAATCAATAGATAATTTTGAACTACTTCCCAATTGTAAATCAACAATTTATGTATGTAGCGTTGGCGATATCTAATTCCACTGATAATATTTTACGAACATTTCTACATATACACTACGCGACAAAGTAAAGTGTAAATTCTTAATAAATATGATCATTTTACTAAGAATTAAAAACTACTTAAGGTAATTCCAAAATTAATTTTAAATGTAAAATAGTAACGTATCTGAAGAATAAAAATCAATTTTGATATCTCAACATATAAAAAAATTAATTTTTATAGATTCTTTATAAATTAAAGAAAATTTCGCACGCGACGTTTTTATTTTTAATGACACCTCGAATTCGTTTCGGTTTACTATTGACCAACTTGACCAATGTTGTTGAAGGTATTCTTGTTTATTTAAGCTGTATTCTTGTTGACTAGTTTATGGCTTTGGTTTTATTATTTAAAGATATTTCAATGTCCCGAACTGATGATATTTTATCAATAGAGTTCAAATTACAGTTAGTGTTAGTATCATTAATATTCGGTTTTATATTTTTTCGATATTAAAAACTTGGTATTAGCGGATAGGCTGTTGCTATCTAAAACAAACGATATAGCTAAAAAGATTCCTTGTTAATTCTGTAATCCAGACTTATTGGTAAAAGTGTGTAACCCTATTTTTTGCGCTGTCATTAATATTCGGTTTTTAACCCTATGTCTTAAAGCAATTGCAAAAAAAGGTTGTTCAAAATATTTTTCTATGATATAAGAATAAAAGTGTCAATAGAAGTGTTGCTTCTTTGTTGCTCAACGAAAATTCTATTTGGTTGTAACATATTTAAATGCGAGGCACAAAATACACCTTTTTGGAACAGTGAAAACTTGTGGTTAATCATCACAAAAAAGGTAAAACCAGCAAAGAAATCGGCGAAATTCTTAATATGAAGACAAATACAGCTGGGGACATAGTCGAAAGACACTAAAGAAGGAAGAATACACTTCATAAAGCAGATAGCAAAACCAAAAAGAAAAAAAATACTGTTAAAGAAGAAAGTTCATTTGTGCGAAAAATATGGGCCAATCCATGCATCAGTGGACCCAAATTAGTTACTGAGGCTTCTAATGAATGAACGTAATAGTGCGTAGAAAATCAAACGAGGATCTACAACAACAAAATTTGAAATATACTATAAAATGTAGAAATGGACATGATATGGTGTGAGGTTTTATGGGAACTAAATGTGTTTGAAAAATTGTTTTTATCGACGGAATTATGAATAAGGAGTCCTACTTGAGTATTCTTGGTCAAAATTTAAAAAAGAGTGCTAGTAAACTGGGCGTTTTAGAGTCGATCAAATTCTACCATGACTACCTCATAAAAAAGTAGAGTTTAATTCAAGATTGACTATTCTATAATTGTCCTAAGTTTCTTCAATACCCAGACCTAAATCCAATTTAGATTTTGTGGGATAAGTTGGAACGGCGTATTCGAATATACACAATAATACCAATGTCTGAGTTGAAATCGATACTTCAAGAAGAATGGGATCGGATTCCGGTAGCTTATACAGCTGGCATAGTAAAAAACATGCCAAATAGCCTCAATGAAGCTCTTAAATAAAGTACTAAATTTAGTATTAAATATATGTTGTTATTTTTTAATGAATTCGAATATTATTGACGCATAATATATTATGGTAACCGACTTAATTTATTTATTTTTGTAATATTCCTATTATTTTTTGTAAATACAAATTTGAGTTTCTAAATGCTTTAATATGTTCTTAATAACAAGAAAAAAATGTTTTAAAAAGATGCAAACATGCTTTAATATGAAGCAGTTGATTATAGATCTTTATAAAACAGTAGATCATCCCGGTAAATTTTACTATTTGGGTTTTTATATTTTCAAAAAATGACCTTTCAATGCGTAATTTGTACTTAGGATTGTTGTCCTATTAGAACAGAATCGATCCTAATTTCATTATTTCAGTAGATTTCTTAATTTTTTTTTTTTTAGCATTTTATAATACACATTAGCTGTGCGATATCGCCACCGACTTTTACTAATTTACCGACTCTTCTCTAAAAATCGCAGACCTAAACGAGAATGATCTCTAAACTATGATTTTCAGTATACTGAACGAAATTAATTCCGCCGTAATCACAACTTATTAACTCATCGGAAAAAGCATTTCATTTATTGGTTTGGTAACTAACATGCATACTTTTAATCAAAAATTAATTTTTTGAAGAGTTTTGAAGCTGTGATATTTGGCTTTCAACATTATAGGTGTTAAAATGATATACATTTGCTGTGCCTTACCCAATTTTGTAACAAAGTGAACATGGTACTGATTTTGTAAAAGTCGGCAATAATGGAAATTCTGAAGATTTTTATCAAAGTGAAATAGTACACTCAGAAAAAGGACCATTTCGTAAATGCAGTATTGCGTTGTATAATATGATTACTTTACAAGGCTTTTACTATCACTTGTTTTCGGATTTTAAAGTGGAAAAGGGAACATACTAAAATATTGGAAAATTTTATGATGAACAACAAAAAGCACATTGCATCAAACATTTTTCTGATTTTTACTTGTTCCAAATAAATACATTGTTGCATTTTCGACCAACTACAGTTGCAGTGTTATTACTGTTTGCATTTATAAACCTGATGTGCATACTATGCAATATCATAGTGCATTTACGAATATGCCTATAATTAGCTGAAAATTTAGTTAAAATCACCAATCTGGCTTTTTAATCTAAAAAGTATAATTATTTTTAAACTGATATCGTTTTTTATCACATAGCAAAACGATTGATTTTTACTTGATACAAAATACAATATGAAATCGATAAGAAAACAATGACAAGCATCACATCTTTTATCGTTCTTGTACATTTTTACAAAAATTTTCCCTTTAAGCAACCTCCTGTATTTTATTGTAACTTTCAATTTTATTAAAAAAAAAAATTGTATATTTCATTTCAAATTCTAATACAAAAG
The DNA here is from genome assembly GCA_023159175.1 of Wohlfahrtia magnifica. Lineage (NCBI taxonomy): Eukaryota > Metazoa > Arthropoda > Insecta > Diptera > Sarcophagidae > Wohlfahrtia > Wohlfahrtia magnifica. The sequence continues at coordinate 315,663 of JAKWBJ010000004.1, read as the reverse complement.
GATCCTTTAACATTATACTTATTATGCATATTTTTTATTAGACTCCGTATATCTGCACTTTTACAAAATGTTCTTTCCTAGCATATAGAAAATTTTAAACTTCAATTTTATTTTATATTTATATGTCGATTATGTGTCAACCGAACTTAGGTTGCGTTGAAAGTTGCCGAAAATTGCATTACGTATGGCAACTGAAAATCTATTAACACGAAACTACAAATTCCAATGCAAAAGGATCCTTTAATCTTATATTTATGTATATCAAATCATCGATTTTTAATGTACATACATACTTGCATATATGTATAATATTAATGCATTAAATGTACCAATTATTTAATATAAAATTTCTAAATATCGTGTTTTAGGATTACGTTGTAAATTATACTTTCTCTTTATAAACTCGTCTTTTATATCCTCGTCAATGAATTCGACAGCCAGCGTGTAATAATTTGGCCTTTCAGTGAATATAAAGAGTTCTTTGATTTGAGAACGATTTAGAGACAGACCCATTTGTTTTGCTAAAAAAATAATATTTTCAAAGGGTTCGTCTTTGAGATCTATTTCCCTTAAATTCCTAATCATAATAGCGTTAGATGGCATACTATTATCCAATGTTCCCTTTGGTTTCTCATTAAACTCTTCATTATTTGCAATATCAAATTTTTCGTCGCCATTTCCTTTTTTTCCATTATCACTTACTTGTTGTCGGTAGTTTTTGGAATGGTATTCTTTTTGAATCCATTTATATTGAGTGTTGTATTTTTTCGCAGCAGTACCATGATCTTTAGTTTCAGCATTAGAATTATCATTGTTGCCAGACAAATACTTGGCTAATTCTTCAAGGGTGGCTATGCGATCTTCTAATTCATGCACATTTTTTTCCTTTGCTTCTAAAGCAGCTTTAAGATCTTTAATATTTGCTTCGAGTTTTTGTATAGTCTCTTGTGAAATTTTAAATGCTCTCTTAAGAAAAGCATTGGCTTTTTTGCTTTCTTCAAGTTGATTCAAAACTTCAACACTTTTTTCTTGATCTTTCCAGGGTATAGGCTGAGAAGGTTTCTCAAATTCCATAAACATTTTAAACATCATTGGTTTATATGCACTACAATGCAGGCACTGTGTGGATCTAACAAAACAACATTAATAGTTGTATACTCTAGTTTTAATTGAAATCAACTTACTTTCCATGAAATTCTCGAATACAAGAAAAATGATAGAGATGACCACAACTGGTGCCGAATATATCATCCTCGTTGTTTAATATATTATTACAACTTTTACATAGAATTCCAGTTTCCTGTGACATTTTTCGTTTTTTAATATTTCTTTACGCTAAGAATCCACACACTCAAAGCTTGAAAACAAAAACTGAAATACTTATTAAAGTAAATTAGAAATCACTTTTAGCGATAACGAATAAAAAGGGGTAATCCCTTTATAATAATGAAAAGATAAACCAGGGCTGTCAAACACATTTTTAAGTTCTCCCCAAATATCAGAAAAATTTACCCAAAATATCCCCCTACCAAAAATTTCTAAAGAAATCGCTTTAAACTAAATAGTTTTTTTAAACGATTAAATTTTAATAGATTATTTGTCTTTTATTTTTGTATTATGTAAATCATTTCAGCATAAGAAAACATACGTCTTTAATGTGCAGTTTAGTTTTCATCTCAGTCTTTAAAAAAGCTTTGTTTTAAAAACTGTATTTAATACTTTCCAAAAATACATAATTCTTTTTCCTCGTTAAAAAAGTATACAAGGTAAAAACTATGCGACAAAAAGACTGAAGTAAAAATTCCTAAAAAGTGCTATAGATTCCCAAAAACCAAAAATCTGAAGGAAACCAATTAAAAAATTAGTTCTTAAAATTATTTTTAGTACATTATTTTTAATATATTTCTGTACTACGTAACATTGAAAACTATTTTTATATTATAAATATGCATTTTTAAGTCTAGGTGTATTTCACAGAGCCATTATTTCATAAAATTCACCATCTTCTGGTTTAGAAGAGTTTATACGATATATAACTTTTGTATTGAAAGTGTTTAGTATATCTTTCGTTGTCTTTAATTCTTAACATCAGATTTGATTTATATTCAGTGAACATGTATTCCTGGCAATACCTTTTATGGAACTATTGCGATGTTTTGTTTTCATAAAATTCATAACAGCCGCGTTAGAAATATCTTTCAAAGCATGCGAACAACAATAATGCTGCACTTAATTATAAGTTCAATATTTTCTTTTTTCAGTGTATATAGATTTGTTTTTGTCGCATAAATTATTCGCACCATATATTGCCGATGATAATATTTTTATTTTTTGAAAAAGGATTTATTTTCGTATATGTCTTTCAAACTGTATTTACGGGCATTTGCTTAAAAGTAATTTGAATTTATAGAAAAAAATTTTTAATTTTCTCAAAAAAAGAAATTTTTTATACTTTCATCCTTTTTGGATTTTCCATAATTTGGGGTTAGAACTCCAAATCTGGCAGCTCTGCCATAAAACAAAGAAAAGTATACATGTTTTCTTAAAGCATTAAATACTGACTGCCTTACCAACTCAGTGTTTTAATGTAGTGTTGCTTTTATCGCTGTTTTTTTTTCGAAGATAAAAAAGTTCGCTTTTTTAAATTATTCAAATATATTAATATATTTTTCAATTATGTATTTACCTTTGGTAAAGATATATCAATTAGTTGTTATAAGCTGCGGTAAAAATTTTTATTAAAAATTTAAAAATAAAAAAAACTAAAATTCGGGTATCTGACAATGTTGAAAGACAAAAATTGAACATTCACACGGTTTTAAGACATTTTCTTCACATGTATCTGACAATATTGTTAGATCTGACAATCATCTAAACAGATCTTTAGGTTTTATACAAACTCTTACATAAAATTCTGTTAAATCTAAAAATTTCCTGCGGTAATTATTGTTGAAAATTTAGGCACTCGATAATTATTTCTACCTTTTTATGAGATATTTAGCAACCTAAAAAGTACTTTGTTCCGTAGGGTTTCAAACTAGGTATTCCGCGTAAGTTGAAACGAGGGTGTTACTTACAGTATATATGTACTTATGGATGTACATATATATAAGACAGCTAGAAAATTAGTGATCTAAATTGGTTAAATATTGAGTTAACAAAGAATCCGTAAACTGTATCTTTTTTTATTAGTCCCTTTCAACAATATATTAATGATTAGAAATATGTATGTATGAATAAGGAAATAATGTTACTTAACTAAACTATTGTGTATAAAAATTAGAGGATTATTTATTATTCGTCACAATATCTATGTAACTTGTAAAACTCGGTAAATTGTCTCAAAATAGAGAGGGTACAGAGTTGGCTTAAACTTACTTAAGCCAAATTGTACGACTTGTTAATGTTACCTTATAAATTTGTTTAAAATCAGTCTTCATAAAGTTTCGTTTTGGGTTCTTCATAGGACAATAAATGTTAGAGTCAAATAAATGGATTATGTTTGTCTATTAGTTTTTTTTTTTTTTTTTTTTTTTTTGACTATTAGTTTTTTTGATTAATGTACATATTCGCTTTTTTATAATTTCATCGTTTAATAAGCGGTTATTTTTGTGGTCATAGACGTTAATATTACAAAAAGATACATTTTCTATGTAATCCTATTGTTTTTTTTCTTCTTAATTTTACACAGAGGTAATATTTTTAATTGTTTATTGTAACTACAATTTAATTAATTAAATTTAATAAATTAAATTTATTTTTATCTACAACATAAATGAATAGTAATATCATTTTCTATTTCTTCTGTATATGTATTTACAGCGATTGGAATTCGACCGTGAAGGACTAACAAAATTAAAAAAGGCAGTCAAGGCCATACACAATTCAGGAAATAGTAAGTTTATCTAACAAATTCAAAGTTAATATATATAATAAATTTATGTTATATTATTTTAAACATTTTGACCTATGCGTAATTATATATGGTCATGCTGTAAAATATATTGAAAATTTTTCAAATGTTTGTTTACCAATACTGTATGAAAACGACTTACATATAATCATCATAGTGTATTGACATACTATACATATAGAATTTTCAGTTTAAATTAAACCTTTTTCAAGTTAAACGAAACATTTTTCAAACGAAACTTTATTCAAATTAAACAAACTTTATTCAGTTAAACATATTTCAATTTAAATCAAACCGATTTCGAAATAGTTGATTTCCACGTGGGAAAATATCAAAAACAAAAATTAATCCCCAAATCCTGGAAAAAATTGAGACGATTATGGCGGGTGAATCAGGAATAACCTTGAAAAATACACGCAACAAATTATTTGAACAATTTGGGTGACACTAGCACTATCTCCAATTTTCAACGGCCTCAAAGAAGTCAAAATGACGCTGAAAATGGTTTCCATCGAAATGGATCGTATGAATAGTGCAACGGCTATTCGGTACCCATAAGCACGTGCTAAAGTAGGTGAAAGAGCTCATGTTGTCTTGCCAACAGTAAGGAAAAGGAATGTAACTCTAATTGCTGTGATAAATAATGCTGGTGTTGTTTACCATAAAGCTATTTCTCCTTTCGCTCTGAGTTCGGCTCGTTTTCAAGAATTTCTTCGGGAGCTCTTAGATAGAATTGAAAGCAGCCCAGAATTACAAAAAACGTTTTTAATTATGGATAATGCCAGAACCCATAAACCACAAGAAATACGAAATATGGTGGTCAATAGTGAACGTACACTTAAATTTTTAGCGACTTATTCTTCTGTGCTGAACCCCATAGAGAAATAATTTTCTAAGCTAAAATTCCATGCCCGATCAATATTAATTGATATTACCACTGAGCGTAACATAGTTAGTGTAATTAAGGAAAGTATAAAAATGATTGTGCGAACTATGTTATGGATATGGTCATTCAAAATCATAAAGCGGCGAATGAACAACCTCTTCATTAATTTCAATAAGTATTGTTACGAAAATGAAAATGCTAAAGACAAAATTCACTAAGTCAGAGCTTATTATGATCTTTTAGCTAAACAAATGTATTGGCTTGTGTCAAGGCTTATAAACTTCTAAAATTACCCGCTCTAATTAAGAGTGCTGCCAAGTGTATGGATCGATTACTTTTTGTGTTATTTTAGAACATTTGAATTAACGGCGAAAAATCGAAATTTCATATCCGTACTAGAACATTTTAAACTAAGATGAAATACTACAAAAGCGGCGAATTGCGGTTGGTAAGTTAGTTAGTGATGAATTGGCTGTCAAGCTGTTATTTTGAATAAAATTTCATTTATTTTGAAAAAGGTTTCGTTTAATTTGAATAAAGTTTCAATAAAATTTCGTTTATTTTGAAAAAGGCTTCGTTCACTTCGAAAAAGGTTTCGTTCAACTTGAAAAAGGCTTAATTTTAACTGAAAATGCTGTATGGTATATACACAATTTGAATTTTATTATTTATAATTTATTTTTTTCCATCCTATCTATTACTCTTTTATTACAGCGCATGTTGACAACGAAATGTTTTTAGTCAGAGCCTTGGAACGTTTAGGTGGCAAAGTAATAGATCAAGATGAACCAGACATTGGTGCCGCATTCCTTAAATTTTCTGTAGTCACAAAAGAATTGAGTGCATTAATGAAGACATTGGTATGTAGAATCTCTTTAAAAAACCTATGACATTAGGGAATAAGGCGTAAAACAATTTAATAGAAAACTGTGAAAACGTGCACAGAATCCTGATTGAAGGTTTCAACTATTCTGTGTCTTTATTTATCTTTTATTCTATTTAAAAATAAAGTGTTTACAATTTTTAATTATTAGATAACTTATAATTAAATACATTAGCTTAGACATATATGTAATGTAAATAATACTAGTTTGGAAAAATTTAAGATTTTTAATTAGTGGAAACAATTTCAAGTTGACACAAAAATTGAATTACAAGTGCAAGTATAACTGAAAAGTATTGGGATTTTTCCCCTATTACAGATGCAAAATATAAATAATATTGTCATGTTTCCGGTGGATACAATGCTTAAAAGTGAATTGCGTGGTGTAAAGGGCGAAATGAAACGGCCGTTTGATAAAGCAGCCAAAGACTATGAAACGAAATTCATCAAAATCGAAAAAGAGAAAAAAGCTCAAGCCAAAGAAGCTGGTATGGTACGAACGGAAATAGATGCTGCCGTCGTTGCTGATGAAATGGAAAAAGAGAGACGGCTTTATCAGTTACAAACGTGTGAGGTAATGTTATAGAAATAATTGATTGAAATTGTGAAATTAATGCTTTTTTTAAAGGATTAACAGAGTCGTTTAAAGGGTTTTATATTTGATCATACTGATTTAGTGTTGCCGATTTCTGTGTAATTACACAAAAATGGGACATTTTTTTCTTGAACTATTTTTGATTCATAAAAATTTTGTGCAATTTTGTTTCAACAATATTTCATTGTACTAAATTTTCAATACGGAGTTTTAATTTAAAATTCAAATTTTAAATGAATCAAATGTATGGTTTACTGATCATGAAAATATTCCAAATAATGAAATATTGTATATACATATGCATATATTGTATAGGTTTATTAGCTTAAAAATCTATTCTTTCTTGTTCTTAAAATGATTAGAGGCAAATGAACACCAATTTGAGAAGTGGTTGGTCAAATCAACAAGAACTTAAATTTTGATAATTAATTGTACACAATTTTACAAAATGTTTAGCCAAAGTAAACACAATATTGTCAAATTAAATAATCAATGTATTTTAAAAAAAGGTTTCCTATCATAGAAATTGATGATTAAAACTGATCCAAATAATGAAATATTGTATATACATATGCATATATTGTATAGGTTTATTAGCTTAAAAATCTATTCTTTCTTGTTCTTAAAATGATTAGAGGCAAATGAACACCAATTTGAGAAGTGGTTGGTCAAATCAACAAGAACTTAAATTTTGATAATTAATTGTACACAATTTTACAAAATGTTTAGCCAAAGTAAACACAATATTGTCAAATTAAATGATCAATGTATTTTAAAAAAAGGTTTCCTATCATAGAAATTGATGATTAAAACTGAAACCAACATGCCTTAGAAAAGCGAAGACTTTTGATGATAATTTTGACAATGAAAGTTATTGATTAAACGTTTTTAAAGCTGTCTCGGTGGGATTCTGTTTCCTAATCTCAAAGCTATAATAACTAACGGAAATAGTTTTTAGCAATTAAAATTAATAAAAACTTATAAAAATCGTTACAAACATACACAAAATGTATTCTGTGTAATTTTTAAAATTTTGGATAATTTTCAGGCCTTGTTTGTGTAAAAGTGAATTTGGGTTCTGTCAATACTGCATTGATAACACTTACAATGATCAATGATTTTATTTCACGTTTAAAAATAAATTTTAATAAAATATTTTCTTATAGTGCATCTAAATTACACCGCAATCTAGTGCTAGCAAGACTTCGGTCAAAATTTATTTTCATTAAATTTCCAATACAAAAAAAATTTTACTTCGTTACTGTATTTTGATTTTTTTTTTGTCAAGATCAAGTAGAACATAATGATGCAACTATGGTTTTTTACAAATGGTGCAAATTGTAAATTTTTTAAAATTAACAAAATTTTTGGAAGAAACAGTATTTAGTATTAATGATTTCTTTTACTATATATTAATTCAGATGTAATTGTTGAAATAAATGCCGGACATTTTCTTAAAAAAGTGTAACCTTGAGAATTATACTATTTTTTAACTCTTCATATATTACAATATTGCATGCCAGTAAGTGATATTATTTTTCTGATAGATGCTATCGAGTACCTGTTTTTGAGTTACGGGTACAGCCTTTTCGTACCTTCATGCATTTCTAAAGTATAAAGTTGTACTTTAGACATTAATTTTTTTATATAAGCATTTTGTACATATGACGCTTTTTTAAATTTAGGAAGTAAATAAACACTAAATTTGCATTTGTATTGGAAAATTATTTTGTTTAATTTTATCTAAAATTATTTTAAATATATATAAACTAGAGTAATCCCTCCCGCATTGCTGGGAGTTTTAATGTTGTACCTGCTTTTTAAGTGATGCGGATAGATAAAGAAAGCTTTACCTGTTACCGTTTTCTACACATGCAAAATCCATATTTTTTTAAGTGATGGTTTGTATTGGCTGCCAAGTTAAGCCAAATTGAGAAACTTTAACTCTAACCATTCTCAAGATATACAAATATCATTATTTAATTTATATGGGAGGTACCATGCCCACCTTTTTGGTTTGTAATATCTAGGAAGTCATTTATACCAAATATAGAACCTTCCATTCTAATCGTTCTTTAGTTATACAAAAATAAATATTTAATTTGTATGGGAGATGCCACACGCACTTATTCAATTTCGCCGATATTTCGACTGATGATGTGTATTAACTACTAACTTATTTAGACCAAATTCAGAATCTTCCACTATTACCGTTCCAAAGACTTCAACTCTAACCATTTTCGATATATACATAAATCAATATTTATTTTGATTGATTTGATTATCCAATTCGGTCGAATTTTTGACTAATTATTTATACTGACTAGTTATTTGGGCCAAATTTAGAGACTATTATTACTACCATTTTAAAGATTTAAATATATAAGTACAAATTTTATATAGGCGAGGCAATACCTAGTTGAACAAAAGTGAAGCCATTTTGCTTTTTATAGGGTCCGCCATCTAACGTTTTTTTTCAACTAGTGCTTATTTCGTGAATGGTAACACTGAGCTCATGTCTGATTTGACAGATAATTAGTTTTATCCTACCGCTGAACGAATATGGTTGTGTATACGCTTGAACAACGCTGGGAATCTGGGCCTGCGATCGACTTACAGAAGATGCAGATTTTGCCAAAAAAATCATCTTTTCAGATGAAGCTCATTTTTATCTTGGCGGGTATGTAAACAAGCAAAATTGTCGCATTTGGGGCACAGAAAACTCGCACGCATACATTGAAAAGCCGATACACCCAAGACGAGACACTATTTGGTGCGGATTTTGGTCCAGAGGCATAATTGGGCCATTTTTCTTCGAAAATGAGCAAGTAGTGGCCGTTACAGACAATGGCGATCGTTATCGGGCCATGTTGAACGAATTTTTGTTCACAAAAATTGAAGAGGAGGATATTAGCAACATTTGGTTTCCACAGGACCGCGCTACGTGCCACGCAGCCGAAACTACACTCGATGTTTTGTGCACTGTTTTTGAAGATCGCATTATCAGCTGCAGAGCTGATGTCGTTTGGCCACCTCGGAGCTGCGATTTGTTTGTGGGGTGCCGTCAAAGATAAGTGTTACGCCAACAAGCCAGAGACAATTGACGCTTTAAAGGACAATATTCGTGAAGCCATTAGTGAAATACAGCTGCACACAATCGATAATGTGCTTAAAAATTGGACCGATCGAGTAGGCTACTGCATGGCCAACCGATGCAGCCATTTGAATGAAATTATTTTCCATTATTAACCGGAAGGATTGTACTTTCAAATAAAAAAAGGAATTTGAGAAAATATTCAGTAGTTTTTTTATAGCATTTTCAAAAAAAAAAAATATTTGGTGGACCCTATATATATACAATTTAACAAATTTTTTTAACTCACACAAAGTTTAAATGCCGTAACAAATTTCGTTTTCAAGTAATTTCGTAATTTCGTTTTGCAATGCAAATGGGTTCACTGTAACCTCAATAACTCGCAAACCAATGGACCTACAAAAACCGCATATACATAAAAACCTTGGTAATGAGTTCACTTTTCGTTTAAAGGCTTACAAATCGGTTGGTGCATTTCAGAGAACATCAATTACAACTTTTATATATATAGATAATGTTTCTTTTTGTTTTTAAATCCATTAAAAATTCACTTGTACCCTAACTGTTGTATTGTTCAGTTTATTCCTTTCCTTAAAATTAAAATTAAAAGAAAATAAATTTGCTTTATAAACGTAAACCTACTTACCTGTGGTCTAACTGTAAATACTTACTTTGTGTTAACCTATAAAAGAAAACCTAAAAATGTATAATTATAAATAAAAAACCTAAGTAATAACAACTAAATATACATTCTTAAGTGCAATAATAACTCAATATACTTACCTCTAAAACTTATCTAAACCTAAAAAATAAAAATAAAAAATAAATATGTAAATAAAATTAAAAAATACTCTTTATAACGTACCTGGGAATTATATTCATCTTTTTATTTATGATTTTGGTATTTCATCATTGTATGGCCTTATAAGCAAATATAACGACGAACTTTCTTCTACAGGGTTCTCGTATTTTAGCGCAATTCCCTCGTGCTACCCTCTCTCTTTCTTTCATAAAAAAAGAGAAACGCATCTTTTAAACGATATATATTTTATTTGAGTATTCTTGAGGAATCTGTGTGCGTTCCTAGGATAACACATTTCTTTTTTTGAGAAGAAAGATACTCATAAAAGAGGACAGAGTCCAGGAAAAACAGGACGAATGATTGCCACTCCTACTTAATCACTATTCTAATTATAATTTTTTACTCAAGGTTAAAAGGTTCAGCCTTTTAGCTGTATATAGACTTACATAAAACATAAACACATACATTCAAAACAAATAATTTTTTTTCTTTTTTTTTTAAAGACCCACCCTGGTCTCACAGGGGTTAATGTTATGATTTTTATTCTTAATTTTCTTAGTTTGTAAGTTAATTTTTAAGTCTAATCTTTAGTTTAGGAGATACACTCTCAAGTCACTTAGCCTCGTGATCAACGGCTTTATAATATAATTTTTTAACAATCTTTTGTTTCACTAACTTAATGTTTTTAAGACTCTACTTAAACTTTTCCTTTTAGTTACTGTAATACTTATATCTTTTCCATCTTATAGTGTTTTTAAAAAGTCTCAGTAAAATGTAACTTAACTTGTACCTTTATTTTTTTGCTATCCCTTTATAAAAAAGTAATACCAACTTTTTCAATCTCTGCCGCATTTTGGCTGATGTGGATAGATATTGAAGCTTGAACTGTTACCGTTCTCCTAACATGAAAAATTATTATGAATGGGATGTGGCACGCCCACTTATACAATCTAGCCCACTTATACAAATTTAGAAGCTTCAACCATTACCGTTCCCAAGATATACAAAATTCAATGTTTATTTGTAATGGGAGATGACACGTCCACTTATCCAATTCCGTCCACTTTTAATCCGATGATTTGTTTTTACTTTGTGTGGTAGTTGTCACTCCACTTATCTAATTCTGTTCATTTTTTAGGTGGTGATTTATATTGACCACAGAGTTATTTGAGCAAAATTTAGAAACTTTTACTATATCGTTCTCTAGATATACAAAAATCAGTATTTATTTTCTATGGGAGGTGCCAAACCCACTTATTTAATTTCGTCTGTATTTCTAATGATGATGTTGACTTACTACGAAATTATTTAGAACAAATTCAAAACCTTCCTCTATTACCATTCATTCCAAAGATATACAAAAATCAGTATTTACTTTGTATGAGAGGTGCCACTCCCACGTATCCAATTTCAGCAACTTTCTGACTGATCACAACCTTATTTGGGCCAAATTTATAAACTCTTACTATTACCGTTTTAAAGATATAGACATACTTCTACAAAATTAACTTCTGTTATTTTTTTTATAAATAAAAACATGAAAGTTGTGGTTGTTAGGGTGCCCCGACAGACTAGTAGGTAGTGTTCTGTCTGTCAGCGCTGGGTCGTAAGTTCGATACCCACCAGTGACTCTCGTCTTTTGCACTACACCGATCATGTGTCTGAGTTACTTTGCTCGTAATAATTTTAATATAATTTGTAATTGTATTCTAGTTTGACTCCCATATTCATAAAACTATTTTCGGTGTATAAAGGATTTATAAAACATATATGTATATATGTAAATCGAAAATCAATTTTATGAATAAGGTGGTAAAAGCATAAGTGATAAATAATATTGTCAATGAATATTTTTCCGATAGCCATTAGTGGTTACACTTAGTTTATCCTAGTGAAGTATTAACCTTCTCAGATGGTTGTCAATTATTATCCGATTCTTCACTGTTTTATTTACAACGTTGCAAAAAACCATTTGGCCGATTCAAAGAAAATACTAGTAAATAACTAATTTGTGCTAAAATTTGTTCTATTAAGACAACAGTTTTTCTAAACTTATGTCTCTAATGTAAAATTCTTAAGGAACAACATCTAAATGGGTTAACAAAAATATTCGTGAAAATTAAGATAATGCGATTTAAACATGTTATTAAATAATTTTAACACTGATTAATTATAATTTAAAATCAGCCGTGGAATAATTATTAGCAACTTTGCTTAAAAACTTCGTAATGAACTGAGAAACTGAAGGAATAAAAATAAGAATGAAATAAGAAAGTATCTGATTTTAGTGAAAAAAAAACTCTCAAAACTTTTTTGCATTTTAATGAATTTAAATACAAAACAGAAAAATAAAAATAGAAATTTGTTCTGGAAAATCAGTAGATTTGGAATTAAGAAATACGAAAATACTAGAAAATATAAAAAGGGGTGTTCCGAGGCTCCTCATTTGTTTTTGCTGTATTTGTGTAATTTTGTATAATTTTTTGTTGTTTTGCAATGTGTTAGAATATCTATGAAAAGGCATGATTTTAATATGTATACTTTATTTTATTTTTCTTAGTATTTACTGAAATATAAGGAAATCAAAACAAAAACTGGCATCGAGCTACTGCAGCATTTCATCGAATACTATCATGCTTTGAATAAGTAAGTATTGCTTTCATTTAATCAGTTATGTACTAGATAAGTATATATATATATATATATATATATATATATATATATATATATATATATATGCATATGTGTATAACAATGGATTTTTTTTTTCGATTAAAGACAATAACTAATACGTCAATACTGACAATATAACACCTATATCTAGCATAATTGTATACCACAGGCGTATTTCATATTTGTGATTATCGTACATGTTTTGAATAACAATTCGAATATGGCACATACATACATACAAATCGACCTACATCTGTTTCTGAGTTTTTTAAAGTAAAAAAAAAAAAAATTAAAAACTTCGGATATCTCATTATGTATTTGCATATTTTTTAAATGATATGCATGACCATTTTTTACGTACTTTATTTATACAATATTTCTCTAATTTTAGTTACTTTAAAGATGGCTTACAAACAATTGAACATTTTGGTACATATATTAGTGATTTGAGTGATAAATTACATAAAATTAAACAGCGGCAAGACGAAGATCGCCGGAGTCTGTTGGAGTTGCGAACATTATTAAGGAGTACACCGGATTTCGATCGTGTGGAAAATGTTCCAACAGACAAAGGCGGAGGAGGTACAGGCTATTCGTTACATCAATTGCAAGGCGATAAACATCACGGCGTAACACGTTCTGGACATTTGCTAAAGAAAAGTGAGGGCAAAGTGCGAAGAGTATGGCAAAAGCGACGATGTCGTGTTACTAGTGATGGTTTTCTTGATATCTGTCATGCAGATGAAACAAAACCTCCTACAAGAGTCAATCTCTTAACATGCCAGATTAAGCCTGTGCCAGATGATAAAAGGGGCTTTGATTTAATCAGTTGTAAGTGCATAATAAAAGTTAAATTAATTAGAGAGAAAAAATCATTAATAAATGATTCAAATTTTGCAGATAATCGTCCATATCATTTTCAAGCCGAAGATGAAGCTGATCAAAAAGCCTGGATGGCTGTTTTGGTTAACTGTAAAGAAAAAGCTTTAGCTAAAGCATTCCAGCATGCAAATCCCCAAATGAGTCCTAGTTTAGTTGAGCTACAGAAGACTGTTATAAGGTATGATTACAGAAAACAAAATGAGTCGGCTAGACAGATTTAATATTCACTTGTCAAATAATACAAAGTTAAAGAGATCTTAAAATAAACGTATTTATTAATTTTCTCACAAGATAATAATCAGTAATAATTTGAATTGAGTAGAACAAAAATTATAGTGTATTGCTTTTCTTTATGTTTAGATACGTCCAAATGTTGCCCGGTAACGATCAATGTTGCGATTGTGGCTCACGCAACGATGTGACATGGATAAGTTTGAATTTCGGTATACTTGTTTGTATACAATGTTCAGGTGTCCATCGCGATCTTGGCGTGCATCATTCTCGTATACAAAGTTTAACGTTAGACAATTTGACAACAGCAAATTTGTTGATAGCTCGTGCCATGGGAAATCATACCTTAAATGAGATTATGGAAGCAACTCTGGGCAAAGGAAAATTAACACCTGATAGTACAATGTAAGTATTAATTATGCATTATATGAACTGTGTTTTAAATAAAATTTTTCCAAATTTTATTTTTTCTCATATAGGGAACATCGTTACGATTTTATAAGAGCCAAATATGTGGCAAAACGTTATGTTATGCGCACCTGTGTAGATGAAAACGATTTACGCTGTGACCTGGAACAGGCTGTAGTTAATGCCGACATGAGCCAACTATTACAAGTTTGGGCTGAGGGTGCTGATCTCACGTGTTGTTTACCCTCTTGGGATGATGGTGAAACTGCTTTGCACTTGGCAGTGCTTCGAGAACAGGGTTCCACATTACATATTGTTGATTTTCTTATACAAAATATGCCACCAAAAGGTCTTAATAAGGCCACCAATCCACCCAGTATATTAAATGTTACCGGTAAAAATACTGCTTTGCATTTATGTGCTCTACATGATAAACGTGAGTGCATTAAACTTTTATTACGTTCCGGTGCCGATTACGAATTGCGCAATTCACAAAATAAAACACCTCTGGATATAGCCAAAGAGATGGGCCATACCGTATGTAAAGAATTGGTATGTTTTAAAAAATATTTAAATTTTGTTTGCAGTATTTTAATAATTAATGTTATAATTAAACATTTTGCAGATTGAATGTGCCATGAGACGAGAAAAAAGCGCTTTCGACCACATAAATACTGATTGGAATTTACCAAATGAAGATGGTTCTACAGATTTTTCAGATGACGATACAGTCATTGATGAACGCGTAAGTTAAAAACGTACATATGTGTGTATGTAATTAGAATGAATGGTTAATCCTTATATACATATGGCATTCTAGTTAGTCAAACCTCAATATTTTTCGAAGTTATTATTTTTTGTGCACCGGTTTACCGAATCATTCTTTAACGACTGTAAAAGTTTATTTTCAAACATATCGTCATCTAAAAGTAATAATTTTAACTGTTTTTATGGATCTCTCTTTTTACTCCTAAGCATCAGAATTATTTCCAAGTAGTTGGGTCTGATGTTTGTTATCATCGTCAAAGGTAAGCTGGAAGGTGATAGGCTCTTTTAGATGGATTTGTCCGGAGGGGATGGATTTATCTGCTGGGGACTCGAACCTGGGCCGTTTGTGTTGTATGCGTGGGCTTTAACCTCTACACCACGCCACCCCCTAAACATTTGATTAAACTGATTTATTTTGATATTTGAGTTTTTGGGCTTAACATTTAAATTTTAATTTGGCTGACGGTTTGGACTAGAATCGAATAGTTCTTAAAAGGCTTCAAATTGGTTAATTCGACAATTTATGTTTTGTAAGAAATTTTTGCTAGAGAACTAATTATACTGACAAAGTTTCAAAGTAGCCGAAGAATATGTTTTATAAACGCTTATGACTTAGTATTCTATAAATTATACTTTTAATATTTTTAGAAACGATCCCGGCCACCTAGTTTTGCTGGCGGGGATTCACCCGTTTTACGTTCACGTTCCTCAACTTGTGATTCAATACAGAGTGGTTCTAGTCCTATAGCCAATTGCCCGAGCCGTCAGTTTACATTGCCCATGTATCAGCAATCTGCCGGAACATCGCCAAAACAACAAATGTCTCTTGGTCAGTATTTAGGTAGTGCAGGGAACATTAATGCCGGTAGCACAAATAGTGCGGTTGCTGGTGGTGGCGGTTCCAGTCCTAGCTCAGCATCTAGCCAAAGTGGTCGTATAGGCTCAAGAAGTAACAGTGAGTTTGTAGGTGGAGCTAGAAAATCAACGTCTACAGGTAATTTAATTTTAATTTTGTTTGTTTTTATTAAGGAAAATATTTTAAAAACATTTTAATAAAATTTAAAAACATGTTTTAGCCAA
This sequence comes from Wohlfahrtia magnifica, assembly GCA_023159175.1. NCBI lineage: Eukaryota > Metazoa > Arthropoda > Insecta > Diptera > Sarcophagidae > Wohlfahrtia > Wohlfahrtia magnifica. Next base: position 299,448 of record JAKWBJ010000004.1, on the reverse strand, counting down.
TATGAATTCTTTAAAAAAACGTACAGCTCCAGCACCGCCGCCGGGTACTAATTCTGCTGCTTCTACATTCTATGGTACTCTGCCACATGCTCCAAGGCATTCACAAAATTTTGACACAAGTGATATACGAACGCACAATCATAAGAATCAAACTATGGATGCCTCTTATGGTACTTTACCCCATTTACGTTCTGTCGATAGTAGTCCTCGTATTATAGGTCATAATAGTTCAGTATCACATGGTGGTGGTTACTATGATCGTTTTGATAAAATCGTTTCACAAGATCCAAATGGTGGACCACCAACTAGCCATCACATTTTACCAGCCATGACAACGTTTGGTCATAAACGTTCACCTAGCGGCGAATCTTTAAATCGCAGCTTACATTTGGCTGGTGCAAAATTAGTATTACCACCGGCAGGTGAAATACCAACATTAAAACATGTTGATAAATCTGCTTTAACTCGTCCAAAAATACCACCTCCAGGTCCACCATCATCAGGTGACTTGAAATTTGTAAACTCTTATTTATAAAAGTATATTATTAACTATTTTTAAATTTATAATTTAAGAACGTGAGATATCAAATGGTCAATCAGTTGAAAGTATTAGTTCATTAGGTGAGGGTCCTATTGCGCCACCCCGTAAGGTAAGTCAGACTACCAAGTGTATTTTAATTGATAAACTAACCACTTTTTAAAATAGTTTATTTTTGTATAGTAATATGTATTTTAAAAAAATTATTCAGATTTATTGTTATAGGCATTTATTATTATTAATATATTTCTTTTTATTCAAAAAAAAATTATTTTAAAATATTTTTTACAGCGCAAACATAACAGGTTAATGAAAATTTCACAACCGAGTGAAGAAACGGTAAAAATATTGCTGTTTTGTTTGCAACTTGTTGTGTTGTTTTTCTGTCTTTAAAAATTTTTTTTTTTTACTAAAAAGCAATTATTAGATAAACATATATACATATATATGTATATCTTACAGATTAATTCGGACTGAAAGTAGTATTTATTCTTTATTGTAAAAAATAAATAAATACTACATTAAATGACTTATGATCAGCATTTAAGATGTGCCCGTATAGTTAATAAAAATTTTTACAACCGATTATTAAAATTAAATGAATGATGAAATGCTTTTATTTTTAAGGAGTTGACAAATGCATTAATTTTATGTCTCGTAAATTTAGCTTTACTTCTTAACTACTGACTTTGCTGTTATATTATCGAAGCTGCTATTATTTAATGTTGAAAACTCTAACTGTATTTGTTATAACGCTTATGCATTGTATAGTCCCGCTTACTGAAACTTTTCGTTACATTTTACAAAAAGTCAAAGAGTTTATCCTAATGTTGTCTGTAACTAATTTATATTCGCTCAGTTACTAAAGTGTATTTACGATGAATTATTCGAAGTTTTATATCTGTTGTTATTTTTTATATTACTATATATGTATTTTGTGTTTAAAGTTCCTGAAAAGAAAAAGCAAAAACTTTAAATAATACACCATACGCATGTATACTTCTACTTGTAACTGTAAGTAAATTGGAAAATACGTATAACAACATTTTTATTATACATTTTTGCGAATGTTTCACTACTCATTGAAAATTAAAAATGAAGAAAATTAAGTTTTGATCTTAGATTAGGCTAGATCGGACCATCCAAGGGCGGGTTCATTGCGAGTGTATTTTCAACACTTTCGAGTTCCTGGAATAAGCTTTCACCTAGAAACTTTGTTTCAAGCCCTCGTAAGCCAAAGAATCTTGTTGCAGCTGTTGCACAGACTTCTTTCTTAAATCTAAATCTAAATTAACATCTAATTCACAATATTTAAAAAGCAATTCGAAATTCTTTTAGAAGACTGAATTTGTACTCCAACTATTACAAAAATTTAATGATGCTATGGTTTAGAAATATTCCCTTATTGCTTTTTTATCAGATTTGAAAAAAAAGAATAGATGAAATTGCTTAGTAAATCTTTTTTTTTTTTTTTTCTTTGAATACCAAATAAAATTTTTTAATATATAATTGTGTTCTTTGTTAGTTGTTAAATTTTTTAATTCGGTATTTATTAAATTGGTGAAAGTACATTTTTTAACTATTTTAGTTAATGAATCAATCAACAAATTACACAGAATATGAGTCTTGGCATACTGATATGGATTCATCTGGTGGTGGAATAGATCACTCTGCGGATTCTAATATATCTTCTAATGATAATGATCGCATTAACTTTTCGCCCGATAATCTTTTAAAAAGTTCGAACACAACAATAAATACAGGAAATAAATTTAATTATGTAAGCTTAATACGCAATTCGAAGTTTACTTTATTAGTTTATTCGTATTTTTTCTTCTTTGCAGACTGGTCACCGACGTTGTCGTGCCTTATATGATTGTTCGGCCGATAATGATGATGAGTTAGAATTTAAAGAAGGTGAAATATTAATAGTGCTTAATGAACGTACAGATGATGAAAATTGGATGGAAGGTGTTATAGAAGGTAATCCCACACGACGCGGTATGTTTCCCGTAAGTTTTGTCCATATGCTGCCCGATTAATAAAAGCATAAATTTATTAAAATTATACTCAAAAAATATAAAATATTAGAAAAGAATAACACAATTCTTATGTATTTTATGATGTGTATTAAACAACAATAAAACTATAAAAAAATATATAATTTTCTAAATACATATATATTTTGTTCCGCTCCAAAATTTTACTCAGTAAAAAAATGCATACCGTAATAACATACATTGGTAATCTACATGTATTACATATTTTATAAGATTGTTGTTTTACACATTGAAAGTAAATCACTGAAAAAGAAAATATAAAATTGTAATTTCAGTTTTAATATAATACAACAAGGTATGTTTTTTTAAAGAAAAATCTATAAAAATACTCCTCTTTTTATTTAGAATGAAAAACAGATTTTGTTAAAATAAATGAATCCTAAAAGCATTTCAAAAAAGTACTATTATTTAAGATTTAATGTAATTTAAAGTATTTATTATTATTATTATTATTATTATTGCACTATTGTATAGTATTCTTATTATCGCTTTATTATATTTATAAATACATTTTTATGAGAATTAACAAAAGAAAATGTTGAGAAAAATTTGTAATATACATATTCTAAACTATTTTTTTGTTATTGTAATTTTAACTTCCATAAAGTAAAAAAAAAAAAAAAACTTATCAAATTAATTATTATTAATGGTAACAAATAAACTGTGGCAAATAACCACTTTAAAATTTCTTAAAAAAGATTGTGGAATTATTTTGTGTACATTTGTTATGAAAAATTTGTTAAATTAAAAATACAATGCAATTTTCATCATGATATTCTTTTTGAGTGAATAAAGAAATGTTCAAAGTTTTTTTTTATGAACTTTTAAGTTGTACAATATTGCGGCAATTTTTTATTTGTTCATTATGAGTTTGTAAATTAATATGTATTTATGTTGATAAAATCTGAAGAAAAGTATTTCATAATTCGCTATAACTATATTTCGTTCTCACTTCGAGATTGTCGTGGTACCGAGTTCTTTTATTTAGCAATAAAACCAATTTTAGTTACTGTAATTTTAATTAATTGGTAAATTTTTTGATTTAAAATAGAGATGTACATATCATTGGTCTCAATTAGAAAGGCTTTAATACATTTCACACAAATACACCTCGTCACACCTTCTGAAATTGTTTGAGTTAGGGCCTTTCTGTATGAGACCGGCTATATACATATTTGTTCACTTATAATAAATTTTATTAGGTTTATAAATCTATAACGTATTCTATGTAGTAACGTTTTCTTTATGGTATGTTTCTGTCTAGTTTCACACTAGTGAATGCTTCAGTTATACTGTCATAGTTAAATTTGTGGTGTATCTTCCAAATTGGATGCTGTTGTTAAAAACTTTAAGATTACCGTTAAAGTGGGTACTGAGACAGTAACACAGAAACCTAAGCTGTCGCAATAATAAAAATGCGCAACTATTGCGGTATGCAAGAACGGTTATCCACACGTATTAGTCACCGGCGTTAGGGAAGTGATTGTTGGAAAAAAAAATTCGAAACAATTTGAAAAATTAGTTAAGGAACTTGATAATAATCCAAGTTCTGTAAGGGCGATTTCAAAGAGGTTCAAATGTAAACGATTTCAAAAAAGACTGGGAAAATATTACCATGCAATTAAATTCAATGGGACCACCAGTAAGAGATGCCGACGGTTGGTAATTAGTTAAAAAACAAGAATTTTTAGGCAGACATTTTTAAATTTAAAGTTTTTTTTTGTTAGGTTTGGTTTGGTTTAGGTTAACAAAACCATAATGAATGCAACTGATGGCGGGAGTTATAAGCAATAAGAGCTTTCTCTTTTGGGAAAAAGCTGCAGCCAATTTCATGTAGCTTGAGAAACAAATAAATCCGGCTGCTTTAATACCAGAAATTCAATCTCCTGCACGCGATATTGTAGAGGATGACTACAACATTTACCGGACAATTTTAGAAAATGACAAAAATGTTCCTGAAACTGCATTAAGTGCAACTCAAGTTGTACAAGAAGCCGTTTCCAACAGAAGACACAGCTGTTTTACATAATATCAAATCGGCGTCAAGCTGACAGCAGCGTTATCTCCATGAGACAGCGGCAATAAATTACGAAAATTCGTTAAATCCAGTGTTCATTATGGGCAAACTGCATTTTGCTTTTTGAAGAGTTATAAACAGTTTTTTTGAGCAAAATGTAACAGTAGAAATTAACAAATTTCAAAAATAACAATATTAAAGAGACTAAACGAATAATTTTAAAAAACCGAATTTTGATCTAAAGGCTAATTGAATAATTAATTTATAATTATTAACTTATAAATAGATTGACTAGGTGCTAAAACTAAGATATGTGTTAAAACTTTTATACGACAGAGATACAAAAACGGTTGATATTCAATTACGTTATTCGTTTATAAGTGAAAAAAGCACGAAAACCCAGTTTTATACCAATTACTAAACATTTTGGCGGGTTTTGAGGGCGAACTTCAAAAACAGATTCTTGTTGTACCTATAACACCTACCAATGAAATGGTACACTGTCCATATATTTTTTCTGTCGTTTAATTTAATATTTTTTTTTTTTACCTTTGAAAAAGGAAAATTTAAATCAAAAAAGGTTGAAATCCATAAAAAGGCATTTCATATAAGACTGTCGTTTATAAGCTTAAATTAAATTTCATTTTATTCGTTTAAAAATGATATTAAGAAAGTGTTGTTACATGTTTGTTGTTCAGTTTAAAATTCACTTTTCGGTTGTAGGTTTAGTATATTACAGCACGTTCTTCCGGATTCTTATAGATTTCCGCTGGGTATCATAGGTTAAATTATAAGTATGACATAATCTTAAAACGTGTGTAGGTGGTTGCTGCTAAAGGAAAATTTTTGCAATTTGTAACACATGAATTTTGATTGAATTGGCTGTTAAAACACTAAAGCAATCGGAAGTATTCAAAGAAAATGAGTTCCGGTAGACTAACTACTTGTTTCAATATACACTATTGAAGTAATCGAGTGATGTCGCTTATTCGATCGGCTTGTAAACATAGAAATACACTAATTTACATTGTATTGTAATTCAGGAGGCGCTTAATTAAAATATCTCAAGTTTTCTTTATTATTTATTTATTATCAACATAATTATTAGTTTTTTCATAAAAAAATGTAATCGGCTATTTAATAAAATTGTAGAAAACGTTAGCGATTTTTAGAAATATATGCAACATATAAGAACAGAATAACTAAACAATAACTCTAATTGTAATTAGTGCTGCCATAAGATAATTTGTTTTTATTGCGAAAAAAGGAAATAATAATAAAATAAATAAAAGTTATAAATAATATTGTGTTAAATCAGGAATATTAAAATAAAATTTATATAAAATTTTGTTAAAAAACAATAATCGCGATATATTTAAAAATAAACTTAAATAATCATAAAATTCTATGTAAATGTTTATAAAACATTCTAAAAAAATAAATAAATTGTTATACAAGCATTCAATTTAATACTAGAAAAGGAAAAGAAACAGCAAACAGAAACGCTTTTAAAATTAATAATAATAATGTTTATTACTTCACTCGAAAACAATAACGTTAATGGAAAAGTTAAACTAACCTTAAATATCTCATAAATAGGTTATTATCCCCTTTGCTAAGTACCTCATTATTAATAAATAAATTTTTATGAAATATAAGCCATTAAAAATTATCAATTTTAATTGATAAAAAAATCTTAAGCAACGGTTTTTTAAATTAATTTTTTTTATTTCATGATTTAAATTATATAAAGTTAAATATAGTATGTATATAGTATAAATAAATATGTATAAATATATACTGGTGGTGTTATATAGCGATGTTATGGCAAATACTTTGCCTTAAAAAAGACTTAAACTACGGTCATATTTGTCAAATATTTGACGAAACAAAAGTAGCCACTATTTTATAGAAAAATTTTATGGATATATTTCCTTTTATGTCATTTTAGACTTTAAAATTACTTAATTTAAAAAAAATAAATAATAAAAGAACAAATCTTTCTGTAAAATAGTGGCCACGTTTTTAAACATTTGACAAATTTGAACTTAGCTTATGGCTCAAATTGATTTTGTTTTTATATTAACACTCAGTTCCGAAAAACATAAATAAATAGAAATTGTCATTTGTTTTTCTAAAAGATATCTTCTTTTCAAAATAACAAATCAAGTGTAAAAAATGCCTGGTACTTGTACTTCTGTCACAACTTCAGAATAAAATTAGTAGTCATAGCGTAACACAAGGCATTTCCATTAAAATTATAAGTATTTCACATTAAGAAAACTCAAAAATGAACACCTTAAACCTAAATATTGTAAAAGCATAGTAAAACATCGTAAAAATTCACTGATAGTGTGGTGCTGTTATTCATGCGCTGGAGTTGAATCTATTCATCACATAAATTAGAAAATTAACCAATTTATTTTTAAATATGTGTTGGAAAAATATGCGTCTGGTTTGAAACATGTTTCGAAACTTGTCAAACAATGGATTTTTTTTTATTATTATAATATATTTATTGAAATCTTTCTAAAATAATATGTGTATTACATTGGTATGAGATTTTACTTCAAGTATTACAGCACAAAAATTTTAATAATTAAATAAATAAAACTAATTAAGGAAAAGTTGTTTAAAAAACCTTGTACAATCTTTACACTTTATAAGCAATTTTTAAAATATTCACAAAATTGACTTTTTTAGTAAAAAAGAGACTTAGTGACTATTTAGCAAATTCCTTATTATTTCAAATGTAGACATTCTGCGTTTTTCATTAAATGACAGGAGTCAGTTCCCTTGCGAATGATTCGAACATTACGTGGTTAAAGTTATTGTGTAGCAAATCAGTAAAATATCTGTAGCTTAGACCATGTATTATCTTCAAATACCTGCAGTTTCTTTCTATATGTTGCAGAAGCTTTGAAGAAGCATACCTGACACATATAAGTCATAATAGGCCGAATACACATCCTGTACAAGAGAATCCTATTCTTGTAATTAAGTTTAGATCTTCTGTTGAGTAAAGGATAAAGGGCATGGCCACACCTTACTGCCTTCTCACAAAAATATATCAGATGTTGCTTAAATGACAATTTCATACCTAAAATAACTCCTAGATATTTAATATTATCCGTTAGTGTGATCAGAACTTCGCTAGAGTAAACAGATCTTGTAGGAACAATTTTCAGCGAACTGTTGTATGGAAATCTTATAGTTGAATCTTACTATCATTAATCCACATTTTCCACTTGTCAAAGTATATATGTGTTAGTTTTAAGCTATCCTCCATTCTTTTGACTTATAGCCTTTTGACACCTTACCACAAAAAATAAAGCACTATCATCCGCTTAAAAAGCTTTTCGAGATTCCTGGGAACGGTAATACCCGATACGTAAATTTAATAGAGTATGAGATAATACTGACCCTTGCGGAAGACCCGCAGGTATTTTCCGATTACTATTTTCCGATCACCGGGTTAATAATATTATTCTTATTAGAAAAATCCAAAATACTTTTACTGATTATTTTCTTAAACACCTTGTCCAACAGACTTAGAATGCTGATGACTCTATAGTTTAGAAATTGGCATTACTTCAGCCCTCTTAAAAATAACTTTCTAATAAACATAAATTGAAAAGTTTACTTAAAGTCTCAAAAAAGTAATCTGGCATATTCTTGAGAATAATTAATGCCATCCAAACCAAGGGCCTTATTATTCTTTAGTAACATAACAAACGATTTAACTTCCGCTAACTTGGTGAGTTCTATATAAAATCTATCAAGAATTCTATTGTTCAGGCTATGAATATACACTGAGACAGCCAAATTCATAGGCGAAGAATTATCCAAAGTGATGAAATGGGAATTAGTGAATACATCTGCCACTACACTCGCCTTTTCAGAGCCTAGGTATCTTCCTGAATCTTCTTGAACTATGGGTATTAATTTAGCAAAATAAAAATCAAGGTTAGCCGAATCAGAGGGGATCAGATCTCATTCTCCACCCAGTTTCTAATTGCTGCCCAGTCTGTTCGATATACATATATACATATCATATATTGAACACTTCCAGAAATAACACACCTTATAGGAACATGGTCCGACTGTAGAATATTAAGAAGTGTCTCAAGGTCTGAAAAATGGAGACAGGAGTTGGTTAAAGGTATGTCCACTGTAGACGGCTGAACTGGGTTGAAGTTCTGTCTAAAACTAATGTGTTCATTCAGGTAATATATGAAGTAGAAGTACCGGTTCTTTGACACACAATTCAAAATCACAATTAAATCATAAATGTAAAAAAGTCTTCAGAAAAAGATGTACGTTTTGCTATGCAAATCTGACTTAAAGCTGTTGGTGTGAACTAGATTATGAATACAAGAGGGCGAAATGCTCCATTGCTGAGAGCAAAATATGCTCAATATCAGGTTTAATTGCAATAAAGAAACTTCCGCCATGTGTAGATCGATCATCTCTATAAATTTTATAGCCAACAAGTTTAAATTTGAAGTTTGGTCTCGTTCAAAAGAAGAATATCAATTTCCATCCTATGATGAATATATTCCAATTGAGCAGCTGCTATCGGTCGTAATGCCTTGAGCATTCCAATGCATCACATGAATCCTTTGCAAACAAGATGAGTTATATGGCATGTTTAAGCATCATACCGAAAACTCGTAGTTTGTCGTACTTGTTTTGACATCTTTGCAAAGCATCGGCAGCATCGAAAAATATTTCCATAAGCTTTTCATTGGAAATGTCATCATTATTGTTTTAATCGTAAAAATTGCTCTTAGCTATCTTCGAATATAAGCTACCAAAAGATTAGGGATTACGGATATTACCTTGGGGATCTCGCCTTGGTAAATGAGAAAATTCATGCTCGCCTGGGTTGAAAAACGAAACATTAGATCTTATTTTGCTTGTTCTGAATTTGGATGTTAGTCGTTGACATATTTCTAAATACTCCTGTCGACTTAGGCACTTAGGGTCATCAGCCCCGTGATTAGCGTTCCTTAAATTCTTCTTCAAACAGTTGTGGCATTAATAAATTATGGCACCAACATTGTTACTATTGTTAATTGTGCACCCAGAAAACTCGTATCTTAAATTCATGATCTCCCTTTTGGACAGCGGCTGTCGTCCAAACTCGACCACATAAATTGAACCATCCAAATTCGATCTTTTCGTTGCTAATGCCTTTACGCTTATCGGTTTTATGTGAGCTGGCGAACTCTTTTTCAAGAACCTTAATGTCAAAACGCGGTAGGCCAAATAATACCAATTTAAAGGTTTTAGCATTTATCTCGTATTTATAAAACTAGTGCTTTCTGCCATCATAATACGCAGATTATCGTTGTACAATGATAGCGAGTTGGAAATAATTTTTGTTCCAATGGACATCCTTTTAAAGTTTTACTTTTCGTCAATTAGGCCTATAGCATTCGAAAAACTGCGTGTGGAATCAACTATATAGGAGGAATTTTCTCCTTCATAGCAACCCCTTCTTCCTCGTCATCAGAAAGTTTGTAGTTGAAATCTGTTGGTACTTCTTGTGAGCCCGCCAGTTTTTGGCACCTTGAATTTAGAGCTATTGCCCCCATATTTCTTTATTTTTGCAAATCACAATCAAAAATTTTATAACACTTTTTATTATAAAAATTTAATAAATTTAGACTTGCACAAAATAAACACGATGTTTTTAATTTCAGGCATACATGACAGATGTCAATGAATGGACCGAACCCAGGAGGCATTGATATACCGTTTCTAAAACTCAAATTGGTGGACTCATTAGTGCAATGTCACGCAGATGTGCATCCATTATTAAAAAAAAGGTTACACGGTGTTACTAATTTTGTTCTGAAGCTCTGCGACAGAAATACATAAGTTGCTTTAGTTTTAATCAGGCATATTTTAGACTTGTTTTGTTATTTTGAAATGAAAATCACCCCTATCAAGAATAACATGGGAAACTTCAATTCCCATGAAGTTTTCATTTCCCTCGAAGGGAAAATTGCTATAATGAATCTCCCATGAAATGTTTGTTCGCTTTTTAGAAGAAAGAAAGAAAATTGTGAATTTTTATTGAAAAGTAAACTGTTTACACAAAAATTATCATAATTAAACGGAAAAATGTAATAAAAAGAAATTAAAATTAAAACAATTTTTTGCAAAGCAACTACGATGCAAAGAATTGCATAAACCAAAGCTGGAAGAAAAAAAACAAAACAATTTTTCTTCAGCAAGATGGGCGGAAAGAAACTGGTGACTATGGCCAAACAGAAACAATTTAAAAATGGCTTTAACGCCAAAAAGAATAGAAAAATAAAACTAAAAGTGCTTATTTATCCCAATGACATACCCATCGAACAAAACAAAGAACTAAGTGAAACCGATGAAGAGCAAGGTGAGAATGAATTTAATACTATATTCGGTAGTGGCGAAAAATCTGATGGCTCGGAGTAGGCCGTAGATGTCGTTGTTGTCAATATGTTTTTTTTTTGTGTGCGTATTTTAAAATTCAGACAACACGTCTCTTAAACTACAGGAAATAAATCTTTTACTCTGCATTTTATATTTTTATTGTTTTGCACTTTATTAAGACTTCTAATTCTAAAATAAGTTAATAAAAACTTTAAATATTCAATAAAGAAATAAATACTTAAGTGATAAATACAACTTCCCAGCAAAAATGATGTGAACAAATCAGTGGGAAAAGGGAACAAATTAGAAAAAAAATACTATTCACGATCAGGGGAATTCTTACAGGGCTATCATTCCCCACTGAATAATTAGCAAAGGAGAAAATATTTCATTGGAAAATTATTCATGATTACAACATTTCGAGCGAAAAATAATTCATGATAGTGGTAAATATCTTTTAGAAAAATAAATGATTATTTCGTTTTATGCTTTTGTGAATAGAGTGTTAGTTAATATAAAAACAAAAAAAATTTCAGTCTACGTTTTTCTTAAGACATTATATTTGCCATAACGTCGCAGTGTAATATCAGTTGCTTTAGCTAAGACAACCAGCATAAATTTAATAATATTTGTATATACATATCGTTAATCTCAGGTAGAAAGAACCTAACTTGTATTTTTTTAAATGCAAAAAGCACTAATCCACCAAGCGCAGGATAAGGAGATTGTTATCTAAACAGCAAATTTGTGTATGATAATAATTAGAACCTGCATTTATAAAAAAAGTTACATTTTAATAAATACAGTTTCTATTATGTGTGTACCTCCTCCTTTAAAACTGAAATTAATTGAGTTACGGAGTTTCTACATGAGAAAAACGATATTATTTACTTTCTAAAAACTTTTTGAAGTAATATGTTTTGATATCTTAAAATCTAAAGACATAGAGACATACACTTTGTTTAAACCTACAACCTTAAGATTCCATTTATGCAATTAATATTTAAATTGACCTATATTAAGTTGCATGTAAATATTTTTTAATTCTATTATTTTGAGTATTCTCTTATGAATGATAAAATTATATAAAATTACTACTTGTTATTTTGATGTTACAAAATTTATGAGTAGTTCTTGTAAATTACATTGCAATGAGCGATTTATTAGACCATTTTTTAAAATTTAAATTCATTAAAATTATTGTTTCATATTATATTTGCCTATTGTTAGTTTTGATAATTAGAAAATTGCGTATGATTTTTAAATGAGCTGCTTTACTATAAAGCTTAATAACTCCGTCAATTTTCAACGCATTCTTATTTTTAATTATAAATAGTACGGTTCCTATATAAAGAACTATGCGAAAACATCTGTTTGCTTGACTAATACACACTGACAATGGTAAAGCATCGATGACTTTATAAAGTACTTGTCCAAATTGTCATAGATAACAGAAGTTGACTTTGTCATGCAGACATCCGTTTATTAGTCAGTCCTAATAGACAGTATCATAAAAAATCATTGTGCTTCATCCGTTAAAGGTGGGGTGTAGCAGACAAAATCCTGCATCGTTTAGCGATAGTGGACTCAACGATGTCGCTAAATTTCGGCATGAAGTCGACTCATAACAAACAATGCCGCTGAATTTTAGCTTTCTTTAGTATGGTAACATTCAATGATGTTATCATACATAACTTCCTTTGTTCGTGTCATTATCACGAGGATTCATTATTGAAATTTTTCCTTTATGATAATGTCATATGAATTCCGGCTTGATACTGATATTGTGACGATAATTCATCCATTAAAATATCATAGTGAGAATATCACTCAAATACACCACCGGATATAGGGTTGTTTAATTAAAATATATAGCATTCGAAAAGTCTGTTCCTCTTCTCTCCAAATCTACTAAAAGAATCGACTAATATTTAAAACTATTCGTTCGACCGAAAACACAAAACAAATAATCAATATTATTTTTGTTAAATAAAAAAAAACTAAGCAATGCCAGTTTTTTTTAACATATCGCACTCTAAATCATGAACAGTCATAACTCAAAATTTATCAAAAACGCTTTTTTTTTATAAATCGATTCTCAGATCAAATCTTTAACAACTACAAAAATTTCGTTTGCAAATCTGTCTTCATTAACTAGTAAAATACAGTTATGTTACAGTCAAACGTTGAGCGTTGCGTTGACTGGCGGCTGGATCTGAAGTGCTATACCTAACCCTGTGGTTACACGATCAAGTTTTTCTTGATATCGTTTCACATATATTGCTTGTCAAAATTTACTTAAATTGATAGCTGTGACGTAGGCGGAAAGAAACTTGAAATCAATTTGAAAACAATTTTTTTGTTAAAAATGTGTTAGCCGAGAAAACAACTACAAATTGTACATGACAATTATGATCAGCTGTTTTCTTGAAGGCAACTTGAAACACTCGATGGAAAGCAAATTTGGTTATCAAGTTGGTATCAATTTTTAAAATTGTGATTGTATAAGTAAAAAAGTGTGAGTGTATTAAAAACTGAAAGGCAAAACTTGATTGTGTAGCCCCCATGTAAACAATAGCGTTAAAAGAATACATCACTGCCAGTTTTGTGTATCTATAACAGCGTTTCGCAGCCAACTTCGCTTTCTAACGTACTATCAAAATCGGATTTTCCAATTACAAAACTTTAACGCTGTTTGCTCCATACAGATGAGATTGAGATTTTTGACAGATAAATAACGCTCTAATTTAGGTTTGACTGTTACTTGTGTCGTTTGTACATAATCAGCGAAAGGCTCAGTCGAACAGTTGCAACATAACAAATCAATCTTAATGGCAACACTGTGATCGATTAGTGGTGACATACCCTAACTTCATAAGCGATCAATGTAATTTTACATCAATGCAGTCCGAACAAATTTTTGAAAAAAAAAATCAATTTTTAAAGCTGAGAATTGAGGAACAATTTTTATGGGGTTTAATAGCTTACAGTTTTCGTAGTTGAACTGAATTTTTTTATTTATTTCGTGTTTGACGAAGGACGCACCCTCAAAGTACAAAATTCAAAGTTATAAAATATTTATAAGATTTGCTCTTATTCCACCAACTTGGGATGGTTACAAAATATGAATACCATCATCATTTTTTAACTTTTAGAGATACTAATAGATATAGTTATACTTATGCTAATCTAAACTACATGAATTCAAATAATACGACGGCTGTAGGATCAATTTAAAAAATCGCATTTTTTTCTTATCACAAAAATCAAAATTTAATTTTTCAAGGCTTGCATCTTTTTCCGGCAAGAGCTCGCAAGCGTATTTTTTAATGTGTTATTTAGTCTAAAGTGTCTAGTTTCCAGTTATAGTAATTTCGTTCTGCCTAACGCTGCCCATCAAAACACTTGTGTTGAAATTTCAAACCTGCTTTAATAGAACTGTTCTTTTGTTGTGTTTTATGCAAGTACAGTGCCGGTCAAAAAATATCACCATGATAAATTTTTTCTGTAGATCAATGAAATGAAAAGTCATGATCTAAATTATGCTAAGCGTACTTTCATTAAGAAGAAGAAAAAAACTTAACTATTCTTGTCCTAAGATCGATTTAATAAAAAAACGTTGATTTAGGGCAGTCATAAAATATCACCGTTTTACAACATTTTGGCTTAAAATAACAAATTTTAATTATATTGTTAAAAACCTCGGTAAAAAACATAAGGTAATATAAATTTAAGGTTAAATAAATTAGCTTTACACAAATTTTATAATTTATTTTAATAGAAATGTGTCATAACAAGCATTGTATGCCTGAAAAACATACTGTTATTAAAGATATGGTTTCTGAAGTTAAACCATATTTCAAAATAAGAAATTTGGTTTGTTGGTTCAACAAAGTGACTGTAATTGCTTAAAAATTTGTTCAAAATATTGATACACGTGGTCGCAAGAAAGTAATGTCGAATTTAATGGTTGAACGTTTGGTCAACCATGTGCCGTGTGCTATGGACAGATGAGTTCAAGGTTGTTATATTTGGAGGCAAAGGTTCTCATTCCTATATTAGGAAACTTCACAAGACAGAATTAAATCCATTATTCAGCTCCAACACCCTTAAATATAGTGGTTCAAGTATTATGGTACGTGGGTGTTTTTTCTATTACGCTGTTGGTCCTATACATTGGATCAAAACAACCATGAATAAGACAATTAATGTTAATATTCTAAAGGATATTATGCTCCCTTATGCTTCTAAGAAAATGCCGTTGATATGGGTGCTTCGGCAAGACGTTGACCTGAAGTATACCTGCAAACTTGCAAAAAAGTGGCTTCTGGAAAACATCATTAATCTGATGGAGTGGCCCGCTCAGCCACTTGATCCAGTTGCAGAATTCAAAAACGGTTTAAAACAACTTTGTGACTCTGCCAAAGCCTGGTGGCTGAAATTAATGATGAATGTACTTCCAGAGTATTTTTAAGGCAATACAAAATTTCAGCATAAATATCCAGGTAAAATGTCGAGAGCATAATGTTAGAGAGCATAACGCAAAAAATGTAGTAGGATTAATAATTTAGAAGATATCTGTAACTTCCTCTTAATAAATTCAGAACCGGTGATAAAGGAAACTCGCAAGACTTCCAGGCAAAATAAATGGTCGTGTCTAAGAAAGCAAAATGTCTGTTTTTTTTGTAATCTGATAAGGTGGATTACAACGTATGCATTGACGTAGATACTAATGCAACACAAAGTGATACGAGAATAAATACATACATAATAATTTATCCTCTTATTGACGAATGTGTGTTGTAACCTACGAAATATTTATAATTATTTGCATTAGCTTAACGATTTTAATAAAACAAAATAATCTTTTTTATTTTATCATTTTCTTTATATTTTTGAATAAAAACAAAAGTTTTGATTGATTCATAATACCAAGCCCACGACCTTTCCAAAGATACCAGTATATTATACCAACACTCAGCGGTTTAATTGATTCCAAAAATGGCGCAGTCCCACAGTTCAATGTTTTAAAAACAGTTTTTTTTCCTCTCCTGAACATTTGAAAATTTTGAATTGTGACTGTTTAATATTTAGTGTTTCGAAAGCCGTTTTTTCGAAAGCCGATTTCATTTTTAAATATCGGTTTTTTGAAAACATGTTTTACGCAAAGCCCCGAGCAATTTTGCTGTACTCATAAAAAGAGTGGCTCTGCTGTGTGTTTTTTTTTTACTTTGCTTAACAAGTTTTTAACCAATAACGAGTAAGCAAAAACAATACAAAAAACTAACAAAAAAATATTGAAATATCATTTTATTTATTTAAAACATCCTATACATACAAATGCATTACAAAATGTTGTATGTAATAACAAATAGAAAAATAATTTAAGATTTTATCATTCAAAACAATGTGCGTATCTTCCTAAAAAAATATATTTTTATTTTTTTAAATCATATACCATACAGTAAAACCTTGACAATCTATATAATTGATTGCAAACCCTGATCCGCCTGGATTATCAAGGTTTCACTGTACATACATACGTTTACATGTATGTAAAAACCTAAACCACTAACGGATATTTACTGCTCGCCACATGAATAGCACACCCTATGTAGTTTCAAAAATCGTCTTATACCTCAGAAATTATAACCGCGGTAAAGCCATTATCATATGGGGACTATAAAGTTTTATTTACCTCTTCTTTTAAGAAAAAATTTATTACAAAAATACGTACCGTCATATAATTTTTTTGGTATTTTGTGCTTTCGCTTACAAATTACTGTAAAAAACTGCACCGCTTAAATAGTATATCTCATTATAACTTAGTTATCGGTCAAAATGTTGTTTTAAGGTTAATAAGTTCGCTAAATAGGATTGTTTTTTTTTATAAATAACAGTTAAAAATCAAGCTTACAAGGATATATACTATTTATTCGCGTTTGAGTCCCATGTATTCGAGTATTTTTTCCTACTCTCATTAGATTTTTTGCATAGCGGCCATCATAAATTTTCGATTATGTTTAAATCGGGGAAATACGGGACCAATTTAAAATTCCAATATTTTGGTTCTCTATATAACTTTTTACAATCTGGACAGTATGGATAGGTGCGTAACTCTGTTTAAAAATCCAAGGAAGAAGACCAAAGAATTTTGTGAAAATCGGGAAAGCCGTTTTTAGTACTCCAATATAAGATATAGCTTTCATTGTTGTTTTAAAAAAATAAGTGTCGTAATTGCTGTAACATGAAATTGCCATCCATACCATAATACTCCATATAATGCGGTTCCTTTCGAAAATCATAAAAATAATAGCTATGTACGAGGGCGGATTGACATTGAAGTTACCTAGCGCTAGATGGCAGCACAAACACAAAAACTTTTTCTTTCTTAAAAATTACGATCTGTCAAACGTCAGCTGTTAAAATTTTAGCCAAATCATCGCTTAGTTTATTTGTTGTAGTCGTTTTAAGTAAGCAACTTTTGTGTTTCTTGGAAAATGGAAAAAAGTGAATTTCGTGTAGTGATTAAACACTATTATTTGAAAGGCAAAACGGCGAAAGAGACAAAAGAAAAGCTTGATAAACATTACGGTGAATCTGCTCAGTCAGATTATATGGTAAAATATTGGATTGCTGTATTTAAACGGGGCCGAACAAGCACTGCAACAATACCACCAACAGGAAGGCCAAAAGAGGTGGTTACTGAAGAAAATATCAAGAAAATCCTCGATATCGTTATGAATGATCGCCGGGTCAAAATACGTGAGATTGCTGAAATGGTAAACATATCATATGAACGTGTGTTCAACATTTTGCATGAACATTTGCATATGAAAAAGCTATCGGCAAGATGGGTGCCGCGTTTGCTCAGTGTTGAACAAAAACCAAAATTTCAAAAAATGGTACACATTTTTGTAATATTTTTTTATCCAAAGAAAAAAAGATCGCATATGATATATAGCATAGCTTTATCACGGTTATAATTTTAGAGATATAAGACGATTTTTTGACAAGTGTTTGCTATTTAAGTTTCGATCAGTGTATTATATTCCACTTATTGAATTAATATTTCGACACCTCCCAAACTAAGTCAAGAAAGTGAGTTTTTACTTATAATTTTTGAGTAGGGATTTATCGATGTACATCAAATTTTGACAACATATAGATTAAAGTAAGCATCATATAGTTTGGAGGCATCGATTTGTATTGCATTTATTATACAGAAAACATATTTCGTTTTTAAAATTTAAAATCTATAGTATAAGTAAACAATATAATAAATAAATTAAAAAAAAAAACGGAGATAATATGTTAAGATCCTTCTTTAAAAATATTAAATGTGTAGTAGATATGTAACATCATATGTAGTATATGGTATATTAAATCCAATAACAATAAAAAAGGTGTAAAGTATTATAATCAATAAATAAGAAAATATTTATCAAAAAATTTAAAAGAAATCGCACATATTATAGAACAATCTTTTTATTAAATCCGGTAAGATGGCAAATATAGAATATGAGTTCGGACCAAGGTTAGAAATTAATGTAGCTGCCAAGGAATCTGTTTTTCTTGACAGCTAGAGCCTGACATATCGCAGAGAAGATGGAAAACTGTTTTCGTCTTTTCCCTGTTATATTATAATTGCTACTTGGACAGATAGCTCAAACATTGAACAATTCATACCAAACCTGGCAAAGCTACAATTAAGGCTTATTATGTCATATTTCAGCCCCTTACTCTTATTTTATTATTTATCAAAATATTTCGTCCTCTTCGGCACTAGAATCTGGAAAAGAAAGAAAAGAAAACCATAAAACTAGACATATGGTTTTCTTTTGACAGTCTACATAAAGCATACCTTCAGTCGCTACAGAATACTTAGGAAAGTAACTTCAATTAGAAATAAAAGATAAGTAAACATAAAATGGCCACTTATTTCTTTCAATAACTATTACGTACTATATTTTGAAATAAAAATAAAAGATCACAATTTAATATGTTGTTTCAAAATTATAATTTGAGATAGTTATTTTCGTAATTTCTACATATAGATATGTGGTCGTGCTAGATCCTAACAGTTATGAAAAACTCTATAGATATCTCCAAACAGCTAGACATCTATTTGCAGAAACTAGAGGCATTATTGTCACAACACAATTAAAGGAATTTCAGAATGTTGATATTCAAAGTAAATTCAACCTTGTAATTACTCGTATTACAGGCAGGTAGATAATACCGATAACTGTATTTTCGATCCATTTTTGATAGAAAGACTTCGATCATACAAGAACTTCAGATTTTTGACGATAAGGCTCTGACACTGATTTAACAAACTACGGAAGATATTTTTTGCTTTGTACGACGTGACTCCGTTAATATACCTTTGGTATAAAACATAATTATATTTTTTGATAAACAATCGTCGTGCAATCGTCTTTTGTTTTCTGTTTTACGACCCTATTCATAATGAAAATTTCTAATGCATAATTTGCTATGTTTGCTAAGCTTAGATCAACAATATTTAAACACTAAACTGAGTTGATTTGTGTCAAATTTGTGTCAGTGCTTGAAATTTGTTGATCTGACTTTGCTAAACAAACTATGTATATAATTCGTACTGAATTGGTACTGGTTGGATGTCAAATGAAACCTTTTCTCCTATGCAAGTACATTTCATGAACTTGTTATGCGTTTTCTCTAAACGTTTAAACGTAACTGCAAGTAAACTTCTTTATTTAAGATAAGGCACAGGTTATAAACCATTCAAATGAAAACATTTGTAAGTCCTTTCCTAATACTGAGCAACATCCTTCCGATAACCTGGCGTAAAAATTTTTGCATATGTATCTTAATCTCATCTCTCTCTCTCCTAGAATCTGCAAAATATTTGTGTTTGTGTTTACAGACTAAATTCCGTGAACCTTTGTAGTAAGGCATTAGTGATGAGCATCGTACATTCAATTTCGATAAATTTTGAACCAAACGTAAAATCTATGTATGTATATAAATATTTTTTTAAATTTTAGATATTAAGAAAAAAATTATTAAAGACTAGCTTTACGTATCCGGTGTTGCCCGGAAATCTATACAAATGTGTATTATAAATGGGAGATAACTTTCCTTTTAACACGATCCCATTCTCTTTTTTTTGCCACCTGTCTGTCGTTATATAGAAAATGCTATGACGACTTTCGTTAGCTGGATCTATATAACTGTGCTCCAAATGTTAATAAAATGATTTAGACATTCGTTTATTTGCTGAAAAAACGAAATTCTTATGTGACTTATTTTGTCCTGTTTTAACTCGATTTTATCCGATCCAAATTTGAAAAGAGCATACCCTATAACACTTTCGTTAGCCACATCTATCTGTGTTCAAAATTTCATCAGAATCAGAATGTTCGCAAACAAAACACTTTGTTTTGAATAGAATACAAAATGTTATTTTAGAAGGAAAGTCACTTGTTTTGGCCGTTTTCACCCGATTTTGACATCTTTTGAGTCCAATTTTGAAAAATTTACACTTTCATTATCTTGATCTATCTGTGTTTCAAGTATCAAGGAAATTTGCGAGTTTAAAAAATTATAATTAGGAGCTTAAAAAGCATGCCAAGCTTCCAAACGGATGTAATTTAGTCTGTTTTCCACCGATTTTAACCTCTCCGAGGATCGATTTTGAAAAGAAGCATGCCTATAACAATATCGTTAGCTAGATCAGTGTTCAAAATTGTAACAAAATCTGTTCAGTTGGTTATGCGCGATTGAGTGACAAACAAATGAAACAAATAAACAAACAAGAAAATATACAAACAAATAAACTTACAAAGAAATTTATAATATATACACATATGGATTGCATTAGATTTTCAATGCATTAGAATTTACTTGAACAACCTCCAGATTTCATAGAGATCTTTTAATTTTTCATTTAAATTATAATTCAAATATAAAAACAAAAAATTTTTACTTAATCACTTTTTAGTGTCAATTTGAAATTAATTTTAAATATTTTTTATTTTATATTTAAAAAAAATAAATTTTTAACGATTTTTTGTACTTTTCGATGAAAGTGCTGCCAAATTGAAGTTTCTGTAATTAAGACTCAATGAATAGCAAACAGCTGTTTGTACAAGAAGAAGAATCATAGCAAATTTTTTACTTTTAATAACGTCAATATCTTCTAATTGGGATTGTATACAATAAAAAACGCCCATGGACTTACAACAATTAGAAGAAGAGGCTCGTCAGGCCGCTTTAAAAGATATAAAAAACATGCTTCAAAGACCCGGTCAACTTGAAAAGGTAGAACAGTATCGCCACAGAGTGGCACGTAAAAAAGCCTCAGTGGAGGCTCTCCTCAAGACGGGCATGCAAAATCAATTGGAAGGTGTAAGAGTGGGTTTGAAACAATTAAGAACTTGCTTAGAAGATGTCCGTGAGGTAAGTCTGACTATGGCCGAAGTTGAGAAACTAATGGAAGGTGTTCCTGAAATCTATGATGCTCTGGAAGAGGTAAGAGAGGAGAATACTAAGCATTCTCAATACGCTACTGCTGTGGAAAACTTAAAACACATATTCAATGTAGAGGCCAGTGTTCAGAAAACTATGACACTGATTGAAGAAGATAAACTTCTTAATGCTCATCAGTGTTTGGCTGATTTGGAAAATGCTCGAGATGATCTGCTTTATGAATTGCACAAACAGCCAAAACAACACGCCTCCGATAAGATTACTCTTAAGAGACATTTTGAAAAGATCGACACGGTATCACAGGCACTGGAAAAGAAATTGCGTCTAATACTAAGTCGCACTTTAAATACGGTGCGCAAGGAACCAAAGTTTATAGTTACAGCTCTAAGAATTATAGAGCGTGAGGAAAAAAATGATCAATTTGCATTGCAACAGCAGAAAGTAACCTCATTCCTTCCACCTGGACGACCACGTCAATGGCGTGTCATGGCAATGAATGTACTAAAAGAAGCCGTTATAACTCGCATAGAGGGTTCAAAATTGGAGGAACGCGCCGACAATAAAATGTGGTTGGTGAGAGATTTGGAAATATTAAGACAAAATATTCTGGTTGATTTAAGAGTTGTTAAATCGCTTTGTGTACCATGTTTTCCACCGCACTATAACATATTTGAAGAATATGTAAAAATGTACCATGAAGGACTTTCGAATTATGTAAGTACTCACAAAAGTGGTGTTATGTGCTTTACAACATAGCAACGACTTTCGTTTGCATTAGTATAAGATAACCGATTCGAATAAATTTATGTATGATTACCGAAAGGGTATTGTCGATTGTCTGCTTTAATTAAAATTATCTTAATCTTTTAAGTTTTCAATTGCCTATTATTTAGCATTGATATAGGAATCAACACTGTTCTTTTTATATTAGTTTTGAACTAATCAGAAAGAATTTTGTGCACAATGTACATCATAATATTACGCATATTTTTGAATAATTAACTAAAAAATAATTTTTTTGAGTTATGTCTCGATTGAAGTAAATGAGCGAAATGATTAATTTGCAAACGTTTATTAAAAGTTCTTCAAGTTTAGAAAGCAATTTTTTCAAAAATTTTAAAATGAATTTGAAACTTATAATAATATATAAATAACTGTTTTCAGATTGAAAATATAGCTCGTGGTGGCTTAGAAGGCAATGAATATGTTTCATTGCTATCGTGGGTAATTAATACATATCCAGGTCATGAGCTAATGCGACATCCTGATCTAAATGTTAATATACAACAAGTGGCTGGTTCCTTATTAACTCCAGAACATTTGACTTCGCTTGAAGATGAATATTTAGGGAATATGCAACGTAACTTCCAGGAATGGATGTCAAAAACTGCTGAAAAAGATAAAAGTGATTGGTTTTCTGAACAAGCTCCCGATCAAGATGAACAATACTATCATAGTCCAGCTTCAATAATCATTTTTGATATGATCAACCAATTGCTACAGGTTACTGACAACATACACAGTGATTTGACTTTTAAAGCTTTGGTTATGAGCATACGTCAGTTAGATGTGTTCGGTCAAACGTATTTGAAACATGTAGCCGAATTAAAAGAACATCACTTTAGAAACCGTGATCAAATAAAATTCTTCACTCATCATATTATAGCTATTGTTAATAATAGTCAGCAAATGTTAGATTTGGCCCATCAGCTTAAGCAAAAATACTGGCCAAATGCACGCACTGAACACTATGAACATTTTGAAAAACTTGTCGATACATTCCAACGTATACGTTCCCAAGCAGCCGGCTATTTATTGGAAGAAGCCTTTTTGGATCTTGATGTGTACTTCAATGAGCTGTTTACACAAAAGTGGTTCACTTCTACTATATCAGTGGATACTATTTGCATAACTTTGGATGATTATTTTCAGGTATTGGTATTTTCACGTATTGGCTTCGTAAAATTGTGAGTTAATCCTTAATTACCCCTTATAATTTTAGGATTACAATCATTTAACGCCTTTAAATTTTGAAATGGTTATTAATGAAGCACAAAAACAGCTCTCCAAACGCTATATACGTGCTTTATTATCCAAACGTCTGTCACGTCCTTCTACTGAATGTGAAACTATCAAAACCAAAGTAAATACAGAAGCAAAACGTTTGGAAAGGTTTTTTGAAAAAATTGCCCCAAATCTATCGTTAAGCGATTCACCTTTAAAATTAATACCAATGCTATCCGGTTTGCTGGTATGTGATGTAGAAGTTTTACTTCTTGATTTGCATACCCTATTGGGTAATTACCCTTCACTGACGGAAGACCAAATTGTTCGTCTTTTTTACATACGAAACGATGTAAAAGCAGCTGAAATACGTCAAAAAGTACAGGATGCCAACCAATCGAAAAAACCAATGGTAACAATTGCTAAACAGGATTGCATATTTAAGGAAATTGTCTTTAGTGATAAATTGTGGTGAATGAGCCATTTATTATGCTTAGGACGCATACACTTCAATGAATGGGAATACCTATATTAAAAAAATAATTAATATTACTTTAATCATACATAATAAAATGGAATTTTTAAAATCAAATAAAAAAGGCTTTCGGAGTGTTTGTTTATATTATAAAATGTCTACAACGATAGAAAAATAATAAATTACAAAATAGAGTTCAATGAAAACGAGAAAATTATTTTGGAATTAATGCGGCGGAAATTTTGTTCATTACACTCTTTAATACTTCTGTATGTATCTCAAATTATGTTTAATAGATTGGTAAATTATTTCTCTCTTTAGCTGTTATTTGAAATAAAACTTTTGCAGTTGTTACTGCTTTATTCTGATATTGACTTCATGCTATACTCTGTCTACTGTTCTTTTACTATTACAATCAATGGGCTACACCCGATTATATTTTTAAGCTCATTGAGAGGGGCCTTCAGTTTAAATTCGTCTCTGAATGGCAGATGCACTAGTTAGAGAAGTAAATATTCATAACCAGTCGCTAGCAATGTTGTGAGGTTATACTGTAGTTGAAAATTTTCAGGTCTGGCCTGGGATTTAACCAAGGACCTCATGGTTGATAAGCGGGTGCCTTTCCTACCATACCATAGGGGTTCACAAGTCCATAATTTCGCTAAGACTGGTTCAAAATGTACCATAACTTTTAATCAAAAGTCGTTACAATATAATCCTAATGACATACATTAGCGATATTACTTTTCTAACCCTTGCTGACAAAGAAATAGATTTTGATGATAACAAATCAAATAATGATTTTCAAAAGTACAAACAATTCTCAATTGTGGCAATTCGGATGTTGAAAGTTAATGGTTACAAGTTTTTTTTAAGTAAAAAAAGGGTTTGGCGAGACTTTGTTTCGTAATTTGAAAACTGTCACAATTTTCCTTCTTATTTTACCATTTTTAACATTTATCTAGTGATAACATTTACACACGTAGATTCCTGACATGAGTACCCAGGTATCCTTGTGTTTACATAGGATATTGCGGTCTTACAGATGAATTTTTGAAAAATTTTTCGATTTCTGTGGAAGAACTTGATGCGTTTATTGGAATTCAATTGGTCATGGGTGTAAATGGTGAGAACGATTATCGTCCTTCAGCACTTTCGGAACACTACAGTTCTCCATTATAGAATGCACCGATAAGTAGTTGTTGATCTCGGCAAATATTGTACTACGCGTAATAAGTAAACAAGCAGACGAAGCCGATCTTATTTCCGATATTTGAAATATGTTTATATCTACACGGTATTATTTCCATTTAGGAGTCGAACTAGTCTTACTGAATATATTGCATTTGGTTTGTAACACAGCCAATAGCTATCCTTTTAATAGAATTACTTACCAGTGGTGAGCGGCGGCAATATGTAAAAGAAAATATTGTTTTAGCTCTGTTTGATTTTTACATTAATGTGATAACAATTAACTTTTTTACATCACTCCCTCTGGTCAGTCGGTACTCTTCAGCAAATCAAGGCATATATTCCAAAGGAGCTACGGCCAAACCCAACGGATGATATAAGTACACCCCATGGTTTCAATAAAAACAAAAGTCTTTTGTCTGTCTTGACCAAGAAGATGATGAGTGCGTACTTCTTATCAAAAATCCATTATACTAGAGGGGAGCCAGTTTTTAATAACGGGAAAGAGAAGATAAATGACTTCTGCAATAAAATAAAAAGCAGTGTAGATGTTATGGGCCAGATGGTGTCCAAATACAGCACCAAACGCAAAACAGTTTTTGGCATTAACTTGTCTGCATTGAGTGCTAAAAAAAATCTAAACTCTAACAAATTGAGAGCGTTAAGGATGAAAAAACTCAAAGAAAAATTTAGCTGAATGAATTTGTGGAATATCGAATTTGAATTTTGTTTTGTTTAAGAAAAAATTGACTTTAAAGAACGTTCGGCTACCGGAGTACACGACCGTCAGGACGGTTTGGGTTAAACTGAAAAAAATCGTTTCAAACACAAAATGCCTTTTGCGTAATTTATATTTTGGATAATTTTATGGCCTTGTTTGTGTAAACTTGAACTTGGATTCTGGCAACACTGGTGCGTTGAGTAAAATGTTAACAATTAGGAATTAGTCTGTTAAGAGAACATATATAAAGAGGACTGTTATTAAAATTTATACGAACAAAAGGAAAGTAAGACAAAAAATGAAAAAAAATAAATAAAAACAGTCTGAGTAAGAAACGCATGGTGGTGTCGCGTATAAAAAATAGAATAAGAGTGGAAAAAATAAAATATTTTTTATAAAAATAAATAAAACATTAATATTTAATGATTATAATACAATATTGTATGGCAAAAATACATATACATATTATAAATGAAATAAACAAAATAATTACCAACTAAAAAAGTGAGTGTTAAAATTTATATCAACTTAAAAAAATCAAAAATTAAGATTAAAAACAACAATAATAAATTTAATTTGCGAAACATGAAAGAAAAAACCAACACGTGAAGTATTTGTTGTAAGAGCAAAAACAACAATAAAGAATATAATCACAAAAAAATTAAAAAAAATGTATCTTAGTTTTTACATCACAATTACTCTAAGAAATTTAATAAGAAAAATATTTTAAAGATTCTTTTAGATTTTTTGCGATAAGAAAACATTTTTTTTTGAAATAAAAAATATGGTATTTTTATATTCTTAATATATACATATGTATATATGTACGTATGCATATAAGTATGTATAAGATAATAGTAAAAATCAATTATTTTTTGTGCCCAAAAAACTAAGGTGTTGTTTCGCCTGTTTCTGTTTTTTTTATTTATTACTACAATCCCACCAAGATAATGTGAAACATGAGAGCCCCAACAAAAACCTCAAATTCAATCATACCGAACCACCTAGCCAACCAGTCATTTATCTATTTAGTTAGACAACTAACCAGTCTTTCAATCAACCAACCACCAACAACACACAAACCAACGCTATCTACTTTATTTAGTCAGTCAGTCAGCCAGCCTGCTGGCTGATTTGAATAGCAACAATTCTTTATTTAAGATATAGAGCCAGTCATACATTGTGACTTATAAATAGCAGAGACTACTTATTATATTATCCTTTAGTTTTTCAGGGTGCCAATCACATTTTTTACTATTAAAATTTAGTTAGCAATGTAGTCAGAGACAATAGGTCCTTTAAGTTGTAAGAATTAGTACCTATAATGATTTTAAATTATATATTCAAATGTGAAATAATTTTTCTTTTTACATCATTATATTCTTTTATTTATGTACGATTAGAGTAACCATTCCCGCGTTGCTGAGAGCCTATAAAATGTACTTCTCAGAAGAAAAATTTAAAGGAATGTACACATTTTTAAGGGAAACACACTGTAACAAAAGGACAACTTTTTTTTATATATACACTAGTGTAACCCTTTCCACGTGGGAGCTATTGCTGGAGCCTTTGTGTAGCATATCTATAATAATGTATTCCTCATAAGTAAAATTTAAAGGACTGCATTAAAATAAATGATTTGTATTGACTACCAAGTCATATAGACCAAGTTTAGAAACTGCCATTTTAACCGTTCTCTAGATATACAAAAATCAATATTTACTTTGTATTGCAGGTGCCACACGCACTTATTCAACTTCACCCGTATTTTGATTGATGATGGAAATTAACTACGAAATTATTTAGACCAAATTTAGAACCTTCCACTATTACCGTTCTAAAGATAAACGAAAGTCAGTATTTACTTTGTATGGGAGCTGCCAATCCCACTTATTCAAATCCGCCCTCTTTTTGAGTGATGATTTGTATTGACTACAAAGTTATTTGGGCCAAATTTACTATTACCGTTTTAAAGATATATACATACATATAAATAAAAATTTTATATGGCCGTAGCACCGCCAGAAGCCATCAGTGAAAGTACGTCTGTCAAACGCATATATTGGTTTGTAAATCGGTTGAGTGGCTTACGAGTTATTAAATGACAAACATAGGACAACTTATTTTCATATACATATATGTATATGTACATCGATATTCTAAAATTTAAAAATTATATAAATTTCACCAATAATCTATTTTATTTTCTAACACGGGGTTTACACGTTCAATTGTTTTATACACTGATAAATGTAAAAATTTAAACAAATTTACTTTCTAGTTTTACCCATTTGGCGTTGCCCGGAAATCTATGTATAGATGGAAGATAAATTCCATTTTTTGCTAACTGTCTGTCTTTCTAAAGAAAATGCTTAGACGATTTGGACGTCTCCCACAGATATATATATATTGAGATGTACGATAATAAATATTATATTTTATGGAAGAAGCCATGCCTACTCTTCCTATAAAGTTGATTTTACTAATGTGCAACTTGATAATAGAATAGCATGTGGAAGGTTTGAAGACTCTGTCTTTCATAGCTTATAAAACATACCGTAACAACTACGTATTTCTTAGAAATGGAATGATTCAAAAATTCTCTGTAATTTCGTACGACACATTTTAGTGGATGATGAATGTTAATAAACAAAAACCTTCCTTTAAGAAGAAAAAAAATGCGTATCATTTCAGAAGAAAAGTTTTTAATTTTGAGCGTTTTTACCCGATTTCAATGTGTCCGATATCGACCTATGTACTTTCGTTATTTGTGGTCCAAATTTCAAACACTTAGTCGTTTACGCGTGACCAATTTTGGTCTGCTTTTCCCCGAGTCCAAATTTAAAAAAGCATAACTAAAAAAAAAGCATAAGCATACACTATTGTTTGCTAGATTTATGTTTGCAAACAAGAAAACTTGTTTGGAAACAAATGTCATTTTAGAAAAAAAAAGTTTCTTATTTTGTCCGTTTCCATTCAATTTTAATCCCTCCTAAGTCCAATTTTGAAAAACTAACATTTTCATTGAGCTTGATCTATCCGTATTTCAAGTTTTTTACAAAATTTGCAAAGATAAAAAAAAAAAAAATTTGCAAAGGAGCTGAAAAGTATTTCAAACTCATATGACCTAATATGGTCCGTTTTACCCACAATTTTAGCCTGTCCCAGGTCAAATTAAAAAAAGCATAGCCTAATGTTTGATGGCCGTTTAATTAGAGGAAATGATACTGTTGGATTATTTTCTGTGGGGCGCCGTTAAACAAAAGTGTTATGCCGACAAGCAAAAGACAATTGAGCATTTAAAGGCCAATACTCGTGATACCATTGGCGAGATACGACCCCATATACTCGTAAAAGTTCTCGAAAATTGGTCCCATTGTTTGAGGTACTGTGAGGCCAGCTGCGGTAGCCATATGAATGAA
Source organism: Wohlfahrtia magnifica (assembly GCA_023159175.1). Taxonomy (NCBI): domain Eukaryota; kingdom Metazoa; phylum Arthropoda; class Insecta; order Diptera; family Sarcophagidae; genus Wohlfahrtia; species Wohlfahrtia magnifica. The sequence continues at coordinate 270,121 of JAKWBJ010000004.1, read as the reverse complement.
ATAATATTTAATTTCTTACGGGAACAATTGTACTTCACAACAAAAAATAAATTTTGCAAAACTTCAAACCGTTTTTGTTTTATTGCATTTTTAAATTTAAACGTTTAAATTGCCCACCCGATATAAAGGGTCCGTCAAATAAATTTTTTTTTTGAAAATGCTATAAAAAAAACTACTACTAAAAACTACTCAAATTTCTTTTTTTATTTGAAAGTACAATCCTTCCGGTTAATAATGGAAAATGATTTTATTCAAATTTCTGCCTCGGCTGGCCATGCAGTAGCCTACACGATCGGTCCAATTTTTAAGCACATTATCGATTGTGTGCAGCTGTATTTCACCAATGGCTTCACGAATATTGTCCTTTAAAGCGTCAAATGTCTCTGGCTTGTTGGCATAACACTTATCTTTGACGGCACTCCATGAATAATAGTCCACCGGTGTCAAATCGCAGCTCCTAGGTGGCCCAACGACATCAGCTCTGCGGCTGATAATGCGATCATCAAAAACAGTACACAAAACATCGAGTGTAGCTTCGGCTGTGTGGCACGTAGCGCGGTCCTGTTGAAACCAAATGTTGCTAATATCCTCCTCTTCAATTTTTGTAAACAAAAATTCGTTCAACATGGCCCGATAACGATCGCCATTGACTGTAATGGCGACTACTTGCTCATTTTCGAAGAAAAATGGTTCAATTATGCCTCTGGACCAAAATCCGCACCAAATAGTGACTAGTCTTGGGTGTATTGGCTTTTCAATGTATGCGTTCGGGTTTTCTGTGCCCCAAATGCGACAGTTTTGCTTGTTTACATACCCGCCAAGATCAAAACGAGCTTCATCTGAAAAGATGATTTTTTTTTTGGCAAAATCGGCAAAGTAAAGTTGCAATATTTCCCAGCGTTGTTCAAGCGTATACACAACCATATTCGTTCAGCGGAAGGATAAAACTAATTATCTGTCAAATCAGACATGAGCTAAGTGTGACCATTCACGAAATAAGCACTAGTTGAAAAGAAACGTTAGATGGCGGACCCTATATAAGTATATGGATTAAAAAATCATCATCTGGTTTGACCGCTCAAAATCTTTAATCTTTAAATCTCAAAATCTTTAAATCTTTGTTTAGTTCTTTAGTCACACTTAGTATATTAGTATGTCTTGATAAATTTTAGATGCTTTAGGTAGTAGTTTAGGTCAAACATCAGTTCGCACTTATATACGTATAGTATGTATGTATGTTCATGTTACATGAAATTAAAAAAAAACAGCACTTTTATAGTCATCCTTCTAGGCCCTGTAGTTCCAGAATGTGCTAAAAAAAAAAGTTGACAAAACAACAACGTCAAGAAGTGGAAAGTCCAAAAGAAGAGAAAATGTGAATAATCCGAAGATAGTATGGTTTGCGCTATTCGTCATCCTCTCATACTATAAACTAAGTCGTTGTTTTTTTTGTTTATAACGGAAGGGAATTGTTAAAGTCTCTTTTGTTGCTTTGTGTTTTATTTATTTTATTCTCGCAAAAAGTATAGTTGTTTTAGACTTTTTTGTTTTCATTTTACAACAATCAAGGCCATTTCATATACATATATACATATGTATACCTGTTTTACAATGCTTATAATAGTGAATTTTATATGAAATTGTGTTTTCGAATTCTTAATTTTTAAGGGAACTTACAGCATCGCATATATGTATGTTTGTACATAAATTTTTCAATATTTGCTAGCTTTAGGTAATATTCTCTAGTGTAAACAATAAAAGCATCGTAATCTTCCCCCTTTCAATTCTTTTCATTTCTAATAAATTCGGATACATACATATTTTCTAAGGGTAATAACTGTGTTTAATTCAATGTGATATTCACCCTTATCGTGTCTGGCAGAGAAAAGTTTTCAATCGTTCGAAATGCTTAAACCGAATTTTGTATAAAAGTTTTTTAGAGCAGCTAAGATTAGTGATAGATTAGTTGTTACATAATTTGTCTAAAGGGTAAAAACTAATAAATTTAAGTACATACATTTAGTCAGCAAAAAAACAACTTGTACAGTAAGAATTTCGGTTTTCAAATTCATACATCTCTGCAACCGTTGAATATATTAAAATAAGTTTAAAGTCAATTTAAAGGTAAATTAATCAGCTTTCTATACAAATTTTTCATTTAATCTAACAAAATTATTTTAATATCAAAAATAAGCCTGATTCAAAATAACTATATTTTTAAAACAAAAAAAAAAAAAAAAAAAAAAAAAAAAATTACACTTACATTTTCTTTTAAAGTTCTTTTTTATGTTAAATAGGCCCTAGATAAAAATTTGTTACTTATTTTAGTCACATTTAGCGTCCATAACAGCTAATAATATAATATATTTATATATATATTTATATATATGTATGTATATGTATGTACATATACCTAATTTAGAAACTTCTACTATTACCGTTCTCAGAATATACAAAAATCAATATTTACGTTGTATGGGAGATACCACGCCTACTTGTCCAATTCCGCCTACTTTTTGACCGATGATTTGTATTGACTATGAAGCTATTTGGATCAAATACTGAAACTTTTGCTTTAACCGTTTTCAAGATATAATGAAACCAATATTAAGTTTGTATGGGAGGTACCACGCCTACTTGTCCAATTGCGCCCACTTTTTGACTGATGATTTGTATTGACTATGAATATAATCAGACAAAATTCTAAAACTTCAGCTGCAACCGTTCATAAGATATACTACAATCAATTGCTACATATATCGATTGCTATTTGGGCCAAATATAGAGACTACTTTGAAGATATAGAAAAATAAATATTTACTTTGTATGGGCGTGGCACTACTCAGTTGGAATTTTCGAAATTTATATAGCCTTCCTTCCAGACATACAGATAAATACTGTAAAGATTTCAAAAAAATCGGTTCAGCCGCTTAGCTGTCCATAAGGTTCAAGCAAGCAAACAAACCAACAAACATACAAACACACATTGATTTTTATATGTGTATAAGAAATTTTATACTTATGTGTATATATGCATTTGCTCATATCTAACGGAGGACAGTCTTGGGTTCATATTTGCTCCTAACTTGGCGCTGGTATAATTTGTACTCCATATATACCCACAAATTCTCTACAAGATTAACGTAAGAGCTCTGTAGGAATGTGGCAGAACTTTTTTACATTATAATGCAGTGGTTTTATAAGAGGTTTCGGATTTGATTTAAATAAAAAAGCTTATTTATAGAAATGTATGAAATCTTTATTTGGTTCACGCCGGTATCTCACGAAAAAATTCTTCAATATTGGCTTCTAGTGCATCAACCGTTGCGGGCTAGTCCATATAGACATGGGCCTTAACATAGCCACACAAAAAATAGTCAAAAGGCGTTAAATTGCACGATCTAGCGCCCAATTGGCCGGCACCAAGCGTGAAATAAACCGTTCACGAACTCGCCTCGCAATTGGGCCATTGTTTTGCGTGTTGTGTGGCATGCAGGGTTGTTTTTTTTATTTAAAGGTTTTCGTAGTTTGTTTACAACAAAAATGGGTGTAATTTACGTATTGCGACTGCAAATTTATTTGTTCCATTTTTGACCTCAAACAGATAATAAAATAACAAATTTTTCAAATCACTGTTTACATCTTTTATCCACTTCTGAGCCAATTTCCAAATCCCGTCTCAGAGAAACTTCTCGTCTTTTAAGGCGCTCCAACTTTGCAGCCGATTTTGTATTTCTTCAAAGGAAATTATTCGGTGACTTGTTAAAATATAATTTCATATCTCCTTATACGCCTGGTTAGTTTCTAAAAATGTAGACCGTGAATCGAAATGCCTTTAAACGAGATGAATATGTGTTACGTTTGCATCAATTACGCTTTTGTTAAAAAAACGGAGAATCCACGTTTTTTAACCGTAGAACGAGGTAAATTGCGAAATGCCGTGTAAAGAAAGCCTGTATAAAGAGGTGTGAGTATATTGTATCCGCCGCAACAGTGAATGGAGCACAGTTCGGAAATATGACGGATGCGGTATTTATTCGTTTTTAATAATTGTTTTGAAACTTTTACGACATGAGGTCGGGTGTTATCATGCAAAAGAATAACTTAATCATGTCTGTCTTTATATTCCGTTTTTAGCATAACGCACGATTCAAACGAAGTAATTCAGTCTGCTTTGATCACCCAGTCTTAGGAGCTTATAGTACACAATGGCGCCTTGATCCCACCAGGAGTGCAAACTTGCATTATAAATACTAAAACTACGTGATTGTATAAAAAACAAAAAATATTGTCGTCTTGAACAAAATTTGGAAGCATTTTTAAAACCCAATAAAATCCAAAAAACAAAAACCATCAAAAAACCCAATAAAACCCGATTGGTTAGGTTTCTTAAAAAAATAAGAGCTTTTGCCAACCTTGGTGGCATGTGGCACCGTCTTGTTAGAAACACATGTAAACCAAGTTCAGCTCTCCCATTTTAAGCAAAATAAACTAAGTAATCATCGCACGGTAGCGCTCTCCATTCACAGTAACGTTCCTGCTTTCGTCGTCTTTGAAAAAGTACGGTCCAATGATGCCACCAACCCATAATCCACACCAAACAGTGCATTTTTCGGGGTGTATTGGCAATTATTGCAATGCTGCTCTTCACACCAAATGCGATAATTTAGCTTGTTTACGTATTCATTAAGCCAGAAACGAGCTTCGTCGCTGAATACACTTTTCCGATAATAAATGCTTTATCGAGCATGAATTTTGATAATAAAATTCAATAATCTGCAAGCGTTGTTCTTTTGTAAGTCGATTCATGGTTAAATTATAGACCAAACTGAGCATGTTTGACAGTAACATGTTACACTAAAACAGCTAAGCTACCAAAAACTGTGTTGCCAAAGAGAAAGTTGCTAAAAAATCACCTGATAGAAGTTATTATTTTATTTTTTTATTATTATTGAGGTTTAAAAGTACTGTGACCCTACATCCATATAGCGTTTCCATATATTACCTCCCCCAACATCATCGATCTGACGAATTTCAGGATATCGGTTGGTACCAAGTGCGATAATTCCCTACCAAGTAACTAATAAGCGCCTAGATACTTCCTCCTAGAATACATTCATGTCCCATATGTACCTAGTATGTGCTCTGATGATTCGATCTCTTCATCACAGAATCTGCACATCGGGCTATTTAGCCTGCAATGACCGGTCAAAAGCCCGGTCAGTATCCTCAAGTTATTTCTGGACATTCCTATACAGGATTAAAATCTCCTCCTGTTATAGTTATCTAACAAAAGTTTATATTGTTTCAGATCCGTCCGGCCAGAGAAGAGTACCCGCATCTCATCCTCGTATTCGTTGAGTATGCCCTTTAAGGCCCTCCTTCCCAGTCCGCAAAAGGATTCTGGCCCCGTCAGTAGAGTGGTAGCTACCTTTCTGGCCAGTTCATCGGTCCTTTGATTCCCTAGAATTCCTACATTACTCGGACGTAGCAGTGCTAGTTGATTCGGCTGTTTGTTTTCTTTTTTTATAAACGGAGTTGTTGATAAAAATCTAAGAAGTTTAAAGGAATTGGTTATTTTGTTTGATTATTATCCTGGAAACAACTGGGATCTACCTTGGTGAAAAAAACATCGTTATTAATGTTGTCCCTGAACAGCTGGTTCAGTTTACCCAGACAATCCCAAACTAGCTTTGAGTTAACCTCATAAGAGCCAAGTGCTTAAATTGCGACCTATCTCGGATATTATGGCTATGTCCTGTCCGATACATTATCAGTTTTATTTAACATATTCACCTACATACACATCTTATCTAATTTTTTATTTTTTTGTTATAAGAACTATTGAACTATTTAAATGTAATGATTTTAAAGGTTGATGTTTTGTTATTTCACCCTAAATTATGAAATATGTGTACATGTGTATGTCTGTCTTATTTCTTTTTTTCTATCTCTTATTCGCCAGTTTTTTATTGTTTTGTCTTAATACATACTTGGTATGATAAGTACGTTATGAGTATAAAAAATATGATTTTTTACTTAAAAAAAAAAAATAATGTTGTTTTCTTATTGTACCCAAACAAATATACAAATTTTGTTGTTTGGCAAACATTATCGCCAATTTAGCGAATTTATATAGAAAAGTAATAAAATGCTTACAATATTTTCTAAAGCCAGCAATATAACAAAATTAATAAAAATATTTATTCTTTAGTGCACTCTTGGTTATACCAATGCATTCCGAAAGAGATTTGAGAAAAATAGTGTGGTTTGTGTGAAACTAATGTTACTCGTTTTGATTAAGAATAATAATTCTGCAACATACAGTGATGGGAAAAAATAATAGAAACACATCTATTTGTAACTAATGTCATAAAACATTTTATTTTGATCCACACTTTTTGAGAAATTTATATGTTGTTTTATAATTTATTAATATTATAAAAAAACAGCAAGAATTATTTACAAAAAACCTAATTTAAACCAAAAAATTTTATTCATGTTTAAAATTAAGGTTGGAAAAATATTAGAACCAAAGTTAAAAAATTTTTTATTATGGAATATAACTTTAACTTATAGACAATCAAATCAAATCAAATTATATACAATCAAATAACAATGATGCTTATCAAAATAGAACATTTCATTATGGAAAAAGCCGGATATCCAATACATATTTTTCTGTGTTTCTATTATTTTTTCCACCATTGTATGTATGCATTTTTTTTAAAGGCAAATGGAATATGACTAGATGACCTGTGCGAATTTGTCGCACCCCTATTGGTAACTTTTGTAACATAATAAAGTGAGAATATTAAATACTGACGTCATTATATTTATTTATAAAAAAGAGTAACAAAGTCAATCGTTGTAAATAATAATAATAATTCATATTTCTTATTAAATAATAATATAAAGGGTGATCCAACCATACTGAACCATATTAATTGTGAGTCGCACCTTAACGTCAAGTTTTTTAATCAACTTACTTTGACATTTCTTTGTTTCAGTGTTTGACAAATTCAACCATAGAGAGGTACACATTTGAGCAGCGCGTTAAGATTGTTAAAGCATTTTATGAAAATGTATTTCGTTCACTTCGTGATTTTTTTGGTCAGCACTATCGGCCAAATGTGTCAACAATCGGGAGAATTCTGCGCAAATGTTAGCAAATCGGGTCTGTAGGAATCTGCTTGCTTGCCCAGTTCGCGGCGACATCGGCCATACATCTCCGAAGAAGATGTCGGCCAAGCAGTTACCGTGAATGGCATCCGCTATCGCGAGATGATAACGAAGAATCCAGAAATGGAGGATATGTATCTAGACGGTATGTAGTTCCAACAGGATGTTGGCACTTGACGCACTGCCAACGAAACAACGGCTTTTTTGCTCGAGAAATTCAATGGCCGTGTTATTTCATGTTATGGCAATGCTAATTGGCAGCCACGATCATGTGATTTGACCCCGTTGGACTTCTTTACTTGAGGATATTTTAAAGAAAAAGTGTACATCAATAAGCCAAGAACAATTCAAGATCTAAAGGATTAGATAATTCGGCACATTAACGACATTTAGTCTCAATTATGTCTCAGAGCCATTGAAAATACGGATCGACTGGTAGAGGTATGCCACCGGTTATGACTTGCTTATTGTTGACTTGTACCATACAAATCTTTAACAGAAACAAAAATACCTTAGACGCAGGGATTCGCGAAAATCTTCGTATAACTGTTCATAAGAAGAAATACGTTCGGGTAAATACAATCCCCCCTTTTGAAAAGGGTTGATCTTATGCCTTGGAAAATTTTTTCATATCATTCGAAAAGGGTACAGTTGGATCAAAAGGGGTTTGAGTACAGTTTTATTGAAATGAATAATTTTTGCAGTGATGATGTACTTACCGAGGTATGTTAGGAATAACTTTGTACCATTTATTAATCGTTGTTTAGCATTATGATATTGAATAAAATTATAAATGCAATATTCTTTAAAACCAATTTGAGAGGTGATAAGCTGGATGAATTTAATGGACGTAAAAGTTCTGTTCTTGGTACAACTGAGCATTCATTCCCTGTATCTTCCTGTTCAGCACAATCAGAACTTAAGCAAATGTTTTCTTTGGAAAAAATTTCAATAATTTCATTAATTTTTGTATAGTCTTCGATTTTTGGAACAGAGTTGACGTTGAGTAAAATTGAAAAACATGTTGTTCATTGGTTTATCTGATGTTAAAAATGCTGGTAATAATTGTATCATAACTACAATAACAATACTTCGGGACTTTAAATGCTTCGTTATTGTAATTTGTTGGATCTTCTAAGTCACTGTTATCCAATTTTAGCGACCATTTGTTATTTTCAAAAACTCACAACTGGTATTATTATTATCCCTGACCAGGCACTATTGCGGACACTGCGACTCATGAGATCTATAGCGCTTTCTCCCTATGTCCACCAAAACACCTCCACCTAAGCCTATCAAGAACCCCACATTCACAACTGGTAACACTTGGCGAAAATCTTCACGAAACCGATTTTTTTCCATAAGAAAAATTATTACTCATAATGTCCTTTAAAAGGCGATCGACAACGCATACTGCACGTTTGATTACTACTGGAATGTCATCCAAAATTATGAGATCTGTTTTGATGTGCGTCCTTTGTGGGAAAGCGAAACTATGAGACCGATGTGTCTAAGACAGGTACACGTATTTTAAAAAGCGAATGTGATGTGCGAGCCCCTGGTAGGAGATTAACTGCAATGCCGGTCCATGCAACTGGTATAAAGTTTGACATCATTTTCTATATATGATACGGCTCAGTATTCAACACCGTTTAACCGTTAAAGTTTAACATAACCTGACAATATATATTAAATAACCCTCTATTAATGCAGTTGATAAAACTAACACTACGTAGCCGACAACATGCAGTAGTGAAAAAGGTATTTCCAATCGACAGAAACATCTTTGAGAAATAATATGTATAATTATGAGGATAGTTATGATAGAAAATTGTACTCTTTTTTAGCATTTGTACTCTTTTCTTATTTTGAACATATTTTTTTATCTCTCCAGAATCTGGCATCTCTACTAAAAAATAATATACCGGGTCCGCCATCTAACGTTTTTTTTTTCAACTAGTGCTTATTTCGTGAATGGTAACACTTAGTTCATGTCTGATTTGACAGATTTGCCGATTTTGCCAAAAAAATCATCTTTTCAGATGAAGTTCATTTTGATCTTGGCGGGTATGTAAACAAGCAAAATTGTCGCATTTGGGGCACAGAAAACCCGCACACATACATTGAAAAGCCGATACACCCAAGACGATTCACTGTTTGGTGCGGATTTTGGTCCAGAGGCATAATTGGGCCATTTTTTTCGAAAATGAGCAAGGAGTGGCCGTTACAGTCAATGGCGATCGTTATCGGGCCATGTTGAACGAATTTTTGTTCACAAAAATTGAAGAGGAGGATATTAGCAACAGGACGGCGCTACGTGCCACACAGCCGAAGCTACACTCGATGTTTTCCGCCCTGTTTTTGAAGATCGCATTATCAGCCGCAGAGCTGATGTCGTTTGGCCACCTCGGAGCTGAGACTGGACACCGTTGGACTATTATTTGTGGGGTGCCGTCAAAGATAAGTGTTACGCCAACAAGCCAGAGACAATTGACGCTTTAAAGAACAATATTCGTGAAGCCATTGATGAAATACAGCTGCACACAATCGTTAATGTGCTTAAAAATTGGACCGATCGTGTAGCCTACTGCATGGCCAGCCGAGGCAGCCATTTGAGTGAAATTATTTTCCATTATTAACCGGAAGGATTGTACTTTCAAATAAAAAAAGAAATTTGAGAAAATATTCAGTAGTTTTTTAATAGCATTTTCAAAAAAAAAAAAAAATAATTATTTGGCTGACCCTTTATATAATGATTATGATAATGGTTGTGATAGAAAACCCTTTTTTATGAATAATCACTTGTTTTACTATAAAAGACATGATGTTTATGCGTTATATATGTGTTAAAGTTTGGCATCACTTGACACTATAAATTAAACAACCCTGTATTAATACATTTAACAAAACAAACACTGCATAGCCGACAACAGTATTACCAAGAACGGTTTTCGCAACAACAAACTGTAATACAGAAAAATATGAACCTTAAGGCTTTAAATTGTGTTTTTTTTTAAGAAAATATTAACTTCAAGACCTCACTATTTTTCGTCATTAGAGTAGAAATTTATCTTTAAAATGAATCATCAATCATAAATTTTGATGCAGTAATACGAAAGATATTTGCAGCCGACCAAAAAATACCTTTTAGAAATAATACATATATGTATATATGATGATTGTATACGTGTACTAATGTCAATTGTGAGCCACACCTTAACGTCAAGTCAAGTTCAAATTCAACTATGGTGACATACACAGCGTGTTAAGATTGTTGAAGCCTTTTACGAAAGTGCGCGTTTAAATCAAAATGCATTTCGCGACTTCGTGATTTTTTCGTTCGTTAATTTCCGCATTTGGGCAAATGAGAATCCATGAATGATTGTCGAAAATCCGATGCATACGTAAAGAGTGACTGTTTGGTGCGGTTTATGGGTTGGCGGCGTCAACGCGCCGCCCTTTTTCGAAAATGAGGTTGGCCAAGCAGTTACCGTGAATGGTGTTCACTGTCGTGAGATGATAACGGACTCCTTGTGTTATCTCATATCGTGGCGATATTAATTGGCCACGACGATAATGTGATTTGACACCGTTGGATTTCTTTCTTTGGTGATATTTAAAAGTAAAAGAGTACGTCAATAAGTCAAGAACAATTCAAGAGCTAAAGGACCGACGGATAGAGGTATGCCACCGAAGCCGTGGCGAGCATTTTGGCCAATATTTTATTTCACACATAATTGCCATAGATCCTTCTATCACAATAAAAAATATTATAATTCTCTGAAAACTTTATGTTTTATTTCCAATTAACATCGTGCGTTTTCGTTGGACCATCCTATATGTCTTTACCATACATGAAAATGAGAAAAGAATTGCCGCTAATCGAATCAGCGGCGTTTGTTTTTCTGTTATTAGTAACAATTCCCTAAAAGAATAAGCGGGAATTCACTTTTCGGTCAATCTTCAAATTGATCCAAAAAGATCAAGTAGTGATCCTCAGAATACCAATGGAAAAGCTAAATGTCACATTTGTTATAGCGAGAAGTCATAAACTAAAGCTATTAAACGATATGCTGTTTTTGTCAAAGCGGAATAAATAAGCATATTCCCAAGAAAAATGTTCGTATAAAAAACAAATTGAAAGTAAAGTATTTTGATCTAACAGGTAAAATATAAATTAATATAAAACATAAATAAATATAATATTGATAGTAAATAATGATTTTGAGTAAAAAAATTAATTAGTGTAAAATACATAGATATCCATATGTGTGGAAATCCACATACGAGGATAACAAACGTAAGTTTTTTTTTGGGGTGAGATGAAGGTTAAGTGTCTATTTCCTATAAAAATTATTCAATTGTTAAATAATGATACAACAACATAAAGCAAAAGATGTTTTCTACTCTCAAACCGTTAGAGTCTGACGTTTCATATATACGAGGGCGGATTGACATTGAAGCTACCTTAGCGCTAGATGGCAGCACAAACACAAAAACTTTTTCTTTCTTAGAAATCACGATCTGCCAAACGTCAGCTGTTAAAATTTTAGCCAAATTCATCGCTTAGTTTATTTGTTGTAGTCGTTTGAAGTAAGCAACTATTGTGTTTCTTGGAAAATGGAAAAAAGTGAATTTCGTGTAGTGATTAAACACTATTATTTGAAAGGCAAAACGGCGAAAGAGACAAAAGAAAAGCTTGATAAACATTACGGTGAATCTGCTCCGTCATTATATGGTAAAATATTGGATTGCTGAATTTAAACGGGGACGAACAAGTACTGCAACAATACCACCAACAGGAAGGCCAAAAGAGCTGGTTACTGAAGAAAATATCAAGAAAATCCTCGATATCGCTATGAATGATCGCCGGGTCAAAATACGTGAGATTGCTGAAATGGTAAACATATCATATAAACGTGTGTTCAACATTATGCATGAACAATTGCATATGAAAAAGTTATCGGCAAGATAGGTGCCGCGTTTGCTCGGTGTTGAACAAAAACGAGTTCGACAGATCACTTCACAGCGGTGTTTGGACATGATAAAGCATAATCCTGCTGATTTTTGGCGTAGATTAATAACTGTTGATGAAACGTGTGTCAACCACTACACACCTGGAACCAAAAATCAATCGAAGCAATGGGTGGAAGCTGGTGGAAGTGCCTTGAAGAAGGCGAAGACAGCGAAATCGGCTGGCAAGGTTATGGCCACTGTATTTTGGGATGCACACGGAATATTGCTCATCGATTATCTTGAAAAGGGATCCATAATCACAGGAGAGTATTATCGTGCATTATTGGATCAATTGGTTGATGCAATCAAGGAAAAACGACCACATTTAAACAAGAAAAAAGTTCTCTTCAAGACAACGCACCGGTTTACACAGCATTCGATACGATGCTAAAACTACGAGAAATCCACTTCGAATTGGTTAATCATCCACCTTATAGTCCAGATTTAGCTCCTGTTTCCAAACTTGAAAAAATGGCTCGCAGGAAAAAGATTCATCTCAAACGAAGACGTGATTACCGAAAGTAATGCGTATTTTGAGGAGTTCCCAAAATCGTATTATTCAGATGGTATAAAAAAGTTGGAAAATCGTCTTACTAAGTGTATTGAGCTAAAAGGAGACTATGTTTAGAAATGAATGGTTTTTGAAAAAAAAAATGTTTTTTTTCTACTTAGGTAGCTTCAATATCAATCCGCCCTCGTACTTGTGGTATATACAAGTAAAGAAAAAATTAATAAGAAATAAACACTTAAAAGTTTTTTCAACAGCGGTATCACCTCATAACATTAGCTAGTAACTGGTTCGGAGTATTAATACTATTGAAAACTTTTCTAATGCATTTGCCGTTCGCAGCCGGCGTTAAACTGTAGGTCCCTTTCAATGAGTCTAAAAATAGAATCGGGTGCTGCTCATTGATTGAGAGAAGTCCCCGTGTTCCTTCATGGAATGTTATGAGAATTAATATAATATAAATACTTAAATATTTTTATCTTCGTGGAAGCAACAAGTATAAGAAAAAACTTATTTAATCAGATCTAATTGTCTGGTATTTTCTTTATTCAATTTGCTTTGAAGAGATTCATAACAAAAATACTGCTGAAAAGAAATTATTTTGCGTTTTTTTAATGCACAAAAGGCGTAACAAATATGTACATCGGATAATCGGTTGTCCGTCTTTCCTTTTGTATTTTTGATATCCAGACAGACGGTCGGCGGCACATGTGTGACTATTTTTATGTATTTACTGACCTTTCATACTGCACATAATTTTTCTCTTTTTTTCTTTTTAAAATACAAAATGCTTTAATGTCATATCATCTGGTATTTACAAACTAAACAAGTGACCGAGTAAATAAACAAATTTAAGACTAGCTTTTCTTTCTTTTACTATTCATTTCCTATGCAATTTTTTCGTTCATGATGATGGTTGCCGTTTGAAACACCCTTTAATCTAAAAATCTAAATGGCAAAGCAAAATGGTATGCGCAATAAAGAAAATCTTTCTTTAATATTTAAATTGTTTATAAAAGTAACACTAACAGTCATGGCTAGACAAATTAAAACTCATTTGATCAAAAGGAAATATCAATATACTCTGTAGTCGTAAGTTTTATAAGAATGGATACTAGACTGAAAAATTAATACGAGAACCGAAGAGGAATTACTATGTGGCAAAAAAGAATGATGTAGAAATACCTGGGAAATGATACTATTTATCTGATAGGTGCTACTTATAAGAATCTATGTATATTTAAAATTTTGTAAACACCTCAGAAATCTCGAGTCACGAGCAAAAAGAACAAGGTTTTTGAAAGCATGAGAACCAAAAATATGCTTTAAAACAAGTGTTTTATGTGTATAAATATGCTCTAAAAAGCCAAAAATATGATCTAAAAAATTAAAAAATTTCTGGTGTACTGGTATGAAATTATTAATTGGAGAGTAAAAACCATTTTATACGAAGTATTGCTGGCACACATTTTTCCCATCTTTCAGGCAATTAGTGGATTCCACGCCAATAAAATAGTTGGTCTTTTGAAGCGAATCAATTAGTCACCCAATTTTCGACTTACTCTTGGGAATTGAAGTGCTGCTCAGACTATGCGTGTTCCATCGATGAAAACAAATAATAGTCGGAAGTAGGCAAGTCTGGTGAATACAGCGGATGGGGTAGCAGCTCTTAGACTAATGCTTTGATTTTATCCTGAACTGGCTTTACTTTGTGTGCAGGTGCATTGTCATGTTACTAAATTATCTTGCCGTTTCTTGTGGATAATTCTGGTTGTTTTTCGATCAATGCGTGGTTCAGTTTGATTACTTGTTGTCGGTATTAAAGGTTTGACCAGGTTTTAGGAACTTGTGGTACACCACACTTACTGCTGTCACTAAAAACACAGCATTGTGTTCCTGTCGAACTGATTTGGTTTTGCAGCCGAAGTTGATGGTTGTCCCGGATTAACCCATGATTTTTTCCGTTTAGATGATCACCATATGTCTCGACAAGCATTCGATGCGACTCTGATAAAAAATATGATGTTGTTTGTTCACTGATTTGATGTATACTGAATATGTTTGACTGATGCAAAAAGTTTTTGTAGTTTTTGAAAGGTCTTTTCATTGTGAAACTAAAGATTGAAGAATAAAAATCAATTCACTTTTTGTTTTTAGACTTTTTAGTTCATATATTACCATTTTAATGTATTGGTACTTCGCACTATTTAATGCGCTAAGAACTTCTAAAAACTTTTCATTATTGTAAGCGTAGTAATTGATGGCCGCAAGCTAGTTCTGGATACATTTATTTTATTTATGCAATGACTTTGTTTATATTTTCTTGTTGATCTATAATACGTTCGCATAAAAGATACAGTTAATGAGTAATGAATGCAACATGCGATTATTTAGGATCAAACACCTTTATGGTTTTGGCAGCTTTAACCATATACATCGCAGCGACTGTCACAAATATAAAAATCAAGTTTTGTTTTTTAATTTATGTCCAATATCTTTAATTAATCGTCAAAAAGTTGTACAATTGTGAAGTGATTGGCTTTGTTCAACCAACTGTGGTATTTAAGAAATTTTGGTTAATGCTTCTTTGTCACAATGTAGAACACCTACAATAACATTTGCGATATTTTTTCCAGTGGCTCAGTTGTTTTATCTACCTTTATGCATTTGTGCATTTCAGCTAAGCAAATAAAATAATGGTAAATATTTTTGACATACAAACATATTTTGAACGTTAAACACCTTTTGATCACAATATACAGTTTGCATATTATTCCAAAAATTGCTTAAGCTCCTCGCGTATGTTCTGTAAACTGAAATATCGCATTGCTATAACTTTCAAATCTGACAACATTTGATATTTTGCTTTGTTTTTTATTTAAGCCTTATGTGACCGACTAGGCCCTGTACTTATTGCGCTTTGAAACTGAATTTTTTTTTTTATAGAAATTGATAAACTTCTAGAGAGCTCGTTTCATAATTATCGAATTTATAGCCGCAATTAATTGCAAATTAATGAGTATACACAACTTAAATAAATGCTCTTTATTTGGCTTTTGAATACCAGCTTTTATCCAAATATCAAAAATTGAATTTAGATCATCTGCTCCGAAATTCTTAAATATGTGGCTAAGTTTTTTAATATGTAATTTTGTAATTTTAAATTGTAATTTTTTAAAATGTTTTCCAGTTAATGTTATCTATGACTCTTGAATGAAGGTACCGGTACCCTGGTATCTAGTAGGTCAAAATGTGTAGTTTTTCTGCGTGGAATATTAACCGATTTTAAATTTTTAGTGAGGTGAAAATAACTTTTACGAATCTGAGAGTACTTTTTAAGCTAACAAATTTTGTTCTTTTCCTATAATTATACGAAATTAGTGTTACTCAGTCTTTTTCTCATTTTACAATTAAACAGCTGTCTTTGGTTATCCATATACATGTAAATTCCTCTATGCTTATTTGTTTGGGCATCAATTACGCGTAATCGAGTGAATAGGTTTCGTTAAAATTTAGAACACAGATAGATCCAGCTAATGAAATTTTTTAAAAACTGGACTACGAAGATGTTGAAATCTGTTAAAATCGAAGAAAATCGGAAAACGGGTAAAGCTAGTGACTTTTCTTCGAGAAATAACGGGTATTTTTTGTTTTTAAAAATATGGTTTTGTGTTTGCTGACATTCATCAGCCACTAAAATATGTTGCGCAAAAGTATATTTTTAAATTCTGCACTTAGAGGGGCTAATAGGAGGTAAAAGAATAATGTTGGGCTTATAATCCATTCTTACGAAATAAGTAGATATTACGACATATCTTTCTGCCAAAAAATCTTCCAACCCGATCGATGTTACAACTTAGGTTCGAATACAACCTTTTCAACGAGAGGTCATCCACACTTAAATTTCTTTACT
Organism: Wohlfahrtia magnifica; assembly: GCA_023159175.1. Taxonomy (NCBI): domain Eukaryota; kingdom Metazoa; phylum Arthropoda; class Insecta; order Diptera; family Sarcophagidae; genus Wohlfahrtia; species Wohlfahrtia magnifica. The sequence goes on along the minus strand of JAKWBJ010000004.1, from coordinate 253,502 downwards.
GAGTTAGCTCCAACTAAACCGGTTTTTACTTCACGACTCAGTTCACATCGAGTTTAAACCAATATATACTCTTCACGCTGAGTTTGAACATTAACTGATTGCTGCCCGCGCCGAAGTGTTTTGTATATGGCTGAGTAAACAATACTTTGAAAGCTCTCGAACCTCTTGATATTTTAGGTAGATTCCATTTCCTTCTTTTACTTCTTTTTAGTTCTTATGAATCCATGCGAATGTAAACATCTATTTCTTGCAGTTCTTGTTGTTTGTTGCGGCTTGTTATTGTCTGTTACTTGTTTCCTTTTCTGCGGTTTTTTATTGTTGCCGTTTACTTTTGTTTATTACATTTCTATTAATGTTGTTTTTGTCGATTTAGTTCTTTGTAAATAGCACGTATAGTTGTGTTTGTGGCTTTTGTTTATTCTTTTTAGCAAAGTAATGCACAACAGGGGTGCTCAACTTGATTTTTGCAACAATATGTGTGCATGGAATTTTGAGAATGCTGGGATGGTAAAGCTAGTATATACATCTTATACAAATAAAAAAGTATGTGTATTGACTGAACCGATTTTCTTGAATTTTCGACCGCCCATACAAAGTAAATATTGATTATTGCCTGTCTTGAGAATGGTAAAAGCTAAAGTCTCTGATTTTGGTCTGAATGTCTTTATAGCCAATACAAATTATCAGTTAAAAAGTGGGCGGAGTTGGATATGTGAGCATGGTTCCTTCCATACAAACTAAATACTTATTTTTGTAAATCTTGACAACGGTTAAAACTAAACCTTCTGAATTTGGTCTGTATGACTTCATAGTCAAAACAAATCATTAGTCAAAAAGTGGGCGGAGTTAGACAAGTGGGCATGGTACCTCCCATATAAAGTAAATATTATTGAAAACTGTTAAAGTGCAACTTTATGAATTTTGCGTACATTACTTTGTAGTTAAAACAAATCATCAGTCAAAAAATGGTCGGAATTGAATAAGAAGAACAGTAATAGCGGAAGTTTTTAAATATGGATAACACACATCATCAGTCTATAACTGGGCGAGATTGGATAAGTGGAATTTTTTATATATGGAGAACATCAATTAAAGCTTCGTTATCTATCCACATCAGCTAAAAGTTATTTATATACAAATATAAATATTTATTATTTATATACAAATATAAATATATACAAATATAAAAGTTATTTATATACAAATATATATATATATATATATATATATATATATAATATATATATATATATATATATTGGACTTCCAGATTGGACTACATCCGCGCCAGCCGTGGCGGTCATTTGCCAGAAATCATATTTAAAATATAATGCCACAAGATTATCTTTCGGATAAATAAAATTCATGTCAATTGAAAATCCATCGTTGTTTTATTGCAACTTAAAGTTCTTACCTCTATAAAAAACACTATATATATATATATATATATATATATATATACGATGGATTTTCATATATATATATTATATTTTATATATATATATATATGTATAAGGGGTGGGGAAAAAGCGAAGAGATGATCACTAAGATAAAAGTTAAGATAGGGTAGGAAAGCACGTCGCACAGTACATCGATCCCATAGAGCGAATGGACAAAAATTGAAGCAGTCGTTGTAGATACTTAAATGAAATTTTGTGCAGACATATATTGTGGCTAAACGCCCACTTATACTCAAAACAAACAAAAACTATCTTAAGGAATTTTTTTTATTTAAATTTTTCAATAAAAACAAGGTTTTTTGTAGCAGTTACTGATGTTAGTTACTGATATAAAGGTTGGGAAAATTTAAAGTTAGGTGTAAATTGGCTTAAAAACACATTTGTGGATTTTGTGAGCCCCGTATGCAACAATTTTGTTTGTTTAAATAACCGCCTAACTGAAAATGGCATCACTAAAGAAGATTTTGTTGCAACATGTGCTTCAAAATTTTGTGAAAAGAGCGGACGTCTGCCGACGTGCTAGAGGTGGACATTTGCGCGAAATCAATCTATTATTAATTCCCATATTTCTGTTTTATGTTGGTATGAATAAAACAGAATTTATCAAAAAATAAAATAAAAACTTGTTTTTAAGACAATTTACTTCCTAACCTCAATTTTGCCCACCCTTTAAATAAATAAATTTCAAGTAACAAGTATTTTACGTATGCAATTTTGTGGATTTAAAAAAATTAAAAATGTTTTGCAATCTGACAAAAATTCGATGTGTACTGCAAATTTTGAATTTGAAGAACAAAAATTTAAATAAGGCTGAGCAATTTAAAAGATTAAATTTAAAAATGCAATACAACAAAAACAGTTTTAAATTTTGCCAAATTTATTTTTTTGTTGCGAAGTACAATTGTTCCGGTTAGAAATGAAATATTATTTCATTCATATGGTTGCCACACAGCACCCCATTCGATCGGAACAATTTTCAACCAACCAACCAATATGAAATATGGTCCAATAATGCCTCCGCTACACAAGCCGCACCAAACAGTCACTCGAAATGGGTGCATTGGCTTCTCTAAGACCACGTTTGGACGTTTACGGCAATTTTGCTTATTAACGTACCCACCAAGATAAAAATGAGCTTTTTTGTCTTTGTTTCCAATAAATTTGTTTGGATACAGAATAGAGACAGAATAGAGTGACATAAGTATTGTCATATTCGAAATAACCGCTGGTTCAAATTTAAACCTTTAAATTGCCCACCCTATATAATATATAAAGTGATAGTCCAAATAATTTATAATTTGTTATTTGCTACTTAAAATTAGTGAAATAGTTTTAGGACAAAGTTGGTCTAATTTTTGTTTTATTTGAGAGCACATATTATATACATAGTTTTAAAAACCGAAATAAAAAATATCTATTTTTATGTATTTTTTTAATACTCCTTTAAAGTTTGGTAAATTTAAACTTTTTATTGAAATAACTGCGTTTTTCAAAGCATTGAAAAATAAAAGCAACGAACTAAATTTAAAACTTTTTTATATTTTGCTTATAATATTATAAAGTAATAAAAAACCAAAGTTTTATAAGTTTCTTTGACAAATAGAGTTTTTATAGCTATTTTTCTGAAGCACATAAAATACATTGTTTATTATAAATTAGTTGAGTTTAGCGCTCTCTTGCGACGATATAGAGAAGTAACTGAAAAAAAAAAAAAATGCTGAGTATTTTATTCAGAAGATTTTTACCTTTCAAAAAGTATATATTTTATCAAAATCCGTGATGAATGATTTTTTTGATTTTTGTCTATGGGACAACGCACTGTGCGTCGGGTTTTAGCTAGTAATTAAATAAAAAATAATTTTACGTACTTATTTACATACCGTTTACTGTATTCTTGAAGTGAAAATTTACTGCTCATTAGTTGCGCATTTTCGTCTTTGTCAAGTAATTTTAAAATTAACAAAAAAAAAGATGCAAATTAATATCTAGAATTAGTTTAAAAGCATAACCGACTTTGCTTCATGCTAAGATAAATATCTTATATTAAAATGTACAATCTTTTTATTGTATAAATGTCTTCTTTTATAAGTGACTTTTAAAATTATTTGTTTTCATTTTACGCTTGTGTATTGTTATGTTATTTTAGAAAATAACATCTGTAGGGCGCATGTATGTAGGGTGTATAGAATGAGTTTTTATATTTCGTGTTTTTTTAACCATTTTGTTTACCATATAATATAGTTTTAACAAACATGTTAGCTATTGTCTGTTGGTACAGTTATGTCGGTTGTGTGGTTACGGGGCTTTAGGGTAGATTTTTGAGGTGTTCATAATATGGAAAATTATGCAAATGCAGTGAAATGAAAATGAATTTAAGAAACAACTAAACACAACAACAAAACTATAAAAAGGGAAACAAGACTATAGAATTTATAGGACTATGATGAAAACGACTCTAGCTTACACATTTGTTGGTACAAAAATATAAAAAGATGACAAATAAAGGTAAAAGACATTTGAGTCAACACTTAACTTGAGTGGAATAAAGAATACAAGTTTTTTCTATTTTTTTGGAATATGAATATGCCTTTGGTTTTGTGTATGAACGCTAAAACTATACCTTTTCTGATACGCGTTAAAATGCATAAAAAACGAACATTTTGTTGTACAATTAAAAGATTAGAACACTTACTTGATATTAAGTTTATTTAAGTTATCATTTTAATAGAGCAGAGAGAGAATAATATACAAAGTATTTAAACATTCCTGAAATTGCATTAATCGCTTATTAATAGATGAAAAAAATTGGAAAAAGCATGTTCTCTTTTAATTTGTCTACAATATATCGACCCTTTTGCTCAAAATTATCGCATGTTACAAAAGCTAAATTTAACAGAAGAGAGTTTTTTCTAAATTTCTTTGCTTTGGCTGGTTACATCAATACCAAATTTTAAATGTCTTACAATAACCGATATGTAACCGATTATGTATGTGGTACATAAATTGGAAACTTCCTTTATGGAAATACTTGTATATTCAGAAATAGTCAGGCTATTCTATTCTATTCACTGGTATACAGCAAAAAAAAAAAAAAAAAAAAAAAAAAAAAAAAAAAAACAGAACTTGAAATGACTTGACCGATTTTGATGCAATTACCACTAAATGGTTAGGAACAAAATTTCCTATAAATCACCTGAACAATATTTTTTTGTATTTTCAACAGTTCCGGAGCTATTCATAACTTAGTTGCGGATAAAAATTAGAGCATTTTTTTTCAAAAAGTCATAAAAAATGTTTCAGAATGAAAATTTTACATGTTAAGCACTTAAATTAAAGCTTAAGATGTTGAGAAAAAAATAAGCTATAAATCATGAAAATCGGTTGGCTTGTTAAAAAAGTTCCCGCAATAACCCCCTATATCTAGCATCATAGCTTGACGAGACCGCGTCTCGTCCTAATAATGATCCTTTTGATGAATGCGGGATCGGATCGGAAATCATGTCTTTTTAGACTTCAAAATCAAAAAAGGAATCTAACTGGTAACACCGTTAGCCATGCAGTTGGTAGCACTCTTAATTAGTACAGGTAATTATGGCGATTATTAAGCTTTGACACAAGCCAATAATGTGGTGAATTTTCTCTTCAGCATTTTCATTTTCGTAACAATACTTTGAGTTTAATAAATAGAAATTTAAGAAACTGTTAAACTGTGTCACTATATAACTATAAAAGTTTACAGACGACTAACAACCTGCGTCGAACAAATTTTTGCAAATGTGACTTTGACTACATTTAGTGGCCCCCGTATTCACTCGTAAAATTTGGCGATAGTACCGATAGTGAAAAGAATACTATCGATGTTCAGCCAAAAACAAAACTATCGATACTATCATTAGTACTATCGATTGTTTTGCAGCTCTAGTACTGTCATGAGGCTGTGAATGAATGCACATATGCTTAATTAAATTTGATGTCTGTCTTTTTACAATTTTAAAATTGTTGGGCTCTCCAAAATTTTCCTTAGCACATTAATTCAATTATTTTCTTTAAAATTTCGTCACAGTTATCCATTATTAAAACTTGTATAAGTGCACATACATACTTCAAAAGTTTAAATGCAAATGAAAACGTGAAAACTCCGATTGGCTTATTATTTACTGTCTAATTTTGTGGATTTCCCACATTTTTATTGCCCCATATTTTTGTAGAAAATTTTTTGCTTTTGATATTCTATGCAAGTATGTATGTATATGAAATTTTTTGGAAATTTGGCATAAGTGAAGGATCGTAAGTATTCTTATTAAGCGTTTGTACATATTGCTACGTTTTAACCTTTTTAAAACGTTTGAGTTCGTTTAAATTGCGTTAAAAAAATAAACTCCACTTGATTTTGTTGTTTTACTGTTTTTATTTATTCCACTATGACTTTTATACTGTTTGTCTTAATAGAATATTTAATATTCGTTTATACAACACTTTTATTTCCGCTTTAACACAACTTTATTTATTGACAGCCAAAAAATAACTAATTGCCTAATTGCCTACAGTTTGGAAAGTTCTGGAAATATCGACCATCTTCTTCAAATGTAACGTAAAGATGGTCGATTTGGCAGTGCTGCCAACTGACAACTAAAAATGTGTTAATTCCAATTGCTATTTAGGCAACTACAAATTTCTCATTGCCGTCCAACCAAGAAGTCGTCGGTTCAATCCCAGGTCACATCATCTGACAATTTTCAACAGCGATATCACCTCACAACATTACTAGCGACTGCTTATGGGTATTTACGCTGTGAAAAACTTCACTAACTAATATATCGGCGTTTGTAGGTCGCTTTGAATGAGTCTAGTTGATCCATACATAAAAGTCAATATTTATTTGCGGAAGATGAGAAAAAGTTATTGTTGCTCAAGTGTGCATATATTTTTCGATCTACCTTAGTTTTCACGTTCTTTGTGAGATGTTCAAGGTTGTCATATATACAAAAATAATAATTAAATTTATACAAATAGTTAAGCGAGTAGTAGCATATTTGCAATAAAAAAAACGTATAAAAATTATTTTTATTGAAATTAATCGGTAATTCGTGTTAAATCAACCGGTTTATTCGGTATTTGAAAAATTAAGATTTTAAAAAACCGTATTCGACAAAGCCAAAAAACCCGGTTAACACCGGTCCAATAATAACCGTCCAATCTCCCTAGTGTGTACACTAGCAAGTTTTCTTGCGCAAGTTGCTTCCAGAAGTGACTTGCAGAAGTTTTTGTTGTGTAAACGCGTACTAGAAATCGACTAACACTTATTTGCTACTTGCCGCAAGTAACTTGCACGACTTGCTGTGAACTGCAAGACTTGTAGAAGTTGGGTATTTTTTGATTAAGAATTTTAAATTTAAAATACATATTGTAATTAAATTATTATCATTATTATCTATGTGTATATAAAAAAATGTTGTCCTATGTTCGTCATTGTATAACTCGATAACCACTAAACTGATTTACTAATCAATACAAGCGTTGAAAAGATGTAGTTTCACTGACGGTTTAGCTTCTATTGAGGGTACCACACTCATATAAAATTTTTATTTATATGTTTATATCTTTAAAATGCTAAAAGTAAGAGTCTCTAAATTTGGCCCAAAGAAATATGTGGTCAATACAAATCATCAGCCAAAAAGTGGTCGGAATTGGATAAGTGGGAGTGGCACCTTCTATACAAAGTAAATATTAATTTTTGTATATCTTTGGAATGATAATAGTGGAAGGTTCTGAAATTGGTCTAAGTAACTTCGTAGTTAAATATGAAATGTGGGCAAAATTTAATAAAATGAATGGGTGTGGCACCTGCAATACAAGGGAAACATTAATTTTTGTATATCTAGAGAATGGTTAGAATAATTTTAAAGCATTCCATTAAATTTTTCTTATGAAAAATGCATTTTATAGGTATACAGCAAAAAGGCTCCCAGCAACACGGGGAGGGTTACTCTAGTTATTAATAATATTCAAAGACAACGAAGGCCGGAACGTTACTGCGAATGGCGTGAGCTACCGTGTGATGATTACACTTTTTTTTTGCCTAAAATGGAAGAGCTGGACTTGGCCGACATGTGATACCAACAAAACGGTGCCACATGACGCACATCACGTGAAACAATGGCACAATTGAGATGAGAGTTCGGCGAACAGAGTATTTCACATTTGGGGTCGATCAATTGGCCCCATAGATCGAGTGACTTAACGCCTTTACACTATTTTTTTCAGGCTCATGTCTATAAACTCGCAATGGTTGAGAGATATGTTACAGAAAAAGTGCCAAAATTGGACCCAGCGTATGAACCATTTGAGGCGTAGCCGAGGTCAACATTTACATTAAATCATCTCTAAACATTGAATTATATAGACCGTTCTATCGACTCAAAAAGATTTCAAATATTTCTCTAAATTGTATGTGATTTTTTAAAATCAACTCCTAAAGGTCGTATTTTATTTCATTATATATTCTATTATAATATATATTCACTATATATATATATATATATATATATATATATATATATATATATATATATATATATATATATATATATTATATATATATATATATATATATATATATATATATATATATATTATATATATATATATATATATATATATTATATATATATATATATATATATATATATATATTATATATGCCTACATTGCCACTCTACTTCTACTTCTGGTGAAATAAAATAATCATTCAAAAAAAGCAAACTCTTCTGCAAGTTGTACTCACATTGTGTGTAAACATGTCTGCAATCTTGCAGCAAGTTCGTCGCAACAACTTGCTCAAACTACTTCTGAAAGTTAACTTCCTCAAGTTTCGGTTTGAGTGTAAACCCTTCAGCAAGTCGGATAAGTTTTTCAATTGATTGAATGCCAGTCCAAGCTCTAAATTTCGTAACCAGGACATCTGTTTACGTCCAATTTCACTCCTACCATTTATTTTACTTATGAGTATAACAAAAAACAATTCATACTTTTCTTCCCTGATGATGTGGCCAAAATATGAAATTTTACGGGCTTTGATCGTATGAAGTAGTTGTCGTTCAGTGTTCAATCTTCTCAATATTTCATCATTAGTTACAAAATCCGGCCATGAAACTCAAAGAAGTCTACGATATGTCCACATTTCGAAACTTTCAAGCTTATTAATGTGATCTATTTTAAGGGTCCAAGGCTCCATGGAATATAGCAGTATTAACCATATGTAGCACTTAACCATACGAAATCGAAGTTGAATGTCTATTTCGCGGCTACATAACATTTTTTTATATTTTATAAAAGAAGTTCTGGCCATTTCAATTTGACATTTGATTTCTATGTCTGCGGTCCAACTCTCAGTAAGTCGCGCACTTAGATATTTATAGTAAGACACACCTTCTACTAGATTGTTGTTCGCAGTAACTTGTCATTTGTATATCAGGTTTTTTCATGGCTTAAAATCATCACTTTGGTTTTACTTACGTTGATATTTGAACCATATGAATATGCTGCTATATTGCTGAATTTTGTTAATGAGTATCTGGAGGTCTGAAATACTATCAGATATTATTGTAATATCGTTGGCAAAATGTATTTGTGACCGAATTAACCGTTAACTCTTATAACCATTTGTACTTCATACAACGCTTCATTGAATATAGCTTCTGCGTACAAATTTAAAATTAATGGCGAAAGCATTCAGCGTTGTCGCACTCCGCTTTGGATATCAATATTCCTACTGCATCTATCATTGTTTCTAACATGATCGTTTTGATTCCAGTATAGGGGTCGAATACATTGAATGTCCTTCTGATCTATATAAAAACTTTGCAGTACTTTCATAAATTTTCGTGCTTAACTTTATCGAAGCACAGAAAAACATCTTTATGCACATCCATACAATTCTGTACAAGAGTTTAGATCACTGATGTGCAAAAGTAAAAATGTAGTTGTTTAGTGAGGACAAGGAAATTACTCTCTCAGAGAGTAAAGTTGTTGTGTTAAAAATATTAAAAAAGTCAACATACACACGCCACACACGTGCATTCGTCGCTGTTTCAGTGACAACTAAAAGCAAGATCATAAAAAACTTTTAAAAATTATTTTTGTGTACATTTGCGTACATTCTCCACGCACGTTCCTGGAATTAGAGCGTAGAGCGTTTACCATTGTTCTATGAACAGCTTATGACCGGTTTAGATGCAAAATAGTACTTCAGGTTGGGCGCAATGTTCTTAATTTTTCTATGAAGGCTGAGTGAGCGTGCAATAATGTCATCGATGCAGTGATCTCAAGAATGAGAAAAGAGAAGATGTATTGATTCCAACGAATTTACCATTCGATTTCAAGTGACTACACTATCAAACGCTTAATGATTGCAAAATAGAGTCGGTGTTTCATTGTTTTTGTGTTTTGGAATACGTAAGTTTTATGTTAATGTATAGCTTGTACCTATAATTATATCGATATCTGTATTTGTTAATTGATAATAACCTTTTAGAGCTTTAGTTCTAGAACCTAGTATAGTATGTATAAAGTTATTGGTGAGGTTGTCATGAATTTTAGTATTACTATACTGTATCGTTAGATCAACAAACGGAAGATTATCTGCAACACTAATTTATCTATTGCCCGAATGTGTATTGAACTTAAGAAAATATTATGTGTTCGTTTAAATGAACTCTTTTTCATAATCAAATGAAATACTAATGCTAAATTATTTCATTTTTATTTCAGATTAATCCCTTTGTCTTCGTTCAACACGTTTTTCTACCTCCAAAAATAACTTCTCCTCATATTTTTAAGCTATGAGCTCACCAAAGATAGTTATAGTGGGTTCTGGTGCATCGGGCATTGCGTGTGCTACAAAACTTCTTGATTATGGATTTGAGAATGTAGTTATTGTTGAAGCTGAATCCCGTATAGGTGGACGCATTCATACAATTCCATTTGCCGATAATGTGATTGATTTGGGAGCTCAATGGTGTCATGGCGAAAAGGATAATATTGTTTATGAGTTGGCACACAGTCATGATTTACTAGAGACAACCGGTGATGTATACGAATCATATCAGTGTGTACGTTCGAATAGAGAAGTAGTACCTGAAAATATAAGCCAACGTTTAAAAGATATAGTAAATGAAAGTTTGGTTACGCGCCAAATGGAATTGAGAAATTGCAATGGATCTTTGGGCAGTTATTTAAATAATAAATTCTATGAAGCCTTACGCAGACCAGAGAATTCTGATATAGATATGGCGATAGCAAAAGAGTTTTTTGAAAATTATAAAAAATTCGAAAATTCTGTAGAGGCCTCCGATACCTTGGATGATGTGTCAGGTCGTGGCTATTTGGAATACTGGGAGTGTGAAGGTGATATTTTACTTAATTGGAAGGATAAGGGCTATTTGGAATTTTTGCGTTTGTTAATGAAATCAAGAGACGAGAAAAAGGAATATGGCATTTTACAGAAACGCATTTTGCTAAATAAAAAAGTGATCCATATTGAATGGAACCGTAACGATTGCTGTGTGCAAATACGTTGTCAAGATGGTGAAGTGTTTACGGCCGATCATGTGATACTTACCGTTTCACTGGGCGTTTTGAAAGAACAGCATTTAAAAATATTTGAACCCAAATTGCCAGTAGAGAAGCAAAGAGCAATTGATGGTTTGGCTTTTGGCACAGTAAACAAGATTTTTATAGAATTTCCAAAGAAATTTTGGTCTGAAAATTGGACTGGCTTCACAATGCTATGGAGAGATCAGGATATTGAAGAAATCCGAGGCACTTCAAGAGCTTGGCTTGAGGATGTATTTGGTTTTTATTGTGATCACAATCAGACACGGCTTCTTAGTGGTTGGATTATAGGAGCAAATGGCCGCCATATGGAGACACTGCCAGAAGATGAAGTTTTAGCTGGTTGTATGTATTTATTTAGAAAATTCCTAGAATGGGAAATTCCGGAACCCAGCAATTTTAAAGTCTCCGCTTGGTATACGAACGAAAATTTTAGAGGCTCTTATTCTTTTCGATCCATGTATACCGAAGAGGTGGGAACAAGTGCCCGAGAGTTGGCACAACCCTTGTGCGTAGTAACCACACCACCGGTTTTAAATGGTGAACCCACCATAGAGCCGCTTTTTACCCAAAGTCGTTGTGATAAACCCATAGTGCAATTTGCTGGCGAAGCTACCAGTGATCATTATTTCTCTACAGTACATGGTGCAGTTGAAGCGGGCTGGCGTGAGGCTACACGCTTGGCTGATTTTTACGGCATGCTACGAAACTCTAAAAAGCTACACAAATCCAATTTATAACAATTTTAGGACTTTGAATATCATTAGAAAGGATGTTATAAACATGGAGTATTAAAATTTAAATAATTTTATTATTATACTACTGTTTAGTAACATCCATAATGATGTTTAAAGTCCTGAAATGAAAATTTGAAAATTTAATAAATCATTTTCAATAGTTGTTGTGGTTACTTACTTAATTTTGATTTTTACATATAGTACATATTACATACGAAAATGCTTTTTGTTATCACGCGTGAAGTAACCATATTAGTCTGCATTTATTTTTATTTGATTCTATAATTTTGATTTATTATTTTTTCATTTTTTATATTTCTGGTCTTTTATGTTAAGCAAAGGAGTACGAGATTTTGTACGCATTCCTTTGTTGTTGTTTTATTTAAATACAAATTATTAATTACATAAACATATATGTATTTTTATTTATTTTTTAATACATACATTTTTAATTTGATTGATTGGTAAAATAAATTATATTATAAGCTAATTATTAAAATACTACTCTAATTGTAATTGATCATAATATTGATTTATTAAAAATTGTCTCTTCAGCTTCAGTTCCGTTATATATATATGTACATACATACATATGTTAATAAATTAAATAATTTGTAAAATATTTTTTAATTATACATACACACATACATATAGTCATAGGGATATAAGGAGACTTATATCAAACGAGTTAAAATTCCAACTCTGTTTTTATATTCAAACATTTATAAAAAAAATTTTATAAATTGTCTGCTTGAATTTTGACGTTGTAGTACGTTTGCTGTTAACCTTTTAAAGCAAACCACAATGTGTCCCTATTAGTTTTCACATGACTATAGTTATATTCTAATACTTCAAACAACTCCCTTTTTTACATTCAGGAAATTAAAAATATTTTCTAAAATAAAAACAATAAATAACTTAAAATATAAAAAATAATTATAATTAGCGAATTCACACTCTTGTAAAGTCATAAATTGAAAACTAATGAGCGCAAATAGTACTGTTGTGAACAGTATGTTGTATTGTCATGCAATAAATTCGAATTAAAATTTAAATGTCAAAAAAATAAATACGAAAATTTTCTTTTTTTAAATAAATATAAAAAGTAGAAAAAAGCTAAATAATAGAATCATGGTGTGGGAATTAGTTCTTTTCATACTGTCAGCTCCTGTTGATTCTTGATTCTCCCCAAGCTTTATCTTTATTATACAATATGTACCTACATACATACACATTAGTTGTTCGATGAAGTTCAATTACAAATTTGATCACAAATGAAACACATTTTTTTATATTTAAAGCGAGCTTTATTGAACCAAATGTGTGCCGTTTTGATTGATAACCTTTTACATTTTTGGGGCAAAGAACAATGCCAGAACATAAGCCACACCAAACAGTCACTCCTCGTGGATGTATCGGCTTTTAAACAATCACTCGTGGATTCTCGTTTGTCCAAATACGACAATTCTGCTTGTTAACGAATCGACTGAGGTGTAAAAAAAGTATCTCGTCGCTGAAGATGATTTTTTTGTAAAGTCAGGATTCACTTTTGTCTGTTCAACTAAACATTCGGCGCATTGACAAAGCTTGAAATAGTCAGTGGACTTCAGCTCTTGAGTCAATTGAACCTTGTAAGCGTGTAAATTTAAATCATTATTCAAAATTCACATCAACGACTCATAATTAACATCGTTTATTATCCGTCTGCTAATGTGTGCGCAATTAATAGTGTCTGTCTTATGCTTTAAACACATGGACAACAGCAAGCTACACGACTATACGACTACGATTGCTGTTAGCAGCATTTATAGTTGTGTAGTCAGCTACTTAATATATTGGAAACGACATAAATATAATAAGAAGCTGATCCCAAAAAAAAAATTTTTTTTTGATAAATATTAAAATTGTGGTCACAACTATCTTACCATTAAATTAACAATTGTATCAACTTCTTTCCATTCGCATTCTTACCTTTTCATATTTTTATAATCTGTCTAGTCCAGATCATATACGTATTATTTTATCCAATAAGAATTTCGTCTAGTTCCATTTTTATGTACTAATGTATTAAAATTTACCAAAACAATGAAACAATTGATAAATATAAACGGCTGTTTCTGGTAGAAACGCATTTTTATTTCGGTAGTGTCATATATACTTTTATTACTTTTATAAAATAAAACAAACTGCGTGATTGTATGTTAGACCTATAAAAATGTAGTTAACTCTTTAAACGCTTTATTATAACTAAAAAAAAAAACATTAATTATTAGACACTTCTACATTAACAATGCTTTTGTAGCATTTTAATTTTATGATCTATTTTAAACATAATTTTGTAGCCAAAGAAAATAGAAATTAGACTACAGCAGCAAAAGTAGTTGAGAAGCCGTGTAGCTGTGTTGCTGTCAAAATAATTGTATTCATATAAACGTGTATATTTAATTTTTGTCAGGCTTGCCGTCGTCTATGTGTTTAAAGCATTATAGATGGTTCGGTTGGATGATCGTGTTGGAATATTTACATGCATCATATTATATTCTTTATTAAAATCAGGCTTATGTCTAGCTATTGCACAATGGGCTGGTTACAACGAGGTTTATCACTTTACTTAAATCAGATTTTTGTAAAGCTATTCAGTTTTAAATTTTGCCTTTTCTCACATTATTATATATATTTCATTGAATCCATCTATTTTATACAGTCTTGAATTCATATTAATAAACAATTTACTTATCATATACATACATGTATACGGTGGTGCTTACTGGTTTAGTATATTTCATGCATGCTGCATTGAAATGCTTGTATTTTTCTATGCATTAAAATTGAGTAAAGTATTTACCACAAGTGTTGTCTATGGAGTGCTCAGTATGTACCGTAACTGGTTTTTATTTTTATGTTTAATTTATTTAAAAAAATATGTAATCTGCACTGGACAACGGGAAATCATCGTATGTGACATTCCTTCCCTATTAAACTGCTATAAAAAGTTGATGTACAACTTATTTCATATTTAAGCACATGGGACATACAAATTTATTAGGCCTAGAAAAACATCTCGTAAAAAGAACTCTTATATTTATAGAGCCTTCGTTATAGTCCCCTTTAAGCCCTCAACTCAAATTTAAAAGGAGTTTTCAACAAAATTTGGTATTGACGTCCCCTCGCAAGAAATTAAATGAAAGAAAAAAAATATTAGTTGGTTGCACTGTTTAATATATGGGCACACTGATCCAAAAAGAACTTGTTGACCCGAATTTTATTGTGCTTGAGAATACAATAAAGCAACCGTTCTTATGGAAAAATGTTCTCTGTAGTGAAGAAACTAGTTTTTTCGATTTTGATCTGACGGAAAATGTTACATATGACGTTATTCAAGCCTGCAACACAAACCCAGGTACATATCAATGACAATAAAGCATGGTGCTGGAAATGTGATTGTTTGGGTCGCATTTTCTGGACACGGTCTTGGTCCTGTAATCATAATAGGAACACAAATTGATCAGGAATTAGAAAGAAATACTTTTAAACAACAAATACTTTTTAACAAGGACACAATTTGCAAAGGTAAACATGCCACATTGAGCTAATCGCCAGATCTCAGGCCTGTAGTGAACCCATGGAATGATGTAGAGCAATACATTTTTATTGTCAAACTTAAAATTGTTAGTGACTTACGGACAGAAATCTGAGAGGTTTAAATGACAAGGAATTCTGGTTTAAGCCTTTCTAAAAGAAAAGGAACGTTGCGTGGGACTTATAGATAGTATTCCGAGGAGATGTGAAGATCCTATTAAGAATAAGGATTATCCTATTAAGTACTTAGTTTTAAATAAAATCAGCAGTTTTTTTGTGCTGAAAATAATTGTTTTTAATATGTGCTAAGTTGCTCTCCAGTCTTTTTTTTTTTAGTTTTGTTCTATTTTAACACAAAATAAACGAATTGAAACGAACAAAAGTAAACAAATGCTACGTATTTCTTAGACCACGAATGATGCATTATTATATGGAGCTGATTAAAAAATGTTGATTCCAAAAAGTACACATAGGTGATGTGTTAAACCCAGACAAAGAAAACACATGTTTTGGAATAATTTCCCTTATTTTTCAAAATCTCCATTTAGTCCGTTAAACTTCTCCCAGCTTTAATACCCAGTTTATAGTAAGAGCTGTTTACCTCCTTAAAATAGTCTTTTTTTCATTGTTGGCAAAACTTTTACCAACGAGCTACCTTTTCAAGTTGGAAAATAGAAAATAATCCGAGTGGGCTGCAGCTGGCGAATAAGATGCGTGATGAGGTTATTCAAACTTTAATTCATTGATTTTGGTCATGGCAATAGTATATGTTTAAACTGGTGTATTGTTTTGATGAAACAACACTTTCTTTTTCTAACTCAGCCTGCTTCTTTGATTATTCTTTTGCATTGGGTGTAAAGTGGTAGACCCACATCTCATCCATGTTTACGAATCGAGGCAAAAACTTGGTTTTATACGAACATCGCCAAACTCTCTTTTAAATCGTCTTTAATGCAATATGTGATGCATAACAATTATCCAATATCATTTTTCTTTAGAGTTTCTAGCGTAGATATCTCAGTTGTTTGACTCTTACGGTGTTCGGTTCCGCAACTTGTTTCGTAAACAAAGGAGTAGACATACTAAGAATAGAATCTAGTACGCCTCCAGTATTGATTTCACTGAAAACTTAAAAAAAGGACTGAATTACATTACAGTTACCAATCACAATCACTGAGATTGTTAATATTTTTATGGCTTAAAAAATAAAATTGAACAACTAGGCGCCTTCAAACACAAGACAAAAGTTTTATAACGTTGCCGCTTCTTACCTAACTTATTTTTTCAAACTACTATCACTTTCTATAAGAAAAACCAGCTGATTTTACCACCGCCTTCGTATACAACAACCTGATCTTATACTAATGTGTATGCATACACGGAATTTATAAAATATTTATTTTCTCATTAAAAGTTGAACCTAAGTTTGGTTTATTTAATATCTAACCAAAGTTTAAATATAGCTTTTAAGAATAATAACAAAACGTGTTCTTTAAATCATCTCAAACCAAAAACATGACCAAAATTGTCTTAATTTATACGTAAAGAAGAGTACTTTACTAGAGGTAGGTTGAAACACATGTTACGCATGTGCCAATACTTTAGTGTGTCACTATTCAATTCGTGATTGAAAAACATAATTTTTGATACAATTTTAATTCTTTTCACTTTATTTTCTTTTGAATTTTATTAACTGAAAATTTTCAATGAACTTTTTTTAAATAATAAAGCTTAAACATACTCTTTGCTATATTCTCCCTAACGAAATACTATAAAGCTGACCCTTTTAATATGCAAAAATAATAAGATACACATAATTTTTTAATAAAGGACAGAAATTACCTCCAAAATAAAGAAATTAAAATAATTGTTGCTATGCAATTTATGAATATTTATATACATACATACATACATATAATTATAAAAAAACAATAACTATATTAATAATAATTTAAATAAATAATAAAAAGTATTGTATGATGATATTAATAGGAAACATATGAAAAAAGTAAAATATAAAGGGTAAAATGCTTCTACAATTAAAAAAAAAACAAATTTACTGATCTTTATTTGGTAAAATATTTAGTAATGATTATTAATAATAAAATAATGAATGGATATACAATTTGTAAATAATGTTAATAATAATATCTAATATATAGTTTCGTAGAGTTATAGTATTACAGTTTAATTGTAACAGGTTTTAATTTTAAAAATTAAAGTTTGATTGGTTGCACAATCATCTTTATAAAAGGTAATTTGTATTAGATTTTTTCTTTTTTTAACTTAGCAATTTCAAAAGAAATTATTTACAAAAAAAATATAATAAAATGAAAGTTTACATATATAAGTAATATACATACATACATTTATTAAAGAAGAGGAATTATAAATAATTATTTATTAAAAAATAAAAAAATAAGAAAATAAAGACCTAATATTGTTGCACAAATATTTGCAAATTTTTTTTTTGATTTTTTATTAAACTTATAATTCGTTAAAGAACCTTCTTTATCGCAAAGGAACCTACCCATGGTCAGGTATCTGAGTTCTAGAATTAAATATGATCTAATCCTGTACAATGGTATGTAAGATCCATAAATTAATTTTTATCAACACTTAACTAAATTTTACTATAAATTACAACTAATTAGTTATGTATATGGGAGCTAGGACGTAATATAGACTAGCTTTTACATTGATTTCGTGCATTACATAGTGGTACCTGTCAAAGGCCAAAAAAAATAAATTAATTAAAGTCAAAATTTTTTTTATCAAAGGTGACATGAGTATTTTCAGATAGAACCAGCTTTATAAAGGTATATTAGTTTTTATTAAGGTATTGAAGTTACTGTTTGCAGTGTGAAAATATAGAAAATAAAGTATAACATAAACGTGCTTAAAACCGTATTAATTTCAATCAAAATTATTCTTGAAGATGGAAGTGCTTATTTTATTTTAAAATAATGTTATTGTCATTAGCTTGTTTAATATTTAATAAAAAAAAAAAAATGATTTTCCCCGTGCCATTTTTACTCGTAAATATATTTTAGCCTTAGTAAATGTTTTAGTTAAAGCG
Organism: Wohlfahrtia magnifica; assembly: GCA_023159175.1. Classification (NCBI taxonomy): domain Eukaryota; kingdom Metazoa; phylum Arthropoda; class Insecta; order Diptera; family Sarcophagidae; genus Wohlfahrtia; species Wohlfahrtia magnifica. The sequence continues at coordinate 235,035 of JAKWBJ010000004.1, read as the reverse complement.
ATTTTAAGTTTTTCATCAAATTTAGAAAGATGAACAGAACTTTGGAATGATATATACTGTACTAACTGACTCGGCGAACTTCGTCCCGCCGAAAAGTGATTTTTTTATTGCCAAAAACAGTTGTAATTCACATTATAGGTGTATTTATTTTAATAATACGTGAACAAGCAACATATAATTGTCCGTGAGAGAACACTGTAAATTCTATGTTTAAAATAGCTGCAACGCCGATAATGATTCAAAATACGTTATTTCCTTCGGAATTAATTTTCACCGGCAAAAACACTTGGTAATAGACTTGAGTAGTTCGCGAACGACCTAGTACAATTGAACTACTCACACAAGTGAGCTAAAGAGCTATTTTTTACAACAAATATATGTGATACACAGTTAATTTTTTACTATTTGCTTACTACAGTGTTACATTATTTTGACACAACGTTAAAGTCTGTTTACAGTGTTGTATTCGTTTACCAAACGAGACCACCTTGTTAAATTCGCCTTGATTATATGAAAAGAACATACGTTGGTAGTGCCACGTTGAAAATAACATGTACAATCAGTGTTGTCAGACAATGAGTTCCATTGGCTCTGTAGTTCATGTTTCTTTTCGTTTGCTTCTTCTTCGTTCATATTTGTTTCATTGATATGTTTGCCACTTAATTTGAAAAATAAATAATTTGCAAATAATATATATAAGCAGTGCTGCCACAATCTTAATATGCAAATTAAGCAAAAGAAATATGAATATATGTACATATTATGTTAAAAAATATATCATCAATTTTTTCTTTTTATGAGTAAATAAGCAATTGAAAACTCGTATGAAAAAGTTATAAAACGAAAACAATTGTTCTCTCTTTTTTTACTTCAAATATGTCTTTTGTCTCGTTAACTTTAATTTTTCTAACGGTCTAATTCATTCAAAGGAATATAAAAAATAGAAAAACGAATTCGTTCAAAGAATAATTTCACATTAATTTTGAGCCTCACTTAAAGAAATAATTAATTCAATGCCATTTATGTAAAAATCAGTTAAAAGAGTTAATCAGTTAAAGTGTACCTGCAATAAGATGTTATTGTAAATTCTTAATTACTACAATTAAAAAAATACCCTTAAAACTACCTACAATAAAATGCTATTTTAAAAATTATCTGCAAAAAATGCTCTTATATACGTATGTACTATATATGTATGTGCAATTTTTGAAAATTCAATGGTGAAATTATGTAAGGTGAAGTTGTTTGTCCGGCTGTTTGCTTTTTTGCGTTCAAATGCTGTCGAAAGTTTTTCTTACGCAGCAGAGACTTTTTAAAAAGAATAATCCAAGGATATCGTTAAATTATACCTTATTGCAAAAAACACGCTGCAAAACGCATTAAAAAATAATATATTTATAACTCTGTCTAAATGTTTAATGTTTATAATTGAAAAACGTCCACAGAGCGAAATATTTGAAAATAAATAAATAAAAAGAGCGACACTCTGATACCAACCTTTCAAAGCATATACCAAAAGTTGTTGACATAGCTGCCAGATTTGACGATTAATCGTCATTTTGACGATTTTTTAACAACATTTTGGCAAAATGACGATTGACGTTTTTTGTCTCTAAAATGACGATTTTTGATATATGGACAAATGGCACCTCTAAAAGTATTAATAACTCTTTGTAGGTGAGGCAACTAGTTTACTTCTTCTGATTTTTGCTTGAGTTCAGTGTTAAGGGTGAAATACACCATCAACCGCAATATAGTAGTATTGGTAAAATGTTTATTTATGCTTTTAGCATACACTAGTCAATGCAGTATTCAAGCATTAATTTTGTTGTAAATTTTGCGAAATGAGGTACATATGTCGTTGTCGGACGAAACATTTAGTGCAATATCGTTCAAGAAATTCAATGTTTCAAAATAGTAGAGGCTTGTATCAAACGAGTCTTCTACCCAGCACCACCTTATCCCATTTTCTTTTTAACTTCCGTCTAGTCTGTGCATAATGAATTTATTTTTTTTCAAGTCTTTTCTGTCTGTGTTTGGATTTTGCTCCATTAATTATTCCATTAAGACTTGTTGTAATCATCTCATTTTACATTCCAAAGCGCAAGCAGAGAACGATAAACTACCAACAGCTCAATAATTTGTTTTTTCTTTTAAATTTCTGCCATTTTTATGCCACAAAATTCGAGAAAATAAATGCAAATTTTTCGTTCTCCGATGTTATTGATACTATAAAATTGCAGAAAATAAAATTGATCGAGCAACGTCATACACTTTTCAATCAGCTGTTTCAAGCAAAAGAAAACTAAAAACTTTTTGATTTTACTTCCAGCATTGTCGGTGTGAAACATAAATAAAAATTTCACTAATACTACTACAATGCAGTTTACATCTGCTTGATAGTGTACTTCGCACTTTAATAAATAATAAGGCCTGGAACAGAATTAAGTAGTTGTAGTAGAGTAGCAAGAAAAAATTCGAGCAGAATATTGACGATTTCTATATGGTTGCCAAATAACCTCAACTAAAATTTGGAGAATTATCCAAGAATAATATGTGATTTTTTTTTAACAAAATAAGCACATATTTCACATTACTATCTAAATTTCTGAAAGAGGAGTTAATCAATTTGGCAATTGAGGTATTTTTTTGTACGTAGCTTCAAGCAGGCATTGACAATATATAATTTATTATACGTACTATATACATTAGTACTGTAAATAAAAATTGAAAAAACTAAAAACTTGATTTGTTTTTTGTTACGATTTCTTTGACGATTATTCGAAATTGAAATGACGATATTTTTAAAATTTTTCGGAAAAATTACGATTTTCTGCAAATTTCATCTGCCAGCGATGGTTGCTGATCACTTGACCTGAACACACATTCTCAATGTGCCTTTCCCTTACCCCTTCTCGCCAGAGAGAAGCACGTCCAAAGAGTAAAAATAAGATGTCCGACCCAAGGATAGCATTGACGAAGTTGTAGTTGTTGTACGCGCACCAAAACAAAAACTATCAAACATACATGTTTTATATCGTCATATGAAATCCAAAAAGTTCTAAGTTACAAAAAAAGTTACAAAAAAATCCAAACCGACTTTTTGATTGATTATGAAGCCTTCTTTCGAAATACATATTCCCACGAATTTTTACACTTTTACAATTGAAAACAACGTTTTTATCGACAATATTCTACGCTTAACCTAAATGGTTCACTTTGCATTTTAAAAAGTTTTTTGGATTTCATATGACGATATGTAGTTATAAACCATCGTCTTAACATCTACTAATTATTCTTCACCGGCGCAGATAAGCAATAAAGTGTGCTGTAAAATGATAAGGTCACCTTAATATTTGCTCAATTCATCCAAACTATAAAATGTTATGTATGGTCACCTTATTCAAAAAAATTCTACGTTCAAATAAGTGAATAATAAGCCGGTTTTGCTCTTAGAGATGTTCCGATATATTATGTTTATTTAAATTTATGTAAATAAGTGCAGAATTCAATGCGTCAAAATGATAAGGTCAGTGATTAATAAGCAATTAGTCTAATCAGAAGGTATTTTTTTTATAATTTATAATTTAAATACTATCTGCGTGGTATGGATAGCGGGAAACAGGGGTTGAGTATGCGTGTAATGCCGAAAAAACCGAGACGATCTTTGTGTTTTGTGCAAAATTTGTTCAAAAACAGAGAAAATTATGGAAAATTAAAAAGCACGGGTTGTCTAAAGGTCCTGACTGCCCGTGAAATTTGGCTAATTTCACGAAAGACCTCGAATTCCATGAAAAGTGCGGTAACAATAAAAGGGGAAGAGCTATCAACGCCCAGCCAAACCTTTTTCGACCAAAATTAAAAAAAAAATTCCCTGTCTGACTAAGCAGCATAAGATTAAGCGTAAGGAGTTTGCAAAAAACAACATGGCAACTCACTGGCATCAGGTAAACATTTTTTTAAAAAGGTTATAAGATATTCCATACATTTTTGGGTTTGTAGGTAATTTTTTCTGGTGATAAAAAATATAACCTGGTGGTCCAGATGGTTTCAATTGCTAGATTTAAGGAAGAGTCCTTGTTTTTTTTTCAAACGGAATTTCGGCGGTGGCAGTTTGATGGTTTGGGCTGGCTTTAGCTAGTTTCCCTTCCGCTCGAATGGATAGTTTAGAGTACTAGGGCTTTCTGTCTGAACGTTTGCTGCCGTATTTGGCCCAAAATGCTGACAAAATTTTCACCTTTCAGCAACATAACGCAGCAATTCATGTCAGCAAGTACTTAAAGTAATTGATTGACCAGCACGTTCCCCCCACTTAAACCCCATGGAAAATTTGTGGTAACTGCTTGTGCGTAATGTTTATGCAGACAACAAACAGTACTGGACAAAAGATGAATTAAAAGTGGTAATCTGCAACAGCTGGCGCGAAATCTGCTCCAACGTTCCGGACAATTTTGTTAGTGCGATGCCATCCCGTATTTCTAAGACAATAGAAGGAAATGGGAACTTCATAAATTAAAAATAATTGATTAATGCTTAGTTTATATAAAAATTTGGATAAATGAATCACTGACCTTATCATTTTGACACATTGAATTTTGCAATTATTTACATAAATTTAAATAAACATAATATAATGATACATCTCTAAAAGCAAATTCGGCTTCTTATTCACCTATTTGAACGTAGAATTTTTTGAATAAGGTGACCATACGTAACATTTTATAGCTTGGATGAATTGAGCAAATATTAAGGTGACCTTATCATTTTGAAGCACAAATTAGATTTCCTGCTACCCATTTTTACTATTTTTTGAGTTATAGGGGGAGGGTTGCCACGTCAATTTTTGTTGGGATTGTCGAATCTACGAACTTACCCACCAAATTTTAATCGTCTGCGATCAATGTGTCCATAAATATTCAATTTTACCGATTTTCCACGCCCACTTTTTGCTATATCGAAATTTTTTTTCTACAAACCATCTACACCTGATAAGCTTTCAAACAAAAAAAGAATGGTTAAATTCGGTTTAGCAGTTTTCTAGTACACTTATTATACACAAAATATATGTATGAAACTTCTTAAGAAAACACATTTATCCAATTTCTTATATAGTAACCGAACTATTTATGAATTTCTTAACCCTTCATTGCATGGTGATGGAAATTTCCATCATAATATTCTTTTACGAAAGAAAAAAAACCGTTTAGAACCCGTGTAGGTAAATTGGTGGTTGTTGACAACGTAGCACATTAATAATGCACACATTGGATATATACATACATACATACCTAGAATAAAAAAGAGGAATATCCCATAAATATGTTAGTTCTATTTTATTATTTTGTTTTGTGGGAAAGTAGGAAAAAGCTTGAATATTTTTAATATTTTTAATATTTTTAATATTTTTGAAATGGGTCAAAAACAATTTGTTAAATAAAAATAATATATAAGTGGAAAAAAGATTTGTATTTAATGTTTTAGCAATATTTTGTACAAAATTTTTATCAAAATGCCTTCAAATATTTCGAAAACGGAAATTTACATGATTGTGCAATAACTGTACTTATGTATAATCTTTTGGGAAAATGTATTTGTAGTAAGCGTGGAAAATATTGTTCGTTTTTAGAGAAATATAGATGAAAAAGATATTGAAAATTCTGATAAAGTAGATGTTATTGAAATTATGAAGATGTTGGAGGAGATGATCAAGATCCCTTCCACTTAGCTACATAAAAAAATTGTTCAACCTTTTCTTTAAACAAAAGACTTAGTTGTCTTTTAGAAAAAAAAGAATATGGAGTATGATGAAAACTTACTTGGCAAGCTCATTTAATTCAAACAAAGTATCACAGTTGGAGACCCTTTATCAATACCTTGCACACTTTTTTTTTACCAAGGCTTAAATGAATCTAACAGTCGAGGAAACAAAATTTATATATAATTCAAAGCAATCCTAATTCGTATAAAGCAGATATGAATAAGTTTTTTGATATAATGATATATGTATATGTCGGTACAGAAATTTCCTAATACAAGATCATATTGGTTACCAATTTCGTCAATGATGTCGTTAAAGCAATTTGAGAAAATAAAATTGCCACTACGTATGAACAACAATGAACATCATGAACCTGTTAGACATCCCGAACATGACATCGTCCTAAAATCAAACAACTTAATGAAAGATTTTCAACAGTTCCAATTAACCAAAGGCTTTCTGTAGGTGAGCAGCATAAAGGTGGGCGACTTTTTGGAATAATATCTTCCCAATAAACAGCTCAAGTGGGGAAATTTCCCAATACAAGATCATATTGGCCACCAATTTCGTCAACGATGTCGTTAATTAAAATTGTCCCTCCCTATAATCAAAAAACTCATTGAAAGGTTTTCAACAGTTTGAATTATCGAAAGGCTTTCTGTAGATGAGCAGTAGGGTTGTCTTTAGATGTATGGAAGAATTTTTTTTTCAAGTTAGAGACCATTAAATGTGTGGTTTTGTGTAAAAATACGTTGTACAAAAAGTTATGGGCGTCGGATAAAGAGAAGCAGTGGCGCATCGACTCTCAAAATGGCACCTCTTGGTGAAATAACAAAAATACACATTTTTTTATTTGCTTTAGAATACGATAGAGATATAACTTATTTTGCTATAATTTTATTAAATTTACGGTAATTGTCATGATTTGTTACAAAAAATTTGATTATAAAATCTTATGTGAAATTAGAATTAAAATATTGCGGCAGCAAGTAATGTGCAAGGATACAAGCATTAGTTTCAGCAGAAGTCCTCATACCGGACTTAAATTGCTTAAAGATTTGCATGATTATAAAAGTATTGATGACAAAATAAGTCGTGGATCACTAAGCAAATTAGTTAATATGTGGTATTTAACTCCAGAAATAGCGTTAGCCTTCTTTGATCCAAAGGTAGAATATGAGTCGAAAAAGTCTATGGTGCAAACTCTGGATAATCCTACAAATTCCGAGTTAAAAAATCGGTCGTAACTCTTCACGCTATAAGTAAATATCTTGACAAGAATACCGAATATGTAAGATCGCAAAAATTACATCACTCTTTTCAAAGGACTTTTTAAACAAAGTTCTAAAACTTGGGATCTGTGATTAACGTTGGCCTTAATCTCATTCACAGTATGAAAGTTGGCAATGATTCGTCAGAACAAACAGTTAAGCTAATGAAAGATTTTAATTTAGTTTTATCCAAGAATGAAGAAAAGCAATCAAAAGTTAAAATTGTAGCGAATTATCGGAAACTCTATTATGATGTGAACAAATGTTCTCTTTTGAAATAAAATAATACACATACCCAGTAATATTTTTGACACATATATCTTCGATCCAAGGGCACTGACAATGTAAGTGAGACCCATCCAAAGTTTGTGTACAATTACTACTTACATTTACACAGCGTTGGCCTAGGCAGTCAGATGAGTCCGATGATATAGACATTGTAAGTGAAGTTTGGATGGGTCCAATGCTACAGACATTGTAAGTTAAAGTTGGATAGGTTTCAAAAGTCAATTGATTTCATATAGACTGCTCCATATACTACACCACGCACTCTATCTAGCCCACTTGCACTTTCAAAAACACTTTTTCTTAACTATTTTAAATTAGCGAAATAGCAGCAAAAAGAGCAAACAAAGTTAATAATCTAAACTACAATAACAATCTAATACATTACTAAGCCATCCAAATCAAATGCTAGTGCGACTAATGTACATTTAGTTTTACATTGTGTTGGGATTCGGATGCAAGCAAGAGGGCTTTGTTTTGTGTCTCTGATAAGCATTTAATTTTACAATAGGTTGAAAATAAGGCTAATTCGAAATAAGATTATTGCTGGTGGTATTTGCTTAGAAATTTTATTTAAATTTTTCTTATTGACATAACAGTATACAATCGGATGTGTTTCAATTTGCAATAACTTTTGTACTGCTTGGTACAAACTAATAAAAATAAAATTTTTCTGTCTTTTTTATATTAATTTTCAGTTATTTTGTACGTTCATATATACTATATGTAAAGGGTGGGCAAATTTTAGGTTAGGAAGTAGATTAGCTTAAAAACACATTTATTTTGACAAATTCAATTTCATTCATACCAATAAGAAATAGAAATATGGGAATTTGTGATGGAATATGATGTCGGGCAAATGTTCACCTCTAGCACGTGGGCAGACATCCGCTCTTTTCACAACATTTTTAACCTCAACATGCTTACCTTAGGTCTGTTGAGACTGCGCTACACGGGGTCGTCGGCTACATTGAGAAGGGTCTGCATTATGGGATTTTTACCCTTGCTGCCTTTCTGTGGAGTGGATAATCAACGTACTTAGAGGTAGGATTGCCCGCTTGGAGCTTGGTGAGGTACGCCTCGAAAGACTAGTTTCTCGTGGTACTCCTCAAGGAGGTGTACTTTCGCCGCTACTCTGGAATCTTGTTGTGAATGGAGTCCTTAGGAAGTTTGAAGAGGAAGGCAGGAAGGTGGTTTGCTATGCGGATGATCTGGGGATTCTTGTGTCGGGAAGGTTCCTCCCGACTGTTGGTGACATCATGCAGTCGGCGCTTGGCAAGTTACCTTCCTGGGCGTCCGCCAGGGGTCTTAGCATCAATCCCTCGAAGACTGAGTTAGTTCCAGGAAATATAAGTTGGAAAAGTTTCAGCTACCTAGGTTGATTGGGATTGTGTTAAGACTGTCCGAGTGTGCCAAGTTCTTAGGAGTTTTCTTGAATAGGAAACTTAATTGGAGGGAGAATACCCTTCTGAGAATGAATAAGGGCTTTAACGTCTACTATACGGTTAGAAGTGCCATTGGTAGGAAATGTGATCTCTGACTCCATAGTCATACCTGTTCTCACCTATGGCTATATCGTATAGTGAACAGCCTTGGAAAATGCCAGTCGGAGAAGGCTTCTAAATAAGGTACATAGGTGTGTCGCTTTGGGCATATCTGGTGCCTTTAGAAGTACTCCTCAGGCAGCGCTGGACATTATCCTGGGCCTGACCTCCTTTGATGTTGTGGTGAAGGGAAGGTGAAGGGAAGGGCTGCTAGGAGTTTCTTAAGGATTTTTGAGGGGGGCCTGGCCTGGGTTATGGACACTCTGCCATTTTGTGGGTACTTGACTGGAGTGAGCATTTGGTGTCCTGTGCTGGTTCAACGGACTATTAAGTCAGGGAATGCGACTTCGGCGTATGCCCTGCGTCAGTTTTTCCGGATAGAGGGTTTTGGCGTGGGGTTGATGGACTTTTCGACGGCCACGCCATCTTTACAGATGGATCTAAGACCGAGGAGGGCACTGACGCGTGAATCTACGTGGCGGACAGTGACATTAAATTGTCCTTTAGACTCCCGGAAGAGTGCAGTGTTTTCCAGGCCGAGAACTTCGCTCTTCTCAGATCAGCTGAGCGTTTTTACGACTTTGCTGCTGTGGGGGATAGTGTGGTCTTCTACTTGGACAGTCAGGCGGCTATTATGGCGCTGAATGGTCGCCATATCAGCTCAAGGCTGGTTGCATTGTGCAGGAGTACCCTTGCGTCGCTCTTGGATGTGTACAGCGTTAAACTGTGCTGGGTTCCGGGGCATGCTGGCGTAAGGGGCAACGAGATTGCAGATGAACTGGCAAGAGCGGGCGCGGATTGTGGTGTAGAACAAGCAAATGCGTCAGTGAAACCACCGCTTGGTTTCTTTAAGAGCTTAATTGATAGCCGGACCTGCCGTAGAGTGGAGGAGCAGAGGAGGCTGTAGGATCTCCAGGCTGCTGTGGCCGCGACCTGACCGCTCTAGGACGGAATGGGTCCATAATCTGAGGAGAGAATCTCTTAGAATTCTGATAGGCTTTGTGACTGGCCTACAATTGCTTAGTCAGTAGCTTATTGTGGTGTCTGACCGGCACCATTCTGGTTTCCTCATGGTGATGGCCAATGTTTCGTAATTTTTAACGTGTTATTCTAGGTAGTCTGCAAAGATCGCCATTTTGTGTCACTAAAAAACGTGTTCCATATTAAAGGTGCCACTATGGTGTCCTTAGTCATACATTAGGAGGACCACTCAAAATTTTCGGGTTGCGTACACTTGAGATACGCTTGCCTTCGACTGAGATGTCGTCTTCCGATCTTACTTTCTTAGTCCATGATGTAAAGAAAGACATTAAGGATAGCGGGTGATAGTCGTTAAGTAATTTTGGCACTTGTGTCATCGTTGTTAACATCATCAGTATTACAGCAGGAGGGTTAGGGAGTATAGCAATATAAATGTTGAGTATAGGTAATGGAACTCCTCCTTTTTGTCTTACGGTACTTATGGCTCTGAGGGCGAGGACTGGGATTTGGAAAGCAGACTCCCCTATTTTCTGCCGAGTTTGCTGCGTTTCAGGCTAGCCGGAGACTGTGGAACACATCCTCTGTCACTGCTCGGCTCTTTATGGGCGCAGGCTCAGGTTATTTGGCCGGGGCTCTTCGATGGCCTCTTCTGACCCTCTTCTTCTCCTTCTATTTCCTTCTCTGTCCTTCCTCTCTATTTGTTTTCAAATTCTTCTCTTCATTCTTCTTATCAGTTGAAAGGTTCTTTCCACAATGGACCACTGTGGTGTCTGGGTGGGGTACTTTCGGTACCGCCTTTCCTACCTACCTACCTTCTTTATATTAAGCTAATAGTGTATATTTGCATGATGGTGGAAATTTCCATCATATGACTTTTCACCTATTTTCTACCATTTACTTATAATACATTTTTTTATTTTTCCCTAACATAGTGCTTGAATTATGTCAGTGTGATTTAATAAAAAAAAGAATCATGAAAGGAAAGGTTACAGAAGCATATTTAGCTATAAATAAAATGTTACTTTTTAGAAATTTGTGGGCAATTGGCGGAGTTTTTAGGCTGTTTAGTAAGCAACTCATGAAAATATATTTCGATTATTAGTAGATCCTTATAAATGGTGTCTCAAGATTAACGCATGATTTGAATTTGTCGCCATTTTTGCAGTAAAGTTTTGGCAACCCAAAAACAATTCGACAGCTAACGGTTTAGGGTAAGTAAAAGCGGAGCGTTAAGCGATAGAATAAGGTGTCATTGATTGGATTATTGAACATCAACAAATGGATGCTGGTTTTTTCGAGCAAAACTATCCTAAGCAAGCATATTTTCACCTTGATGGCTTTGTTAATCACCAAGATTGCCACTTTTGGGGTTCTTAGAACCCACATGTGATTGTCGGAAAACAAATGCATCCACAACGTGTCACTGTTTGGTATGGATTTTGGGCTGGAGGCATAATATACTTTTTTGAAAATGAGGATGGTCAAGCAGTGGCTGTTACTGTTGCTCGATATCGCGACATGATAACACAGTTCTTTCTGCCTAAATTGAATGATATTGATGTGGCGAATATGTGATTTCAACAAGACGGTGCCACATTCCATACAGCCATTGAAACAATTCAATTACTGCTTGAGATATTTCCAGATAGTGAACTCTCTCGTTTCGGTGATCAGAATTGGCGCCCTAGATCGTGTGATTTAATACCATTATATTTTATTTTATGGAGTTATTTGAAATCACAGGTTTATGTCAACAAGCCCACAATCACCCATGCACTAAAGGAGGACATTCAACGCTGCATCAACGAAATTTAACCACATTTATGTAAAATGGTCATGGAAGTTTCGACAAATGAGCGCGTATGTGCTTGCAAAGCCGTGGAGACCATTTGCCGTATGTGTTAGTCTATAAAAAACTCTAACCTATGTACTTTATGATGCAATAAAAAAATAAGAATCAAAAGACTAAAAACTGTGTTTTCTATTTAAGTCAAATCTTGCGTTAATTTTGGCACACCCTTATACCCGTCTGAAATTTTATTTAAAGTACTGACCATTGCTCGCGACACATTTTTCTCATCTTTTAGGCAATTTGTGGATTCTACGCCAATAAAAATGTTCGTCTTTTGAAGCAAACCAATTAGTCACTCAATTTTGGTGCATTGTCATGTTGCAAAATTACCTTGCCGTGTCTCTGTGGCCCATTCTGGTCAAATTCATCATTTGTTGTCGGTAGCGATCTGTATTAACGGTTTTACCAGGTTTTGGAGCTCGTGGTACACCACATCTTTTTGGTCCCACCAGACTCACTTCCTGCCTAATCGATCTGGTTTTGAAGCTGAAATTGATGGTAGTTCCGGATTAACCCATGATTTTTTCAACTTAGAGCATAATCACTATATGCCTTGACAAGCATTCGATGCGAATCTGCAGCATTTTTCTTTAAATGAAACCAAACAACCTTTTTTTGGTACAAAATTCGGCATCTTTAACACTATAAAAAATATGATGTTGTTTATTCACTGATTTGATGTACATACATATACTGAATATGTTTGACTGATGTCATTGCCAACGCAAAAAATATTTGTATCTTGACGCTCACTTCATACCGGTATACTAGGTATAAGTATATGCGGGCAAAGAAAATAACCAAGCATGCAAAAATTAATTTTATTGACATGTGTTTTTAATTTTCTAGATTTTAAATTAATTATTAAATTAGTTATTATATTAAATATTAAATTAATTATTTTCTCACGTTTCTCTATGAATTTGTTTATTGGTTATGAACCAGGCAGCATTGACCATAAGTCTAAGCTTTTGACTGAACGTTGTAGTATCTCAACATTAGACAGAATGGCTGCGTATTGCAATTTTTCCAGTTAATTCGTTTATCGAGATACATTCCTAAATATTTAATATTTGTAAACCATTAATGCACACTTGAAGACATTAATTTTTTCTTAGTGCAAAAGTGACATGATTAGATTTATCTGTTCTTATAGCAATTCTTTAATTATAAAGCCAATCTTGTAATATATTTAATTCTTTTTCAACCATGACAGATGCTTCGATCGGATTTTCATTAACAGCGATTAAATCAGTATTATCTGCATAGGTAACAAGTTTTCAAAAAGTAGTTGGTAAACTTATAGGCCTGAAAGATGAAATAAGATTTTCTGGTTAGCCAGTTTTATTTATCATTATTATTTTTGCTAATTTCCATTTAGAACGAAATTATTGTTACGTTTTAACCTTTTTAAAACGTTTGAGTTCGTTTAAGTTGCGTTAAAATAAAACAAACATCGCTCTATTTTGTTGTTTTACAGTTTTTATTTATTCTACTATAACTTTTATACTGTCTGCCTTAATACAACACTTAATATTCGTTTATACAACACTTATTTCTGCTTTAACACGTCTTTATCTTACGACAGCCAAACGATAACTAACAACGTAGGCAAAGCAATCTCCTTATATACCTAATTGCCTTCAGTTCGGAAATGTCTCAAATGATCTTATATCCTCTATCATGTAAACATGTAAGATTGTGTTACCGAGGGATGTTTTAATTGGCAGTGCTGTCAGATACGCATGTCAGTATGGCATTGACAGTGTGACACAAAATATATCAAAATCCTACAATTTAGGTGTTTTTATTCTCATAACAGTATGATAATCGGTACATTGAATTACATAAATATAAGAGTTAAAATTATAATATATCTCTTCGATAACGAATTTACAGTTACTGAAACAATCAAGGCGAATTCAATAACAGCTGATACATTCGCGTATGTCAAAGCGCAAACATTCTATATTTTGTTGACTACAAATATTTTTGACACTACAGCTTCTTGCTTACTACAGTGTTGTATTATTTTGACACAGCGAAATTTTGTTTTACAGTGTTGTATTCGTTTCCAATCTAACACCTTGGAAATAAAATCATCATTTGGCGAAAAAAAAACATATTTTGAAAACAAAAATCATGATTGTTTTTATTCAGGAATTTTATTACAAAAACATTAAAGTATTAAATAATTTTATAAAAAGAAGAAATTAAGCATGAGCTATATTGTTACGAACATAAGGTTGGGCATCACAGCGTTTATTATATCGCTAAAATAAATAAACAAAAGCTACAAGAACAACTATTAGCAGAGACAAAGTAAATAAAATTAACACGGCAACAACAATAATTAAGCGATAAAGAAAACAAGTAACAGACAATAAACAAGCAACAACTAATACTAAGAGCTGAAAGAGGTAGATGTTTACATACGCGTGGCTACAAAAGAACTAAAAAGAAATTAAAAGAAAGAAATGGAATCTACCTGAAATATCGAGAGGTTCGAGAGCTTTCGATGTGTTGTTTACTTAGCCATATAAAAAGCACATCGATGCGAACAGCAATCAGTTTATTTGGTGTAAACTTATTGAACAAGTTGATGTGTCGTAAACTCAGCGAGTGGAGTTTAAGTAAAGTAAACCCAGCGAGTGCAGTTTGTGTGAAGAGAGTTTATAAAGAGTAAACTCGTGAAATGAATCGTGAAGTAAGAAACCAGTTTAGTCGGAGCTAACTCAGTAAAGAGAGTTAAGTGTGGATAACCTCTGGTTGAAAAGGTTGTGATCGAACCTAAGTTATAACTACGATCGGGTTGGAAGATCTTTAAGTAGAAAGACCTGTCGAGTAATTGTAGTTGTTTACAAGATTGTAAACAGACGGACTAATCAAGAATAAAAAAATTGTTATTGCCTGTAAAAAGGTTACGAGCAGTGGTGCACAAAACTGTGTTAAATAAAGGATTTTAATTAACACAACATTTATTTTATTTTAACTACAATCTACGAAAAAGGTAAAATCTTAACAATATTTTGTTAAAATCCGTGATGAGTGATTTTTTGACTTTTTACTATGGGACGGCGCACTGTGCGACGTAGCCTCGGGCAACATTTATGTGAAATACTTTTAAGAAGAAAATGGCATGAATTCGATATTTTGTTTCAGAATAAAAGAAAAGAATGGTAATCTAAAGCTTTTCTATTCATAATTTTTAGAAGCCGAGACATGAAAACTCTTAGTAAACAAAATTGTTAAAATCACATTAAAATCAAAATTTCTTCATATTCAAATTCAATAACTTTATGTTTTTCACACTGTATTCATCTAAAAAGGTTTCATTGAAAGTAATAAAATAGTATGTATGAACAAAAACAATAAACTGCAAGTTGATTGATATAGTTTTTTTTCTGTAAGACCCCTTGCGTACGGTACGCACTATTTTTTACTGAAAAAACGCCCAAATTAATACAAGAATTATTATATTTTGTAAAACCCGATTTAACCCCGTTTATTTTATTTCTATTTTACAATATTTTCCGAGGACAAATAAATTTTCAGACAAATACATTTTTTTTAGAAAAATTATATTTTGTTAAAATTAAAAAAAATCATCAAATCATATTTAGGTAAAAAAATCATCAAAAATATGATAAAATCGTCATTCTGTCAACGCTGCTTCTTAGGCCTAGGGGATTTACTGTTTTTAAGTTTAGAATTTGCGTTATAAACTTTTCTGGTAAAAATGAAGATTTTAAAAAGTTTTAAATTAAGCTTTCATTGACTGTAGTGGTTAGTGGAAATGGTTTGTAGATTTTTTCTTGTATAACAAATGTATTTATTCGTATAGTGGTGTAGGATTTAAAAATAAAACTTATTGAGAAAATCTACCGCGCAAATAGATCGTGAAACGATCCACTGTGTAAAATTAAAACCCTGCTCAATATTTGTGTAGCTGCATGTTCATTGAACTTAACACAGTTGCTGATATAATGCCTTTAGCATTACATTTATACACAAATTTGTGAAAAACCGCTAAATATTTCAATAAACTGGCAGCTCTGCTTTCAATTATTTATACTCTTAGTTGCAACAATAGCGATAAGATGTGTATCTTTTTTCAGTTATTGATTAGAACGGAGAGTGTACTTTGAGAGAATAAGAGGTTCCCAAATCTTTTTGTTTTCATAACTTGATAAAACTGACTACGCATCGATCGAAGCAATCAAGAAATATTTCCTTCACTAAGCATCAATTGATTTGTTTGAAGCGGGCACTGTCAGATAAACGACTGGAATTCTCGGGAGACATAAAGCCGTGGTATTCAATCGGTCACCATTTGTAAGGGCGGATCAATGCAGAACACTACTACTGGATAACGGGATTCGAAATTGGCTTGTTTCGTTCTTGACCTCAAATTTGCTCAAAATTCGGAATTTTTGAGTTATATTAAAAGTTTTGCTTTACTAACCCTTCATATTTAGTATGAATAGGAAGTATGACGCCCATTTACCCATCTCGATCACTTTCATTTAGACGAAATTCAGAAACCCTTAGCTTTAACCCTTAGCTTTAACCGTTCTCAAGGGATATAAAAATCAATCACCCCCATTCTGCATTTCGATCCGAATCGAAATTTTCTCCGTTTGGAAAATTTTGTTTTCTGAGTTTCGATTTCGTTCAGTTTTTTTTTCGATTCTGCATTACGATCGTAGCTTTTTCTAAGTTGTTAAATTTGTGAGGGAGAATCTTTCGGTTTTTGTTCTTTTAGTACAAAATATTTGGCTAACATTACTTATTATATTATTTATTTTTATTAAACAAAAAGCGTTTTCTTATTGAACCAACGTAATTGAATGCAGAGACGTAATCGAAACACAGAATACGGGTAAATATTTAGCTTGTATGGAAGGTACCATGCCCACTTATCCAATTCCATCCTCTTCTTGACTGATAATTTTTATTGACTATGAAGCTATTTGGACTAAATTCAGAGATTCTTACTGTTACCATTTTCCAGATATAGACAAATAAATATTTAGTTTGTATGGGCGTGGCACCGCCAAACTAGATATCTATAAGGCACAAACAAACAAACACACATACATAAAAACGCACATTCATTTCTATATATGTGTAAGAAGATTACAAAGAAAATTGTGAAAGAAAGAGTGGTGTGTTTTCTCTGTAATAGATTAAATAAAACATTTGGTAAATTTACACCACAAGCACAAAACTATACTCAGTACTGCAAAGCTATATTTGTTGCTAGACAAGTTTGAGAATCTCTGTTCTGCTCTGCTCCATAGCAAGTGGAAGCCGCAATACTATATAAAAGCATTTCGTGAAAAATTTTATTCATAATCTTGCACTCGTTATAAACGGATGTCTTTTTGTTCGTAAAAAAAATATTTTATAAAGTATACATAAACATATACATATATTTTTTTGTAAATTTATTAATATTATAAAATGTCTGAAATAAATTTTAAAAGTTTGGAAGAATGTTTAGAAAAATATATACCAAAAGATGAACTAAAAGAAGTGAAACGCATCATATATGGCAGATCAGATGAGTGAGTATCTCAAAATAATGTTTATTTATTATATATAGTATTTATATAAAAACAAAATTGGTATATAAACAATGATTTTTATTCCATTTAGTTGTTAATCTTTTGATATGCGATTGTGTTTTGGACTTTTTGTTTTAAATTAGTTTCTATAAATCATACACATGATTTGCATTTTCAAATATTTATTTAATGCATTCATTTAAAATTTTTTATAATTTAATTTAATTTAATTTATATAAACTATCCCAAAATCCCTCTAAGGGTATGCGACTGTTCTGGAATAGAGATTTTTTTCAAAACACTAATAAAAAAATTAAATAAATGCCAGCAGTATTAATTTATTTTATGTGATAATAGCTTGACCTATTGAATGGAACATGTACATAATTTTAAATGTAACACAACGAAGTATTGCAAGCCCTTTTTTCAAGTTAAAATTAGTCCATTATGTTGGGTAAATCTTATACATGCAGTTCTAACATTAAAATCAATATAAAATAAAACCTATTATTTGTAAATAATGTTAACAAAAACATCGAACACAGGTACCACGGTAAGCTAGTGGGTAGTGTGCTAGTCTATCAGCGCTCGGATCGATGATTTCTGGACTGTTACACTACACCGAAAATATAGCCTTAGTCATTCAGCTCGTAATTTTTACAATATAATTTGTAATTGTATGGTAATTCAAAATAAATAAATAAACAAATTGATCATAGCTTCGAAAGCTACGTTAACTCCAATTAATTGAAATTTGTCGACCTTGTTATCTTTTTCAGATAAGTTTTTATCAATAAATCGGAAATATCAGTCTATTTACCAATACATATGTAATTGTCTCTATCTATTATAAGAAAAAAAAAACACTAATTATTGAAAAACAAATTAAGATAATTATGTTGTAGAGTAACGTGTAGTCGGGTTTGTCCGGTTTTAACTTTTTTGCTTGTTTATTATTTAATAATATGTACAGGGTAAACATTCACACATACATAAACCAAAAACATTTGATCAGTAAAATTCTAAACAGTTATTTCATAGAAAAGAGAAATAGTTTAAGAGATATTTTTTACCTATATTTGATTTAAGAGATTCATCATTAAGCGCTTATTCGTTATCTCAAATAAACTGTTGACCACATAATTGAAATTCAAAAACGTCAATATAAAATATAATTATATTAACGTTAGAACAATGCTGCCAGATATATAAAGCATAAATCGTCAAATATCATGAAAAATTCGTCAAAGACGTCAAAATAGTTTATTAAAACCGTTAAAAAAAAATATAAAAAATTCCACGAATTCCAGAACATTGAGAGGGTGTTTTTGTGACTTAATGGCATGTTTTATACTATTTCGGTCAACAGAGGCCCATCAATTTTCAGTAATATTTAAGTTCAGAGACTATACCAGAACTGGGAAGGAGAATGAAGCTGTTTGAAAGCGTTATATGATAACCCCCCTTTTACAGACTTATATTTGTTTTTGGTTTGTAGACTTGTTAAAAGTGCCAGCTTCCAAAAGACCTACTTTGTTCACTGATTGCACTGAATTATCTTTAAATAGGTTAAAATATGTGAAGCGATTGAATTTATTGCAATAAATACTTAAATTCCTACCTTAGCGACCCATGTTCAGCGCCAAACCATATCAGTTATTTCAGCAAGAGGTGGCTCAATAAAATATTAATATAAAATACTGTTAGTGGCTTACTTTGACTGTTAGGTGCATTTTCATGCTTTTTTGGGTTTTTGTTGTTTTTGTATATTAAGTACATAATTTATCTGAAATAGTTGTTATGTTTTTTAAGCTTCGATATTAATTAATTAAAATACTTAATACTTTTGCTAATCGGATTTGCTTTTTATTAGATATCAGTAATTTTGTAATATATATAGATGAGCCACTGTTTTTCTAATGTACGAATACTGTTAAGCAGTTAAAGTATACAAATTCTTATGTCCCTAACTGTACATATTTTGACAAATAACGGCTAAAATCATTATTTTTTTTATATAATTTTATAAACTACCTATCGTGTATTAAAGTGGCATAAATGCAGCTGAAGGACTGCTCTTAAACAATTTTTATTTAATTAGTGTATGCATACATATATCTGAAAAACTTATCATTTTTATTTATATAAATATTTCATCTTATTTAAAAGCTTTATTTTTTAACTTTTAGGGTTATTTTACACCTTTTAAACCCTATTGTGCTTTGAAGTATTTAAAATGGTTAATTTTTTATTAATTTTTTTTTTATTAATTTCGCCGATTCTATTCGCTTGTAAATTATTTAAATTATTGAAAATGTTTTGAATGCTTCAATAATTGTGTCTTTTTTGCTATTAGTAAGTTAAAAAGACATAAAATATAGAAAAAAATCATAGCAGCTGTATGCTATTAATTGTTCAAATTTATGTATTAATTTTTAATTATGAATTGCTAAAAGAAAATCTTACAAATTTTTAATGCCGGAAAATCGTCAAAATAACTCGGACAATGTGTACCAATTAAACGAAAAATTTTGTATATAAGATTGGGAGTGTAAAATAGCAAATGTTTATGATTATTTAGTTTTACGATTATATTATCCGTGAAAATTTTATTAAAAAATGATACATTTATAAATATCACTTCTTTTTGATTTCATCACACATTTTCAAACATAATTTTGCTTGCTTTCAGATCAGCAAAATGTTATTGATTTGTTAGACATTTTGGTTAAAACTTTTAAAATCAACCTCAATTCAGCAAGGTTTTATAATAGCGATAATTTTTAAAATATAGTTCAAAAACCAAAGCAAAAGAGCTTGCAATCAAATCATACAATCGATTGTTTAATATTGAACCTGACCAAAATGTACCGACGTTGACTTTTAAGAAGATGTAGATCTAAACGAAAACAATGTTCTAGAAGAGCTCAATAAAACAATACAAAGTATTGCAAATTTTAAAAAATTTTATACCAAAAGTATCAGATTAGAAAAACTTTTTAATTATTATTATTATTATTATTATTATTATTATTATTATTATTATTATTATTATTATTATTATTATTATTATTATTATTATTATTATTATTATTATTATTATTATTATTATTATTATTATTATTATTATTATTATTATTATTATTATTATTATTATTATTATTATTATTATTATTATTATTATTATTATTATTATTATTATTATTATTATTATTATTATTATTATTATTATTATTATTATTATTATTATTATTATTATTATTATTATTATTATTATTATTATTATTATTATTATTATTATTATTATTATTATTATTATTATTATTATTATTATTATTATTATTATTATTATTATTATTATTATTTATTATTATTATTATTATTATTATTATTATTATTATTATTATTATTATTATTATTATTATTATTATTATTATTATTATTATTATTATTATTATTATTATTATTATTATTATTATTATTATTATTATTATTATTATTATTATTATTATTATTATTATTATTATTATTATTATTATTATTATTATTATTATTATTATTATTATTATTATTATTATTATTATTATTTATTATTATTATTATTATTATTATTATTATTATTATTATTATTATTATTATTATTATTATTATTATTATTATTATTATTATTATTATTATTATTATTATTATTATTATTATTATTATTATTATTATTATTATTATTATTATTATTATTATTATTATTATTATTATTATTATTATTATTATTATTATTATTATTATTATTATTATTATTATTATTATTATTATTATTATTATTATTATTATTATTATTATTATTATTATTATTATTATTATTATTATTATTATTATTATTATTATTATTATTATTATTATTATTATTATTATTATTATTATTATTATTATTATTATTATTATTATTATTATTATTATTATTATTATTATTATTATTATTATTATTATTATTATTATTATTATTATTATTATTATTATTATTATTATTATTATTATTATTATTATTATTATTATTATTATTATTATTATTATTATTATTATTATTATTATTATTATTATTATTATTATTATTATTATTATTATTATTATTATTATTATTATTATTATTATTATTATTATTATTATTATTATTATTATTATTATTATTATTATTATTATTATTATTATTATTATTATTATTATTATTATTATTATTATTATTATTATTATTATTATTATTATTATTATTATTATTATTATTATTATTATTATTATTATTATTATTATTATTATTATTATCTTTCTCCTACGCTATTTCTTATATTTCTTAGCGACTTTTTCTTCTTATACTCAATCCTATCTACTCTTTCGCAGATGGCAACAATATTTGTCCTTCATATTCTTTTGATCGTAGGGCTAGCCTCTTGGAGATCGGGGCAAAAAGAATGAATATGAACGACACACGTGGTGGTGTGTTGTCCACTGTGTCTATGGATAATGTAGATATTGGAAAATCAGATACTTTTGATGTTCTGTTCATTGGAACAATCACATATCTCATTTATCGAAAGAAGCATTCAAGCATTAAGATCTATATGATCTCTTTAATATTTTCAAGACCTATATCCGACCTAAAATGGAATACAAATCTCATGTATGGGCTTGTGCTTCTAAGTCTATTTTTGAGCTTATAGACAGCGTACAGGAGAGGGCGAAGGTGCTTATTAATGACGGTAGGGTAACCAATTCTATCGATTCGTTAGGGCATCGTGGCAATGTGGTGTGTTTCTTTTTGTTCTATCGCTAATATAACGGAATGACGAAATAAATGAATTAATTAATCACATAATTTCACGTAGTACTAGTTTTTCTCGTAGAGCGTACCCCTTTGTAGTTTATTGTCCAATGAATCCCCCAACGCATTATAGAGAGAATTCGTTTTTTTGCTGCACCGTTCGTCTGTGGAACGCTATTTCCTCGACAGTTTTCCTGCCACTTACGACATAAATAAATTTAATTCAAACGTCCATACTGGATTCTATCCTCCTACCCGTGACGTATTTTCATAGTACCAGCACAATGCACTACAAGAGTAGGACCATCCCTTGAGTGCTGGACTTAAAAATCTGTTCAGAGACGAGGTATAGACATCGATACACATGAATTTGATGAGGAGGAAGAGTCCGATATGCATGCCCCTGCAGCAACAATTACTGCGGACATCAATTCATAGCTTGTTATTATGAAAAACATGTAACTACAGAACGTAGCATTGGCGTCAGAACTGGGATTGTGTACATAAAATAAAAAAAAACCAATAAAAGAGAGAAGAACTAACAGCCTGTTTCCAGAAGACGAGCGTAAGAAAACGTTCGTCTAACAAGTTGGGTGACTTGTCTATTTATATTTGAAACACTAACAAAAATTGAATGCTTTGTTTGTGTTTTACATATAAACAGACAAGTCACTTAACTTGTTAGACAACCATTTTCTTACGCTCGTCTTCTGGAAACAGGCTGTAAGTTTAAAATATTGGGAAACAAAAAATATCGACCTCGTTTTTAAATAAAAAAGCAAAAAAAATCCAAATACGCATGTTTGTTTTATGGAATTTTTCTGGATAATTTTTTGATTGTTCGAATTAATCGAGTTATTCGAACAATTTGAAAACCTTATTCGATTAATCGAGCAATTTTAGAAGTTTAAAATCAATTTATTTCTTACTCGAACAAAAGTAAAAGTCGAAGAATTGGACACTATAGTTAATAGTCCATTTCTACAAAACACGTAGTTATTACAGTATAGCTGGGGAACTAGAAATAGATAGAGTCATCAAACATTTCAAATGCTATTCTGTACACCGTGATACATTAGGGATGTGGGTGTGGCACCTCATACAAAAAATAATATTTATTAGCGAGATATTACACGTCGTTATATCATTTACTTTGTAAAGTGGCACAAGAACGGATAAGATTCGGAAGGAAAGGGAATTTATCTTTAATTTATAATATACATACATATGTGTATGTATGTATATGTACATTTGTATGTATATAAAGATTCGCAGGCAACATATTTCATCTAACATCGTGCCGCTTAATAATGATCCGAAAAAGTGAATGTTTAAGAATATGCCTATTTTATTAGGGTTCCAAACAACGTAAATATTTCATTTTTTATATTTTATGAAAATTTTCTTAAAAAAGCATCTAAGCAATGAAATTCAATATGTTTAAGTTGGCAATAAGTTTATTGGCAGTAGTTATTGATAAACCAGCAACATTTGATATCATTTTCGTTGTTTAATAGCAATTTGATAAGCAAATCGGTTATTATTTCTGTGTGTATTTCGTTAATTTAGCAGAATTTATTCGAAATAACACTTTATATATTATCAGTTTAATGTGTGCTTATAATAATTTTTTTTATTTATTTTAATTTATTTTTTATAGTAATGTCTTAGAATTGCCCGAAGAAGCGCAAAATATTGCTGTAGAAAATGGATTCGAAATCAAGGGTTACCGTTTCCAAGCTAAACTAGAACAGACTTGCAAACCTCGTCTGGTAAAAGTGGGAGCCATACAAAATTCTATCGTGTTGTCAACAACCGAACCTATCGATGAGCAGCGCAAAGCAATATGGAAGAAAATTACCAACATTATTAAGGCAGCAGCAGCTGCAGGTGTAAATGTTTTGTGTATGCAAGAGGCTTGGAGTAAGTAGTAATTAATCTTTCAATATGAGGAAAACGTACATATATTTAAGAAAAAATTGTTCTTTTCCTAACAGCAATGCCATTTGCTTTTTGTACACGTGAAAAGTTTCCCTGGTGTGAATTTGCCGAGGAAGCAATTTCAGGACCCACAACTAAGATGCTTCAAGAATTGGCCAAAGCCTATAATATGGTGATTATATCACCTATATTGGAAAGAGATGTTGAACATGGTGATATCATTTGGAATACTGCAGTGGTAATTTCTAATAAGGGTCGCTATATGGGCAAACATCGTAAAAATCACATTCCCCGAGTAGGTGATTTTAATGAGTCCACTTACTATGTGGAGGGTAATACTGGTCATCCTGTATTCGAAACAGAATTTGGTAAAATTGCTATAAATATCTGCTATGGCCGTCATCATCCTCAAAATTGGATGATGTTTGGTTTAAACGGTGCTGAAATAGTTTTTAATCCATCGGCAACAGTAGGAGACTTAAGTGAACCTTTGTGGTCGATTGAGGCTAGAAATGCCGCTATTGCAAATAGCTATTTCACTGTAGCCATTAATCGTGTAGGTTATGAGGCGTTCCCTAATGAATACACCTCAGGCGATGGACAAAAGGCCCATAAAGTATTTGGTCCTTTCTATGGCTCAACTTATGTAGCTGCTCCAGATGGTAGTAGAACTCCGGTAAGTAATAATTAAAAATCAAATTTTTCCAAAAATTATTGTTTTCGTTTTTATTCTTAAACAGGGTCTTTCGCGTGATAAAGATGGTCTTTTGATAACTGAATTGGACTTAAATTTATGCCGTCAAGTAAAAGATTTTTGGAATTTCCGTATGACCCAAAGACTTGAAATGTACGCTGAATCATTCAAAAAAGCATGTGACTTAGATTTTAAGCCTCAAGTAATTAGAGAATAATTAATTGTAATACATAATATGATTTTGTAATTAATAAATTTATATTTGCCGTGTAACAAATCTTATGAATCTAACTGGTACGTTTGTTTCTAAATTTTTTACATTCATTTGCATTTTCTGGTTTTTATTTATTTTGAGTAGTAATGGCAATTCGAGTACATTATGCGTCAAAAATTGAATGATATTGCAATACGTGGGCAACTAGGCATTATTGAGTACAACAAGAATCTGCTTTTGAAATATTTAAAACACCACAAAATTACGAGTTATATGTAAAATACCGGTTTTTCTTGCCTTCATGCACTTATAAGCTCATAACTTAGCTGACTATTAACCGATTTTTAGTTTCTAATATGGAAAGATAAGCAACAGAAATATAGCCGCGGACTTTGTTCGAAATCAAGGGGAGAAACTGCGCAACATGTCGGGAATTGCCCATGAATGCCTAACGAGGCATTCCTCGGTTACCCTTATTTGGGTTCATGGACATGAGGACATTTAAGGTAACTGCATGGTGAATGGACTTGAACAGGCGGATACTTTGGATCCGATCGGATCGATTGGCAAGATCGGTGTCCCTCTTCAACAGAATATATGAATAGTGTCACGGAAATTTCGCCAAATGGCGATCACACCATTGGAAAATAAACCCACCTGCTACGAGACCAGAAGGATCTGACCTCATTTGGGTTATTGAAGAATGTGGCAGCTGTTAAGGCTGCCTAGAGCACATGCGACCACCTTCACATGGGTTATTACTAACCGTTGGGCTGATGGCGTACACGTACAAAGAATGGGAATTCCATATAATAAATTGCAATTATGAAGAGAAGGACGAGACTACGGAGCACCTTCTTTGTCACTGCGTAGAACTCGACTATTTGAGACTCCAGTGCTTGTTAGACAAAATCCTTCCCTTCATTAGGACGACGGAATAGCTAACTGATGCCAGAGAGGAGCTGTGTTTTAAATATAATAAATTCTATAAACAAACAAATTTAAATTTACTTAAATTTATATACATACATATCAAAGGCGAGCTCTCATGTACAATTTTGATTGGTTCCGTTGCCACGGTAGCCTTTCGTTGGTTCGGAATCGTTGCGGTATTTCCGTATTATTGATTCCGCAGAATAGGTATTTTTCCTCATTTTGCTTATGTTAAAATTTTATAACGTAAAAATTACAATGGAAAATTAAATGTATAACAAAAATTTAAGAAAAAATATAAAAATTCACAAAAAATAGAGAAATAAATTAATTGTAATTTATTTTTAAGACGAAAGTATTGCTTTTATAGAAAATGATCCTTGACGACTACTACCTGAATTTGCAGATCGAGCTTAGATAAAATATATTTAAATGATGCCTAATTTACACAAAATTTTTTTAAAAAGCTGTAAAATTATACATACAAATTTTGCACCTAAAACCTGTATTTACCTTTCTTTACTCCAACTTTCTATAACATATGTGTAACACATTTTAAGATTTATAGTGTAAAACTTTCTTTCTACCCAAATGTCTAAGTAATCAGTAATAGCAGTCAATAGTAGTGACGATACTCAAAAAAGGCTACTGTGTTCATGTTTTTACATAAATTTCGCTTTTAAAACAACTTTTTTGTGTAAAATTTTTTTTATAAAATTTTTGAAATTTTTTTTCTTACCAGTTGTTGACACAATTAAATCGATTTTACGGAAAACTACACTACAAATGAATAATTTCAATTAGCATATCGATATTTCCTTCCGTTGAATTTTCCATTCCGTGCGAACCCATAATAAGGGCCATTAAAAAATACACAATTTATTATAAAACTTAGTCAGGAGGTTAAACAAATAAAAAAATTCTGATACATCTTTAGGTGATGTGCTTGTATTCAAATGATGTGCTTGTACAAAACCTTTGGTATCGAGGTATAGAAATGCTTCAGGTGGTACAGAAAGAGTTAAAAATGTTTTGCGTACATATTCGTCGTTTACATAGTATGATGCCATGATAAGGTTGTTACAACTACAATCAAAACATCTAAGGATATAATTTTTTATACTTTTAATTATGAAATTATCAAGTTAATTTTCGGAGAGTTGTATAGCAATTTATATGGGATATATTTTGTAAAGTTGCTATATGGAGATCGGTACAAATGGGCACATGCACATTAAACACATTATTTCAAATTTTCCGTCTTTCCATGTACGACGGGGACATATTAAACCATGTAGAGCAACTATAAGTATGTATGTTAATATAGGTCGTATAAAAGATTGATACATGATTATTTTTACCTTTGAATTAATATATTTGGAATGGACAAATGGTAATACAACAGGACTGACAATTTGGACTCAAGTGAGCAGATGGTAGCTTTCAGACTGACCAGATTAAGAATAAAATGCTGCTTTGCTTTTAAAAATCTGTTGGAAATTAATAGAGTTATGAGTTTTGTAAAGCAATTCATGAAAAAATCTGTTTGTTTTATAAAATTTGTTACTCTTGTTGCCGAACAAAAATTCGGTATCCCATCACTGGTATCAGTGTACGTCAAGTCTTTATTCTAGGCTAAAAAGCTTCAAATATATATCGCACGTATCGTTTTTCTCGGCAAAAAATAAATAAAAAATAATAAGTATATCAAAGTTTTAGATTTTTTTTAAATAATAATTGCATTTTATTTGAAAATTATACATATATGTACATGGTTTTAAATTTTTGTTTTGTAATGTACATACTTATATATTTTATTTTCATTTTTTTTGTTTGTTTCACTTTTTTAAGGTAAATAACAATTACACATAATAAATGTTTTTCTTTATGAATTTGTATTGTTTTTCTTTTTTTTAAATTTTATTTTTAACATTAAACATTTTAATAAATTCTTTTTTTTTAATTTCTTACCAGGGGTTTTAATAATAATTTTGTATTTTTTTAAGATACATGTTACATACCATAAATAGTCATCATCACATAAACATATGAATGCATATGTAATGTAATGTAATGTTCAAAAGTACAATATTATTCATATTTTTTTTAATTTTCATTAAATAATGGACATTTATTTCCTTGGTTTTCTTTTTTTGATAAGTAATAAAATAGAATAAATAATATTTTAATTTTTAGTTTTTTTAATTTAACAATTTAATTACAGGTTTTTCTTTTATTTTCATATTAATTATTGTATTGTTTTCATTGTTTATTTTTTGTTTTTGTTTTTTGTTGTTGTTGTTTAAAATTTTTTTATTTCGGTTTTTTTTTGTTTTAGCTAAGGTACATTTAAAAATTGTTGAAAATTATTTGAAAACATTTAAAATTAATGTCTATGTTTAGTAGCAAGAAAAAAAATGTGCTACTCGATGTCACATTCTATACGATCGACTCTTTTATTTTGGCAAGAAAAATGCAACGCTGTATATTAACAGTAAAAATAAGATATCTTCTGTTAAATAAAAGATTAAAATTTGATAATTGTTTGCTAGATTGCATCGAAGTGGATGAATCGAAGTCTACTGCCCGCCATGGCCGTCATGAAGGCGGTAGGTAGATGTTACCAGCTATGCAATAAATAAAAACAAACTCAAGAAGCCACTTGTCAGTTAAGTAAATAAGGCGGCTTAACTTTGCTAGACATTATCTCCGTTTGTTAAGGAAGCAGTTGGCATATATGTCGTGGAGTGTATAATCAAAATTTAACTTATTTGCTGCTGATAGAATAAATTGAGTCCGCCGGTCACCAAAACAAAGATATTCATCTAGATACTAGTTGCTAACCGTTAAATATGTTGGTGCACGGTAGTTCCTGCTATAGGCCAAAAATAAGAAATCAAAGTAAAAATTTTTTCAGCAAATATGCCTTTACTCTTTCCAGATAGAACAAACTTCATAAAGATAAGTTCCCATTAAAAATAGCATCAGAGAAAGTGCAAATTATTAGTTACTGCTTGCAATTCAAATAGTTTAAAAATATAGAATTACATAAGAAGTTTTAAACCCTAGAAAGCTGTTCGTTTTTAATGTGAATCCAAATTATTCTTGAAGTTGGACGTGCTTATTTTATTTTACAATATATGGTAACTTCAGCTTAGTAGTGTTTCCCCCTGATTCCTCCAATCGGACGTTTATATTATCATTCAATTCACCAAGTGCCATTTTAATGTTATCTTCTACACATTAAAACGATCTCTTTGGTTTTGTGACAAATTTCTAAATAATATTATACGACAAAATAGAAAGAAGTAGAAATACCTGGAAAGTGGTATAATGTTTCTTGTAGGCACCATCGTGTTCAACAAAAATCTTCGTAACACTTCCAAAATTTTGAGTTATGGCTAAGAAACTGGTTTTTCAGTTTTACTTCAATATTAACCGATTATAGTTTTTTTATTTCAAATTTAAAAAGAACACGAACAGACCTTTGGAATGATACTCCATTTAGGTAAACTTGAGCAATCTGTTTCCATATCTCAGCAGACATATTAGCAGACATATAGAAACTGCACTATTTACGAATATATTAAAGTGGTAGGTTAAGTTATAAATACGATACGACTTAGTTTTTAGAAATCCATTGGCAATTGGCGAAATTATTAGCTCATGAAAATGTCGTGCGGTTATTAGTAGATTTATCAGATCCTTGTATATCCGGGCAATAAAAATAACCAAGCAAGCAAAAATAATTGTTATTGTTATCTGTTTTTGACTTTCTAGGTAAATAGATTGTCTCTTAAATTTTTTTTATTATTTTTAAATTTGTTTTTAATTTTTTGTCAAACAAATTGCGTAAATTTATTTCACACATTTTTACTTGCAAAGGGAAGAAGTAGACGTTAGAGGGCACAATAGTATAAAACACTGAACAATGCGCTTTATATTGGTATTTTAATTGGAAGTATTTTTGGCCGCAGACATATACGAGTATGTATGTAAGTGGATCCACCGTGTGGCAGCTCATTAATAAACTAATATGTTTATGTAATGAAACTATAATAATTCTCTCGTGATTTATTAGGACCCTCTCTTTAGTCAATTATAAGAAATCATAAAATTAGAATGGGAAAATGTGTTCCCTAGTCATTTGAAAATTGAAAGCGGTAACAGCAAATAATGGCTATGCCACAAAATATTTTTTTTAAATCAAATTTAATAATAAGTATTAATTTAAATTAAATACATTTTTCGAATGAGTTGAATTTTTTTCTGCGTAATTTAAGAGGTAATTTTTTTTGTAAACGCAAGAAAAATAAAAATGACTTGTATCAAGGACATTATCACTCAAATAGTTTAATACGTTGTCTGTCTGCTATAAAAAAAATCATCATCAACAGGTAGAAAAAATGTATATACTAAAGTATACGTGTGTAGCACTTATGCCACCGGTGGTGCATATGCAGCCAACGTGTTAAGAGTAGCTGTAGGAAATAAAGATTAAAGTAACAGATTAGTGGTATACATATCTAAATAAGTCAAGACACAATCCTGAGGATCATTATTGGCATCGAGTTGCAATTTAGTTCTATCTACTGTATGTATGTATGTGTGTACTTTGGTAATTTATTACTGTTTTTATGTTGGTAAGTCTATGTAAACAAAGGAATTACTGGCCACATTCTGTAAATTATGGTTTCAATTAAAAATTTTATTTCGCTTTAATATAAGATATTAACTTAAGTAGAGCTAAGGTCACATTTGCCAAATATTTGGCGAAAAAATGTGATCACTATTTACTAGAAATATTTGTTATTTTATAAGTAATTAATTTTAAATTAACTAATTTAAATATATAAATATTTTTTGGTACTATCATTTGGTTTAAAAGAACTTTTTTAAGAAACGCTGCCATAAAACGAAATGTTTCCATAAAATGTTTTTATAAAATAGCAGTTAAGTTTTTTTCATCAAATATTTGACATATGTGAGTGATCATAGCTTAAGTAATATTTTGTATGATTATATGTGTTTTTGTAAAAGTATATAATATTATGTATGTATGTATGTATGTACGTATCCACATAATTTTGTATATATTGTATATATATTTGTGTTTGTATGTATATGTATATTTTCAATAAAGAGCAGGAATTCAATAACAAATTTTCATTCAAATAACGAGTTCTTAGTGAACGTTTTAATTTTAGTATTTTTCTTTCAATGCAATTCATAAATTATACTTAAAAATAAATTAATTTCCCTTCTTTCATTATCAGTTGTTTAGTGTTTTAAGAAATCTTATGGTTCAAAATTATTACTTTTTTTAATTTTTTGGCATTAGTTGTAGCAGTGTTTGTCTTTTCTATGTTTGTTGTTGCTGTGTTGTTGTATAATATACCGTTATCCTTTTATATCCCATATTTTGAAAAAAATAATTACATGGATACTTTAGCTGCCCATTTGCCTTCGACTGGACTTAACAAAACATTACTGGACCCACGATGATGGTGCCCAAAGTGGCTCATTTTCTATTCTTTGTACAGTATTGACCAGTTTTTCAAATGCCGTTACCAGATCGGCATTCACGATTTCATCATCGAAGAAGTGACCATAAAGGAAATCAATACGTTCAGCAGATTTGATCATATCAAGAAATTCTTCATCCTAAAAAAGGAAAAACATTTTTTAATAAGATCTAGAAAAAAATTTGTTCAATAAACATTAAAGACTTACCCCCATATTCATAAACATTATTTCCGAATTATAAAGGGTCTATAAACAACATTTTTATACAAATAATATTTTACAGATCTTTTATAAATCGAAAATATTTTTATGAATACGGAGGTAGTCTTTTAATTTCCTCTTTTACAAACCTACAGAAAACTGTTGAACATTTTGTTATGGACCAATGGTAACTGTTTTAATTTGATTCCAATAATAGGTTAATTAGCTTTTTACATAACATTTTTTCGTTTCTTTCAGGGTATGACCCCTACTTATGCAGTGTATTGTGTAGATACTAGAAAAATAGGTTGTGGGAAGAAGAAAAGAGCGAGTATTGTTTATGGACATTTGAATTTACCTATACCGTAAGTGGCAGGGAAAACTTTGACTGGAAGACTATCCCATAAATGAACGATATGGCCAAAAAACAATTTCTCTCTTTAATGTGTTGAGCGATTCACTGAACAAAAACTAAAAGGTCTATGAAAAATACGAGTATTACTTAAGAATATAAGATTATTAGGAATTAATTCCTAAATTTTGGCAGAGCACATTCCGTTATAGTACTGATAGAATAATGAAACACAAGCCATACTGCGACGATGTTCTAATGAATCGATCAAATTGGCTTCCCTAATAAGCAACTTCGCACCCTCTTGTATGTGGTCGAGAAGCTCCAACATAGACTTTGAAGCACCGACCCATACATGAGGATTGTATTCCATCTTAGGTCGTATATAGGTCTTGTAAATATTAAAGAGATCAGATAGAGAGAATAATTTTGTACACCGTCTAAAAAAACCGAGGTAATGTCATCGAAATATGTGATTGTTCTAACGAACATCACAAGCATCTGACTCCTCAATATCTACATTACCCATGGTCATAAGAACGATCAAAGAATATGAATTACGAATGCTGCTATCATCTGAAGAAAGTCGTTAAGAATTTTTAGAAATAAAGTGGAAGAAAAACAGAGCATTGCAGTACTCCTGGACGAGCGCCACATGCCAAACTCTATCAAACACTTTGGAAATATCCAGAGTCACAACTTTGCTCTCATCAAAACCATGAATGAATTTATTCCATCTCTCGGAGAGCACAGCTAGCAAGTCGCCAGTAAACCGGCCCTTGCGGAAGTCGTACTGTTGATTATTAAGAAAATTGTTGGACTCTAAATACTTCACAAGGTGGTGATTAATCATACTCTCCATAACCTTGGATAGTACCGAACAAACTGCTATTGGGTGGTAGTTTTCAGAGCTGGTAGCCTCATCATTTTTAGGAGTTGGCGTTACATCAGCTACGTAACAGCCGGATGGGAAAATACCGGCGCGATATGAAGCACTGAAAAGTTTGGCTAATGGACACGCAAACGTCGAAGAGCACTGTTTCAGGACCAGTGCTGGTATGCCATTCGGCCCAGAAGACTTCTTAACGTTGAGATTTGTAAGGACCCTTTTAACAGCATGGACTCGAAAGAGTAAACTAGGCATAGTTACTGATACTCTTTCAAGTTCGGGTTGTGGTTGAAGGAACTCCGACGAGTTCGAATTACCTACAAGCATTTCAACAAGAAGGTTTACCTTTCAACCGAGTTTGTGAATGCTTGGTCATTCTTTGAAAGAACTGGAGTCGAACTAGCGCTATTACTCAGCCTTTTAATAAAACTCCAAAAACTTTTACTTCCTCAAGAACTTAAGGACGAAGACGCTGATCGTAAAAACCCTTCTCATACCTAAGCACTGCGGCACACGATGTTGTATGTTCCTAAATTTTTCAATTATCGCTTAAAGCAATATCAACAAAGTAATTATAGTCGATACATATTAAAATAGATTTTATTCTGATTAGCTGATTTGCCCTGATTCTATAGGTACTGAGTTCAAAATCATTAACTTTCATAATCTTTTAAAAAAATGGTAAAATTTTTACACGAATTGTTAAAATTTAGAAAAAAATTCCACCAAACTTACTGTAAAACCTCGTGCATTTGACTCATCAAATGTCGATTTCGCTCTCGCTTCTGTACGAGTCTTTTTCAGTTCATCGAATTCCGGTGGTTTAATATGAATAAGGAACGGTTTTAGCTGAACGGTTCTTAGAGCTTTAATGGCCTGATAATGAGGAATCAGCAGACAAACACAACCAGCGTTAACAATCGACTTAACACTTTCCGCCGAAGTGCCATACAATTGACCCTTGTATTCACCGTGTTCTATGAATTTGCCTCCTTCAATATCGGCTTCCATTTTTTCACGTGTTACAAAGATATATTCACGGCCCGCAACCTCACCCGTGCGCATAGGGCGTGTAGTATCTGAATGCAAGTATATTTTGAAATTAAAACATATTTTTTTTTTAAAACAAAAAACATAATTTCGTTTACTTACAAGGTACTGGACTGCGATATTTTTCTGGATCCCTAGCTATTAAACGTCTTCTTAATTCATTGCGTCCCACTCCTGGTGCACCAATCAGTACCACAGGTCTATAAATGCCTGGACGTGGATATAATTTGGCAACTTCTTCATAAGTGGCAATCATTTCACGATCAAAGTCATCGTTCTCTGTTAAATCGTACATGATTTTTTTAGTTTTTGGTTGACGGCATGAGGAGGTACTACTACTAGATCGTAGCATTGGTGAACCGGGCGGGGTATTACATATGGAGGTACATGAGCCTTCTGATTTTAGTACGTTAATGATTTTTAGTTATGGATTAGTTTTTGTGCCAATTTGCGTCAAGAAATGATGATTGTTTTAGTAAAATGCAGGGGAGTGAAGTAGAGCGGGAACATTGATCATGCGTTTAAAAGAAATGTTCATTTTTTTAGTATTAAAGATAATGTTAAAATAAAGGAATAATAAATATAAAAAAACAAATAATAATAATTTGTTATTGAGAAAATTATAATTTATAACAATTTCGAGACCATATGAACGTTCAGTAATCAGTTCCAATCCTCTAATCCTGTACTAATACTAATCGCTTTAGTATGTAAAATAGTTATGTGCATCATAAATATTGGCACAGATTTATAATTAAGACCTCTACAATCAACAAGGAGAGTAAAAGTGACATATTGCAAAAGTTGCCTTATTGTGGCAAAGGAAGTTTGAATATGTCACAACAAACCATTTACCTCTACTGTGAATGTTAATAAAAAGCTTATTAGGTGAAGAACTACAAGAACTAATATTTTAGTTATCATTTTGTTACCCTTTTTCCCAATCTTATTCCCTTCCGACTCATATCCTAACATTTAAAATAGCCTTGACTTCCTTCTAGAAAGACACTGAGAAGCTGAGCAATATGATATTCATATTATATGGGTGCCGGAGCACAGTGATATTCCGGGGAACTGTAGAGCTGATGAACTGGCCAGGCATGGCTCCACTATTGAACTTACAAGCGAATTTTCTACGTTAGACATCCCATTGCATGGCGTCAACGCTGCATGGATAGCTTCGGAGACAGGCAAGAAGGTGCAGAAAATTTGACCAAAGCTGGATCTCAAGCACACAAAAGATCTACTCAATCTCCAAAGCAGAACACTGAGCGTTGTTGTCGGTGTCATTACTGGGCATTGTACAATAGGCATTCATGCCAGGCGACTTAGACTGGGTCACCTCACCCATGATTTCTGCAGAAGCTACAGGGATGAAGAAAAGGAAAAAACAATTCTTCACCAATTATGCACAAGACCATCATTATGTGCACTAGATATTCAATGGCCGTGTTATGTAGTGGCGGCCAATTAACATCGCCATGATATGAGATAAAATAGCCATTGTTTCGATGGCTGTGTAGCAAGTGGCACCATTCTGTTGTAACCACATATTGTCCAGTCCCAAAAAGTCAGTTATCATCCCGCGACAGCAAACATCATTCACGGTAACTGCTTGGACGAAATCATTTTCGTAGAAGTACGGGCCGATGACGTACTGGACATAGTACAAACTGGGTGAGCATGCACAGGTGTTTCCACATTTCCTACAGACCCAGTTTGCTGAAATTTGCGCACATCTCCCGATTGTTGACACATTTGGTCGATTACGCTGACCAAAAAAATCACGATTTGCACGAAATTTATTTTGATTTGAACGCCCATTTTTGTAAAAGGCTTCAACAACCTTAACGCAGTGCTCAATTGTGTACCTCTCCATGATTGAATTTGTCAAACACTGAAACAAATTAAGTTGAGCAAAAAACTCACAATTAACATCGTGCATTATGATTCGAACGCTCTTCATATGAAAATATATATTTATTTTGTAACGGCGTGATACCGCCCAGTTGCAATTTTTAAAATATGTATAGTCTATAGTTCCTCCGGTGGTGGCGTGGTGTAGTGGTTAGAGCGCACGCATAACAACACAAACGACCCAGGTTCGAGACCCAGCAGAGGACATGACGAAAAAAATGTAATTGTGGCTTCGAATGTTTAATAAGGAGGCTTCAACTTCCCTCCAGACAACTCCATCTAAAAAAAAAGAAGTCGCCCTGACCTTCCCGAATAAATAAAGAAATTGAAACAAAGCAATGCATATGCTCCCTAGAAGAGTGACGGAATAAAAAATAGATTTCAAACATACACACAAACACACATTCATTTTAATATATGATATACCACTGTATATAACCACCAAAGTGTCCAGACAAGAACCAAACAGTGCGTAAACAAAGGATTTGGCATAGTTGTCGCTAATTATGACAAATGAACGCCCATTGCCATATTGTAATCATTGACTTTTGACCATAAAAAGTCGGTTAACATTACGCTATACCAGGGACTCTGATGCTGCTTCAAAACTTCATCTAACACTCAATCTTTGTGAAGAGATTGCCGTTTGGTGAAATACTTGTTGAATGTTTTCGCTTCAGTAACGCACATTTTCATGACACAGACTTTGAGTCATAATTAAATTTAAAATTTTAAAATAATTTAAGTTAAAAATCGGGTTAGAGATTTTTAAAATATTTTCGTAAAACAAAAAAAAAATAAATTAAAATGAAAACCATGATAAAAGGAAATGTAAGATATTTGGTTATTTTACAGGTATTTTAACAATATATGGTACGTACATATTTAACAAAATAATTTATAATCTTACTTTTAGATTCTCCATCGCTGATATCACGTTGCGTTCTCTCATGTAGAATACGTCTTTCTTGCAAGGCACGACTTGGTATAAGACCAGCACGAGCAGTACGCTCCGACTCTTTACGGGCTTGCCACCAATAAGCATCATCCTATAAACAGATATGAGCATTAACCACATTTTATTACAAGTTTTACAAAGAGAATAAAAAGAAAGGTTTTCTCTACCTGTGATACAATATGTAAAATATCACCACGTTGAAATGCTAAACCCGCTTCTTTACAAGGAATATATGGATCTACTTCAGGATTGTAATCAAAATGAGCACGTACTCGTACCTTAGATTCTCGTTGAGCACCTTTACCATCTGACGGTACAAGTTTGAATGTAATGGTACCCTCCGAATTTTGCTTTTTTAATAAAAAAATGTTATTAAAGGCAATTTTAGAAGTAAAACAAAAAAATTAAATTAAACTTACCAGTATACTTAAGACATCTCCGGGAGTCTTACCCTCTACATTAATACCATTAACTTCTATGACCTCATCGCCCACATGTATTAGTCCCGAACGATCAGCTGCACCACCGTGCATAATACGGGCAATTATTATTTTACCCGATTCCTCATCCGTCTTTATGGTTGCCCCCTAAAAAATATTAAATTTTGTATTTGTTATAAATTTATTTATTAAAATACATACGTAGATATATACATAAATAGTTTTAAAGAAGATAAGAAAGTAAGTAAGTAAGGAATAGTTAGAGAGAACACAAAGTCTATTGAAATTTTGACTTCAATTTTCTACAAAGACAAAGTACGACACAAATGTTTTAAGTGTATGTTTTTATATATATGTATGTATACATATACATATGTATTATATACATACATACACATTAGAATTTGAAATAATTGTCGTTAAATAAACTTACTGAAATTTTTGCGAGTAATAGTAAATATGAAAATTATTTTTAACAAATAATTAAGGCCTAAGGACCTTAAAACGTTTGAAAAAAATTGAAAGAGATTGAATAAAATAACATCAATGGGAGATAGATGGTGTTTAGAATTATTTTGAAGTGTGATTTATAATCCAAATCTGAGTAAGTGCGATAACGGAGTCTAGAATGTTGACAGGGTAGACTAAATTTCTAAGTCAGCGCATCAAGTGTAACGTTGTCTAGCGCCTAGCGTTTTTGCTACAATTAATTGCTTAAATAAGGGCGTCTATGTTCTGCCATAAACAGTAAAGCTTACCTATCTTATTTAATCCTCGCATAGCTTTTTTATTTAATGCTCTTATCCATCTGACCATAATCAGGTAGAGATCATACCAAGACTAATAAGTCTTCTGTCTATGTAACTGGTCAAAACTATTTGAGAAAGACTTATTATCTAATTAAGTTTATTAAATGAGTGAATCCCAAACCAACAATTTAGGCTTTGAAAAAAACGTAGTACCATTCAACAAACTCACAAACTCTGTAGGTTTTGAGGAAAATAGTATTGTTGTGCTCTTTTCATAGATATTTCTCCAGCCTTCAACTAATTGTGGCGTAAATACAAATTAAAACAATTTTTTCTGGTAAACATATATTAGCTATTACAAAGCTATTTATCTGATAGAAAATTTATACTTAAGGAATGATATTTTATAAGCCGCACTCAAGTAAACAATGCAAGTATTTCCCGAGGTAGCGGGTAGCATCCTAGGTCCCGTTTTATATGTAATATACAACAATTGCTGAAATTAAGCTTTCATGAAAGCTCTTAGGTTGCAAACAAGTGCTATTCTGGCCTAAGTAGTCAGTTATAAAACAAGGCCCTGTCTCGATTAACAAAACTTGAACTCTACAAGACGCTGATATTGTTTGTGTTATTATATGGTACTGAAACGTGGGTGCTACCAAAGCGGATGAGACTATTTTTGGAGTATTTGAGATGAAGTTTCCACACAAGGTCTATGGAGCATCTGCGTCAGCGAAGAATATAGGCATCGCATTAAACATGAGCTGTATAAGCTGTATGTCGACATTGATATGGTAAAAAGCATTTAATGGTAGAGGCTGCGTTGGCTAGGGCATTTCGTGCGAATGAGAGAAAACGCTACAGAAAGGTGTTCGAAGGGAATCCCTTAGGAGTTCGCAGAAGAAATCGTACAATGGAAAAAACAGGTTGTAGAGAACCTTTTGGAGCGTATGGAACTCTATCTTATGATCTGCTTATGACCTAACCGGGATGATACAAATGGCAACCAAATATGTAAATTTTTTTAAATTTAAGATTTGTTAATTTAATCGTAACTTATTAAAAATGAAAATACACTAAATAAGAGGTAAAAAAAAATCCTATTTAATAATAAAACCCATTAAATGGAACTAACTAAGCAAACTACCAATACTTTTCTTGAAAAATAAAAATGCCACTAAAAAACAATTACAATTGGCAATGACAAAGTTTACAGAACATTTAAACAGCAAAATGTCATTGGTAACTTTGACAAACCGCTAAAATATTACAGTTTGAAAAACTAAATATAATTGCTGTCGAAACGCCCCAACAATATGTAGGTTTGATACATTTTTGAAACAAATTTCGTAGATCAATTACTGGTACACGGTACACGGTTTTGGATCAGAGCAACTAAAAGTTATTTCTAAGGCTACTTGGGGCACTGAATTCAAATATGCACCCCGTTTCTTAAGATTGATCCTAATTTTCAAGATATTAAATAAAACCATGTTTCTAATTTTTTGCAATGTCCATTTAATTCAATAAAATGAAGCGCAGTCTGAGTCGGTTGTATTGTTTAGCATCTGTTTCGAGCACTAGATTCGAATAGTAGTCGCTTATCATGCCCTGGCCCCAAAATGCTTGATATCGTCTTTTGGTTTTCGCCAAATCTTGGTGTAGTAACTCTCTTTGCTCATTGCTCGTTTCACCTATACAAGTTCTTAGGAAAAAAATTTAGATAGGAATGAAGAAAATGTATTTTGAGAGAAAATCGAGCTCCAATCTTTCGATAATTTTGCAATAAACTATCGATTATTTGTTTAAAATCCGGGGTAAAAGCGAGTTATTTCTGGTTCTGTAAGCGGTGACTTTTTTTTCTAGCGCTGGTCCTGAAGAAGTGCTCGTCGACGCTTGAACGTCCATTGGCTAATCTTTTCAGTACACCTTATGGTGTGGGTATTTTTCCATCTTGCTGGAATTTAGGGGCACCGAAAGGCTCTATTCTTTCTCCCACTTTATATCTATTATTAACCAATCAGCCACTTTATTCTTCTCACTGCCAATCCTATCCACTCTTTTGCAGATGACAGCAACCTTTTGTCATTTATATTCTTTTGATCGTAGGCCGAGCCTTTTAGAGATTGGGACGAAAGGGCGGAATATGAACGACACGTTTAGAAGCAATCTGACAAAAATCTCTGAGAGGGTCGCGCGAACAGGCTTAGCTTCAATGCGCGCAAGACCATGTGTTTTCTGACACACAGACGTGGCGGTGTGTTGTCATCTGTTTTTATTGTTAATATAGATATTGAAATTTCAAATGTTCTGGATGTTCTGAGCATGAGAATTCACTGTAACATTCGTTTCTGACGCTGATTGTAATACAAAGTCTATTTTGGAGCTTCTCGACCGCGTGCAGGAGAGGGTGAAGGTTCTTATAAATGACGGTAGGATAGACAACTCTATCGATTCATTAGAGCATCGTCACTATGTAGCGTGTGTTTCATTGTTCTATCGCTCCTATAACGGGTCCAAATTTTAGGTCCCGTTGTTTTACAATGTCTCCATTACCACACCATAGTTCTCGCAGCTCCTATCCGGCAACGGTTAGCCATCCAGTCGGCATAATAAAGGCGAGGATTTTGTTCAGATCGAACGTTGGAACTAGTCCTTATCGTCGAATCTCTTCCTCAAATCTTCGAGTTATGGGCAGTGACAAAGGAGGTGCTCCGTAGACTCCTCCTCTTCTTCATCATTGCAACTTCTGCAAAAATAATTATGTCTTTTAACACCAACGGTCAGTTATAACCGAAATAAGGTTCCTCGCATGTGCTCTAGGCAGCCTTAACAACTGCTCTATTCTCCGGTAACCCAGCTGTGTCCAGATTCTTCTGGACTCATAGCAGGTGCGTTCATTTCTTCATAGTGTGATCGCCATTTGGTGATTGCGAAATTTCCGTGATGCAACCCATCTATTCTGCGTAAGAGGACCCGATCCTATGTAAATACGGAAAGATACAGTGACGTGCAAAAGTGTAATATGATTTAATACTTTCTATTTCAACACCCTGTATTTTTTTAAGTTTAAATGAATTGAGTGTTTTTATTCTATGGTGTCGTAGGTACGCATGTCCTCTTCCTCCAAAACTAGTTTGATGCCAATACAACAACAACAACAGTAGTAGCAGCAAAAAGTGTAAATAAAATCAAATGATAAAATTTTGCACCGTTGATTTTAATTTTAATATTTATAAAAATACGAATTATAATCAATAGGATGTCCAGTATCCTTTTGCCTTTTTGTGAGCCTGGATGCGATTATGATACTAGATGGGTTTTTTTTTAATACTACTGGTATATCTTACTACACTTCCTTTGTTTTGCAGCTCGTTCATTCCTTTGGTCGGGTTTGGATACTTAGCGAGAAGCGATTTGACATGAATGAACATGTCCATCAATTTGGAGATAAAACGAAGGACCATTCTTGCCAATAGATGCTATTTTGGCCTAAGCAAACAGTTTGTTAGCAAAATCATTTCTCGATTGTCGAAAATTACACATTTTTAAAACGCTTACACTACCCGTGCTTTTATATTCCGATTAATCTTGGGCACTTGTTCAATCAGATGAAGCTGTTCAAGAAAATCCTTCGGTGTTAAGGCCAGGCAGAAGAGGAGCTTTCTAAAGTTGGTGTTAGAGACTGTAGAAGAAGCGCAATAGATCGACGTTCTTGGAATAATATTCTTAGTCAGGCTACTGATCTTAACGGTATGTAAGTAAGTATAATCGATTTGCTATTAATACTAAAAATAATTAAAAACTGGAAAATTGTGAAACAAATGAATGTCAAAAATTTGGAAATAGAAAAATATTTATAAGAGTATCTTAGTGGGGTACTATTTTATTTTTTTTAAGTTAAAAAGTATCAAACAAAGTACGATCGTATCAGCTTTCCCATCACTAAATAGAATAGTAAAGAACATTAAACCAGTTTGATTTTAAATGTAAGATAAAAAAATACGATTTTACTTTCCCCTAAAACGAACTACCGTGATTAAGTTCATTTTATTAAATGTGACATACTTACAGAGACTAATTTTAAAACCAGACTTAAAAATGTACGAATATAAAGCGGTAATATGCCAAATTTTGATTAAAAAGAATCAATAGTAGATTTCAGTAAATTTATTTAATATAATTTATTTATTTTTAATTGATAATATTTTTTTTTTCAGTGTATTTATTTACAAATTTTGTGTGTTTTTATTGTGTATATTATAAAAATGAATAAATAGAATTTCTTATTTTGTGATTTGATTTTGTTTTTCTTTTACAAAAAACTGTGAAGGACATTTACTTACAACAATTGGTTCCGCACTTTGTGCTCCTGTCTGTGATTATTATTATTATTTTTAAATTTTTTGTATTTATTTATTGAAATGTTTAAAATTAAACAAATAATTAAAAAAACATACAAAACAAATGAAAAAAAGAAACACGTATCGAGTTGTTTATATGAGTACAGACATTGAAATTATATTTTTAAGCACTGTATAGACGATTGTCAGGTCTAACAGAAAATGTCTTACAACCGTGTGAACTTACAATTTTCACTTTCAACGTTGTCAGAGAAAGCATTATCATATCATTGTCAGATTGTCTGATGAACGAATTTTTAACATCTGACACACGTCATTGTTTGAAAAAATATTGTATGTATGTATGTCTAATGGCATTGCCACATTTTCTGACAGATTTTGTGCAATAGTGT
Organism: Wohlfahrtia magnifica; assembly: GCA_023159175.1. Lineage (NCBI taxonomy): Eukaryota > Metazoa > Arthropoda > Insecta > Diptera > Sarcophagidae > Wohlfahrtia > Wohlfahrtia magnifica. Next base: position 192,344 of record JAKWBJ010000004.1, on the reverse strand, counting down.
GAACTGACAATATACATTGTGATGGCAATTTCCCATTGTCTGGTCGTTGTCAGCAAATTGCCACGTCTGATAATTTGGTTAGGTCTGACAATCGTCTATCAGAGCTTTATGTTATTTGATGATTTATTTTGTTTTAAATTAAGTATTGATATAACATATTTGAAGTATATATGTATGTATGGGTGATAAAATGAATTTAATATTTGACTTAAATTTAGACAATAGCAACGAAACATTTTGAAAAAAGATGTTAATCAGATTCAGGCTATGCTACAAATATGATATGTATGTACATATTAAAATTCGTAATTATAGAATAAAGTAAAAGAATAACTTGACTTTTTTTCTATTTTATATTTATTTTATTTTATAAAGATTTAAAAAGGTTCATTGGGTTCATTATGAAAGTAGATAACCAAATAAAATTTTAATATTAATATACGAGGTGTATCAAAAAAATAAAACGACTTTTTCAATTTAGTGGGATGTTGACATAACTGAGTATTTTAAAAATATAGAGCTAAGGATATCAATCAAGATCCTTATTTACATATAAGGATTATACCTGATAACATATTTCTTGTAGATTCATATCGCTCATTTACGACAATAGTGTCTGAACTCAAAAAACAAAATTTTTCTGAGAACTGTTTAAAATTTTATATTTTCTTTTACTTAACATTGAAACTGGAATAAACATTTTTTCCTGTGATTTAAAATATTGCACCAACCACAAAGAATTTTGTACACAATATATGTTTAACTAAAAAAACACGTTTTATGAGTTTTGATACTATTTAAGTAAATATGCTGCTCAATGGAAGAATTTAAATTCTTTAGAGCCATGGCTGAAAAAGTCAAATTTGTTGAAGTGTCAACATATTTTTCTACCACTTCATTTTATTATAAGTTCGTAAGGTCAATAAGGAGTATAATCGTGAAGTTAAGCTAAGTTTGCAAAAGCAAAACAAAGAAATTATACCCGCAATTCTAAAACTCACAAACCACATCATAATGTTTTGCATCTGCATACTTATTGTTGATTATAATCAATTCTTTGGTAGAAAAAACATCATTATTACCTTTGTACAACTAAATAGACTTAGAACAGACGGAGTCTGGCAACAATTGGACTAAATGAAGATATTTTCACAAGAGCAAAATATCCTTGGTACTAAACCCCGTCGTGCTTAGCTACTCCTATCTTAATTATTATCTTACTTATCTTTTTTTACTCCTTTTCCCCCTTCCGGCTTAAATCGAAACATGTAGAAAAGCCTTTAGTTCCTTCCAGAAAGACATTATAGAATCTGCTTTTTAGCTGTATCCAGTCTGCCAACAAGTACACATTAATTTTTATATACATGTATGATGTATATACATATATGTAGATAGCTTTTACCCTGTGCTCTGTTCAATATCCGTTTATCCAATCTTTCCCGCTTTTTGGCTGACGTGGATAGATAACTGAGCTTTAATTGTTGTCCTCCACATATACAAAATTCCATATTTGGTGCCACGCCCTCTTATCCAATCTCGCCCAGTAACTGTTTGATGATGTATATTGTCGACAGGCTTGCCAGATTCAACATTGCAAAATTCTTGACATTTATAGAAAAAATCTTGATTTAAAAAAAAAATCTTGACAGTCAAAAAAAAATTTGATGTTCGAAAAACTTCTGGTACAAATTGTTGGTATATGACTCTAAAATGTAATATTTTTTTTAGTATTAACTACATCAACCACTAATGTGCGAAAAAGATCATGGCCGAAGCGCGGTAAAGCTTCGCAGACGGTGGCAAAGTCAGCATTTAAACCAATAAAGAAAATCTATTTACATATAAATGAAGTGTGATTTCTTCGGATTCTTAAAACTTGATGACGGCTAGACCAAAACGGATACTTTCTTCTGTGATTTTGTTCGTTATTGCTACGCGAAGGCTTAGGAAAGAAGAAAAGTCAAAAAATACTCAACAGGTGGCGCTGCAGGTGGTAATTTTTTATCTTTGCTCCTGTTAAAGGTATTTAAATAAAAACGTCGATGCAGTGCACATATTCTAAGTTCTGCAGCAAATATGAACGAGATTAGATTAGTGAGCATAGTGCATCCCACATAAAGTAAAGATTGTTTTTTTAATTATCAACATAAAAGGTGTTATGTTCCATCAACAACGCCGGACCATACACTTCTTTGATGATTTGATTGTTTTTTTAATTATCAACATAGAAGGTGTTATGTTCCATCAACAACGCCGGACCATACACTTCTTTGATGATTCGACAGAACCTTAAAAATCTTGGCTGGGAAGTTTTGATGCATCCATCATTTAGCCACAATCTTTCACTTTCAGATTATCACTTATTTCGATCCCTGCAGAACTCACTTAACCATCTATTGCCCAAGACCGTCTGAAGAGGGAATAAATTCAATGTACACTTATTTGTAGAAAAGAAAAATTTTAATCCAGAAAAAAAATTTGGCACTAGAGGGTTAATGATGTAAATTTAAATTCCGTAGAGTCCTGCAAAACGCTGAGAAACACTGATGGAATAATGGCTTTTCCACAAAAATGGAAAAAAGTTATTGATCAAAACGGAACATATTTGGCTTAATAAAGCTCGTTTCAAATATAAGAAAAACGTGTTTAATTTTTGGTCAAATTTGTAAAGGAACGTTTTCTAACACCTATAAATTTCTATAAATTTAATCAAAAATTTTTTAGACACACTAAACTAGGAACCAAATACACTTAAAAAACTTTAGGTTATTAGTTCATTAACATCTTTAATAGCTGTTCATAAAACTTACACAAAGTTTTTTTGAAACTTTAAAAATGTACTTTGAAAAATCCCTACAACCAACAATTTTTTTGATTGACAAGCTGTAAAAATTCTTGTAAATTACACACACATGACACACTAAACTAGGAACCAAATACACTTAAAAAACTTTACGTTATTAGTTCATTAACATCTTTAATAGCTGTTCATAAAACTTACACAAAGTTTTTATGAAACTTTAAAAATGTACTTTGAAAAATCCTGACAACCAACAATTTTTTTGATTGACAAGCTGTAAAAATTCTTGTAAATTATGCGAAATTAAGGCCATCTGGCAACCCTAATTGTCCACGACATTGTTTGAACAAAATTTAGAAACTTCTACTGTTACCGCTCTCAATATACACAAAAATTTATGTTTACACTAAATGGCATATGTCATGCCCACTTATTTAATTCTGCCCATTTTTTACTGATGATTTGTATTGACTATGAAGCCGTTCAGACCAAACTCAGAAACTTTTATTATACCAAGGATAGAATATTTTGCATGACTACTATATGTCAAAGGTTACTTAAACAAGTTTTCGAAGCTATACGAATATACATATCACTGCTCCCATGTAGAAATTTTACAGGAGAAGGTAAAAACATAATTTAAATTATAAATAAAAAAATATATTTTTTTTAATGGAGGTTTTAATCTGGAGCTTAAGACTCTTGTAAAAAACTATTGTTTCGGATGCTATTGGTGTATTCATATGCAATGTATTTCAATCATTAAAAATCAAATAAAAAAATTTCAGTTAAGGTCACTCTGCATTAGAATAACGATAGAAAGAAAATCCATATACATATGAATGTATAAGTTTCTAAGTCCACGCGAAAACGACTTTGGAACTAGAGGGGGTAAAACGGGTAAAATTCGGTCACATGAGAAATAGTTTTGCTTATGAGTTAATCACGCGTAAATGACCAAACGGATTTTGATAAAAACTGTAAATACCGATAGATCTAGCTAGAGAAAGTATTGTATCTAAGCGAGGTTAATTTCGAGGGAAAACGGGTCAAATTAGGTCATATGAGTTCGGCACACTTATTATGCCGAATCGTTGATTGATAACGTCAACAGGTGTGAACGAACAGTCCCGTGCTTGTGCGTCCACGCCCGCGGATTTCGATGTGTGTAAATACGATCAAGCTTCGCGCTTATCGAGCCTTTACTATACACGTGTTTAAAGACTCAAACGTAGCATTGACACTGAGCTGGAAAAACAAATTATATATGAAAAAATATTGGAGGGAAGTACTTAAACGTGTGGTAGCAACAACCAAATTTATTTCCCTTACTCTTTAAGGTTTCGTGGTAAAGATGAAGTGTTTTTTTAGTTAAAATAAAGGGTGCTTTGGAGTATTTATCCGAGTTTGATCCATTTTTGAGGGTACACATAAAAAATATGCAAACTGCGGCACCGATAATCGAAAGATTTACAACTCATAATAGTGAACGAAAAGCCAAATTTTACTCTCTAATTATTGATTCAACACCTGATATATCTCACGTAGATTAGCTGACCGTCATTATTCGCTATGTTTTTCCAAGTGGTATAAAAAAGAGAATGATTTCTGGAATTTCTACGTATATTTTCTCATACTGGTGAAAACTTGTGGAAAGTTATTTTAGAATTTTAGACATCGTTAACTATCAGGAAATATAAGGTACCCCAATCCATAATAAAACAACATATTTTTTCTGCCCATTTCATACCATGCGTAAGTCATTCGTCAAATATAATTGGAAACGCTGCTACAGAAAATTGCATGGAAATGACCACTTTTTTCAATATCGTTCAGAAATTGTACGTTATTTTTTTAGAGTTCTACACATAGGTGGCATGCATTACAATAATTTTGTAAGCGCAAACACTTGAGCATTAAACCTATTTGTGATACCAGGTGGTCTGCTCGCTCCGATGCTGAGAAATCTTTTAAGGAAAATTATGAAGAAAATTAACATTGTTTTAGTAATTTATGCTTAAATAAAGATAAAAAACCATTAATAAGGTCCGAAGCAGCCAGTTTACTTACTATATGGGAAAAGATTTTAGAGGGAATAGATGCTTCAAACAAGACTCTTCAATAAAAACATGAATCCCTAAATACAGTAGTTTTTATATGTATTTCATTGATAGATTTCATACAAACTGTTACGAGATGATTATGACGATTTGGAAAAAGAAGAAGAAAAAGTTAAAGATATTGCATACGATATACTAATGATAAAAAACGGCAGAAAGTACAGAAACTATTTCATGATGAGATTCCAGAACATGTAATAAAATTCAATAGGATTTTTTTTGGTTGTTCTATGCAATTTTTTAATTAGCAACATTAAAAGTAGATCTGAAGGATATAAAACTATTAACAATATATTTAGAATAATTTTTCATGATAGTGACTCTTCAAGATTTAAACCTAGCAGAACTGGAAAATGAAGTATTACAATCTAAGACTTTTACAAGTAAAAAAAAAAAATATATATATAATTTCGTCTGTATCCATGTGGTCATTTATTTAGAAAAACAATATTATTACAACATTCGCTAATTTAAATATAATTCTTAGAATTTATTTTACCCTTCCAATAAGCAATGCAGACGGTGAAAGATCAATCTCTGTTGTGGACAGAATACAAAATTTCAAGAACCACATTAGGCCAACAAAAATTAAATAGTTTATCATTACTTCATATAGAAAAAGATTTATTAAATAACTTTATTAATTATGACAAACTAATTGACGAGTTTGCAAAATTAACAGTGAGAAAAAAAGTAATATAACTAATCAATCTGAGTATATTCGCCTAAGTATTATTGTTTGTTTTAATAAATTATGTTTATTTAATTAAGTCTTACAAGTATTTATATTATTTTTTTATTTTTATTTTTTTCAATCCGACAATTAAATGGAACTGCATAACTTTATGCTTTAAAGCCAAACTACCAAACGACAATGTTGCCTAGGGCCGCTTTAGCTTTAGTCCACCTCTGTCATTGCAAATTGTGTTGCAATTTGAAACACAGATAGATTTTCAATGTTGGATCGAGGAAAAACGATTCTAAAATTAAATTTTTTTCTTTTCAAAACTGGCCAAATTACTTTAGGACATACATATGATAAAGAATTTTGTTTATTCAGTTTGTTCATGAGTCAATCATGCGTAAACGACTAAGTCGATGTATTGAAATTTGGAGCACAGATACACATATTAATCCAGTTAACGGAAGATCGATAGGGTGCCTTTTTTTGGTCCTAGGCGACGTTAAGATCGGGGGAAAATGATCAATATTGAAAACTTATCTTCTAAAGTAAATTTTTTGCTTGATAAGATCTGAACTAAAGGGAATTATCTCTCATTTATAATATACATACATATATATGCAGATTTCCGGGCAACGCCGGATGGATGGGTAAGGCTAGTATACATATAATGAAAATTTATAATATTCAAACCTTGATAATGTTGTAACATGTTTTGTAATTACAAAAAATAATATTAGAATCAATTGAATTAATTGATAATTTTTTTTCTTTTAGAAATAGAAATACCAGATTTTCTCTGTATTGAAATGACTATTTTTATTAAGCTCAGAGAACACAATATGTGTGGAAATCATATTACAAAAGCTCTTGTTTTATTGCCAATAAAAAAATGAAAGTGTATTAATATGTCTTCATATAAAAATGTGCATGAGATTGTTAATCACATGGTGAACTAAAGAAGAATAGAAAAATGTTTATACGAGCACAACATGGAAGGACACTAAACCATGTGTGTGGTTGGCTCTCAATCTGTCTGCCCTACAATATATACCTATGTATGTGATAATGCGGAAAAGGTAATGCCAAAAGCTGAATTACTGATTATATGATGATGAGCTGATGTCATTGATTATGATGATGATGAAGATGATGACATAAACATGATTCAAAGTCTTATTGATATTGAAAATGAAAGCTATAATCAATAAAATGATTAGAAATAAATGATTTGATGCCTTTGGTTGTGAAGCAAGTTGTGACAATGATGGACAAATGTATAGACAAACCAGAAGACAGACAGATGAAGAACAATAATATCAAATAAAATGATATGAATCTGTGAAGGTGATAAATTACTCATATACAATTATACGAGTAATAATATTTATTATCGTCAGTGCATACAGTACTAATGAATGAATGGAATGCAAGTTAATGATAGACATTAGTAAATATCTAGAAATTTTACTTACCAGGGGTTCATTGCTTTTAACGAGTTGCACAATTTTTATGGTTTCCTCATCCTCATCCATTTCAATTGGCAATTCTGGTAGATGTGGATAAAAATCTTTTTGTGCAATACAATCATGGGCATAAAGAAGATTCTAAATGCCAAAAGCATATGGAAAAATGAATATTGAATTGTTTTGTTGGTGACTTAACAGGATACTTACTTGTAAATGCGGTTTCTGCAATAAATGAAATGCCTCACGGCAGTCATCATTCAAGTGACATCGTTGTGACAATTGTTCCAATACCTCGTAAAGTATCTTTAGATAATAAAAAGATTAAAAAAAATGATATCAAAACGTTTATTCAAGTCTGAAAAAAGGTTAAAAACTTGCCATTGCTGAGGTTGAGAGTATCGGGGCTAAACGATCATCTCTCCCCACTTTGGCCACTTTACTATGAACATTGACCAGAGCATTAAGTTCTTTGGACTCGAGCAGTGCCTTAAGAAAATCAATTTCTTGATCATTTGAAAGACTATCAGCTTCCTTAAGAGATGATATAAGTTTAGAAAGTGCTAAAAAGTATAAATAAATAATAATGAGTGTCGAATATTAATTTAAAACATTTCAATTTCATGTTGGAATTGCTTTTTTTTAATATAAATTACCCGGATCGAAGGTTGTGTCATTTGACGCCATAACTTCAGCTGTCATAATTCATATAATTAACGGCAGGATAATTGATTGATATATTAGTTAATTACTCGTATAAGTTGTCCTTAAAGAAATCTGAAAAATTACAAAAAAATAAAATAAATAAATAAAATAATGATTGAAAAACGTTCTTAATCCAGGAGACTGAATCTAAGTAGTACTGAGTCTATGAGTATATAAGGGCATTTTTTGCTCTTACAATTACTGTTATGTTTTTGAAGATATCAGAAGATACAAATTTGCCACAAATCAACTTAGTCAGTGTTTGATAGGTTGTTGATCTGAGTTAGGTGAACATGGCAGCAAGTGCATTATAAATAAGGTTACTAGTTTCAACATTGCAAAATTTTTGACATTTATAACAAAATCTTGATTTTGAAAAAATCTGGACAATCTGGATTGAATAATATTTATTAGTATTCGAAAAACTTCGGTCACAAATTGTCTGTCGGTGGCTATAAAATGTAATATCTCTGGCAATATTAATTACATCAGGCAACACTATAGCTTGTGAGAATGAGAAGTGGATCACGAGCGACAATAATGTGCAAAGATCTTGGACAAAGTAAGGTGAAGCTTCGCAGACAGTAAAAAAGCCAGAATTGACACCAAGAAAGGTAATGCTGTGTGTCTGATGGGATTGGAAGAGAATTGTTTATTATGAGCTTCTACAACCTGGTCAAACTATTTATTCTGATCTCGACTGTTAACAATTAACTTTAAAATAGTAAGCGCGAGAGATATCAGCAGCTCTCTAATTGATACTCCCCAGCGACTATGATGTACTTAGATTAGAACAAGCAGTGTGTCAATTTGACCCCTTAGATGATTATATTAAAAAACAGGCAACGTAAAAAGAAAAAATTTAAAACAAAAGTTATGAGCAACGAAAAATTAATTCATTTATTGTGAATAACATTTATCGAAAAGTATAATTTAATTTCATTGAAAATAACTATTAGTTGAAGGAACAAAATCTAGTTCCTTCAATATAACAACTATGGCTAAACATTTTTTTAAATACTGTGTTATGTGTCTGCTATAGTTTCTTGATTCTTGGCAAGCTGCAAAAATGTTTTTAAATCAAACAAATCTCGACCATCTAGAAAGCATAATCTTAAATATATTTCTGTTCTGTTTTAAATATATTCCTGTTGTTCCTGCAAGGATCATAAGGCCTCAGTGGCTCGCAGCCATAGAGGGCAACTGACTTGACGAATGTTTCAAAAACCTTCAATTTTGTGCGTTTGGACATGTAATTTGATCTCCAAGCATTTTTCACTTGTTCGAAGGACTGTTTGGCCTTATTAATGCGATTTCTCACGTCCTGTTTTGAGCAACCAGATGGTGTTATAAGGCTAACAATGTAGCATATATTTTCGGACTTTTTAATATTCCGTCGGTGCAGTCTAAAAGGTTCCACAATTGTCGTATTTGCCATTATAGATTTAGTCTTGGGGATATTGATTTAGAGCCCGCACTTAGCTACTTCAACTGCATTATCATTCAGTTTGTCCTGCATATTGTTGTATTTATGTAAGAGCAAGAAAGTGTCATTCGCTTAGTCCAGTTCTTCAAATAGGTCGCTCAGACACCACGAAATTTCCCTGGATTTCGGTGTTACTCTCGACATTATGCTGTCAACGATAAAGTGAGAAGAGCAATGTGGCAAGCGGAAAAGCTTGTCGAACACCTAATTTCACATGAATTGACTTACTCAGTAAGTTTTCGTGAACGATACGATATTTTAGATTACTATAGAGACCTTTGATGAAGGATATTATAGATTCGGACACACCCTTGCAACGCAGTGCCACCCTTCTCTTCAAGTTGTGGATGGTGTCAAAAGCGCTTCCAAAATCTATAAAAATGAGGTACAAAGGTGATCGCCATTCCGCTAATTGTTCGGTAATTATTCTGAGGCAGTTTACGTGATCCGTACAGGATTTGCTGGGTCTAAAGCCGTCTTGTTCATTGCGTATGTAAGTGTTTATAAGACGCTTATTAATGATGTGCGCAATGACCGTATTCACCACGTTCAGTAAGCTGATAACTATCTGGTTCCGGCATTCCCTCAGATCACCTTTCTTTGGTTGTTTTACTAACTAACTTGTTTAGTTCCTCGTTGAATTATAAATAATATAAATAATCGAGCACTTATTGGTGCATACGCTTTGAGAAATTTAGGTGAAACATTGCCGAGTCTCGGTGATTTATTATGCTTCAGTAAATTGATAGCGCTTTCTATCTCCGCCAAGTTTGGCGTTTCGGTCGGGATATCTCTTTCTACGCGCCGAACACATTGGCGTGTGGTCTGCGTTGTGCTTGGTTTCACTACTAGCATGTCAGCGTAGTAATTAGCCCATTTGTTGATTTGTTCGCTCTTTGATGTGGTAATTTCTCCGTAGCGATTCTTGAGTGGTCAGCTGGCATTGTGATATCTGCGTATTTGGTGTAAGTCACGACTTCCTGTGAACGATAGATACTTGCTAGATTTTTATTATTTATTAAATACGGTGGAACATTGGGCTACAAAAAAAGTTTTCCAATCATCTTTTCTTAATGATGACAATTTCGTCTCATTCTCGATCCTAATGTGTCGGCTGCCCTCTAGATATCATTTAAGGGATTTCATGCTTCTTCTTCCAGGTTTCCTCAGTGTTAGATCTATCTGTTGCCACTTTCTGCTCTTAATTTTCTTATATGTACATTGGCGTTTATTTACACATTTCGTATAGATGTTGGTTTGAAATTATGTTTGATCAGTGGATTCGAAAGATTTTCCTAAGACACCTGCCTAGATTCTGCCAATGACACTTGCAGACGTATTTTGGTGTTATGTTTCGTTTGTGATGAGACACAATTCAAGGCTCGAAATAGTTGTACTGCCTTTGGTTATTTATGTTAATCCGATTGATATTGTTACGTTTTAACCTTTTTAAAACTTTTGAGTTCGTTTAAATTGCGTTAAAATAAAATAAACACCACTTTATTTTGTTGTTTTACAGTTTTTATTTATTCCACTATAACTTTTATACTGGTTGTCTTAATACAACATTTAATATTCGTTTATACGACACCTTTATTCCCGTGTTTACACAACTGTATTTACTGACAGCCAAACGATAACTAACTTGTAGGTAAGCAGCACCTTTATATACCTGATTGCCTACAGTTTGGAAAGTTCCGGAAATATCGGCCATCTCCTATTTTCATATCCGTTAATTCAAATGTAACGTAAAGATGGTCGATTTGGCAGTGCTGCCAAATTGACAGGGTGACACAAAATATACCAAAATCCCACAATACAGTTCTAAAGCGCTGATGTGTTGTATTTTTATTTTCGTAACAATATTAATATGCTACACCATGTTAATCAAATTTCCTTCTTTCCTTACCTAGAGTGGTATTTATGGTGATTGATTTATTACAAACAAGAACAGGCCTTTCTGCATATTATTAGACTCACTTAAGTTTGTGTGGCATGCTTGACTCCTGATGAGTCTACTATGGGTTTTTATTTTCATTATCGACTCATAGGGTTTTATTATTGATGCTTAAACTAGTTGTATTGATTATTCAGAATTTTGTCGAAAAAGAAAAAACTAACAGATGCCATCACACATTTAATGTCATATTAAATTAAAAGTAACGAAAAACAAAACTCACGTGAATTAGTGTAAAATTGTTACATCCCATCAATGGTAAACTTTACGAAATACATATCTACGTACGTAGCTTCACTATGAGCAATTGAATTTGCAACAAAAGAAAAGAAAGAGAATTGATCATCATAATGCAGTTTCTTTTATTTCTAGTCCATATTTCTCCCCTTCTTGTTTTATTATCACAAAACTATTTATTCTAAAAATATTCTAAATTTATATAAAAGGCGTGGGCTATTAATATTCGGTATGTCACAGTTCTTGATTGGCGTCTTATGTTCTGCTTGATTATAGCTTTTGGCACCCGAATGTCGCCTGTTGATATTAAAGAAAACGCAAAAGAAAAAAATATACAAAAAGAAATAAAAACCCTGTAGTGTGGAAATATTACAGCAGCGCAGTAGCAGCAAAAAAACTTTTTTTGAGTATTTTTTTTTTGCTAAGCAAAGTGTCATCATACACTCATACCCTCATTTGGCCCTCGATAGGCTGCAAAACTAAAAATTACACGATCTGGGGGTAAATACTGTTAGTGCAAAGAATGTGTAGAGAGGAAAGATGATGTCAGTGATAAATGCATTATTGCAATTACACATAAATTATATATAGTAAGTGTTGGTAATTGGTTTGTATACTTCTCGTACTTATTGCTTACAAACAAAACTGTATAAAGACAGAGATATTAAGCTAACATGCGAGTACACTCAACTATAAATAATAGTAAAATTTAATTATTAACAGAATAAATAGTAAAGTTTTGATTTTTATATCGAGCACCTTTAGTGATTAACAAGCTTTTTTCAAAGTCATTATCAGTCCAGAAACGCAACATTGGTCCGGTTTGTATACCAAAACTCATGAAACTGTGACTTTGTTCAGATGAATGTATCTCAAAATAGGCAAGTTATTAAATTGGTTAACGGACTGCTATTCCGCCTTTCTAATGTCTATAATTTAGATATATACAGTTTAATGGAACGATTATAAGAAAGTCAGGTATAACACTGGTCGTTGAATAGTCAAGCAATATCTTCCATATCTTCCGCATTGGTGGATTGGGCACTTAGTTTTTAATTATATTGTTACGTTTTTAACTTTTTAAAAACGTGTTTTTATGAGTTCGTAGATTTTAGTTAAAATAAAATACATTTTTGTGTTTGGTTTTAATTAAAAATCCTTTATTCAACACAGTTATGTGCACCACTGCTGGTAATCTTTTTACAATTACTCTGTCTGTTTACAATCTTGTAAACAACAACAATTGCTCGACAGATCTTTCTACTTAAAAATCTTCCAACTCGATCGTAGTTATAACTTAGGTTCGATCACAACCTTTTCAACCAGAGGTTATCCACACTTAACTCTCTTTACTGAGTAAGCTCCAACTAAACTGGTTTTTTAATTCACAACTAGCTTCACGAGTTTACTCCATATAAACTCTCTTCACACCAATAACACATTCGCTGAGTCAACTTTACTTCAATTGCACTCGCTGAGTTTACGACACATAAACTGATTGCTGTTCGAATTGATGTGCTTTTGTTGTTGCTTAGTTTTTGTTGTTGCTTGTTTATTGTCTGTTACTTGTTTTCTTTGCTGCTTAATTATTCTTGTTGCCGTGTTATTTTTATTTACTTTGTCTCTGCTAATAGTTGTTGTTGTTGTCGATTTGGTTATTTGTAAACAGCACGTATAGTTGTTCTTGCAGCTTTTGTTTATTTATTTTAGCGATGTAATAAACACTGTGATGCCCAACCTTATTTTCGTAACAATATCTTTTCGTAATCGCTTTTCGTCTTACGTGGAGCCCAGGATTCTGAAAATGCTGATCCACAGGATTTTCATACCCTGGGTTACACATTTTGACCCTTTTTGAATTAAAGGGGCATTGTAATGTACAATGTATCATATATTTCGAGTGTCGAAAGAAGGTCCTCGGTTTCTTAAGACGGTTTAGAAAGTACTTCACCGTATTTGATCTCCTTATTATTTACAAGACCTTTATCCGATCCAAATTGGAATACAACTCTCAAGTATGGGCCGGTGTTTCAAAGTATATTTTGGAGCTTTTCGATAGCGTACAGTATAGGCTTGTGTTTCATGGTTTATCAGTACTATAAGGGAATGTGCTTTGACGAAATGAAGAAATTAATTCTTAATGATCAAATATTCTTTCGTAATATCCGTATTGATAATTGTCCAGTGAACCGCACAAAGCATTATAAGGAGAATTCGTACTTTGGTCGACCTGTTCGTTTGTGGAACAATCTTCTCGCGAAAGTCTTCGCTGCCACTTGTGACATGAGTAAATTTAAATCGAATGTTCATAAACGCTACTCCCTCTTTCCTCCATCTCTCATCGTATTTCCCTAGTACCAGCATAATGCACAGCATCGAGTAGGTTTTATTCCCTACTAATAATGTGCAGCTGTGGTATTGCAGGTAAGACACGTCTACCAACTAAGAGGTCCTCGGTTCAATCCCAGACCATCTGACAATTTTCATAAGCGGCATCTCACCGCATAACATTGCTAGCGACTGGTTACGAGCTTTTACGCTATGAAAAACTTCTCTTACTAATGCATTTGCCGTTCGGAGCCAGCGTTAAATTGTAGGTGTTCAATGAGCTTAAAAATAGAATCGAGTGCAGCTCATTGATTGAGAGTTATATTCATTGTTCCATTGTATGCATGTAATGATACGTTAACACAATTATTATTTTAGGGCAAATAAATGTGAGCGTATAACATAATTCGTAAAGCCGTCTCAGTTCGATGGTAGTACTTTAACACATTCCAGCTTAATAAGTATTTAATTACCTAAAAAGTAAAGACAGTAAAGAAATGTTAAAGAATTTAAAAGGGGTAAGATAACACTCTTGGTCGACATACGATTTATAATGAAAGTGGGTGTATATAAATTTTAATATTTTTTTAAACTAGCGCTACCCCCATATTAATTATTATTTTAACTACCATCTTAGTTATCATTGAAAAAAAAAAATACAAAATCATATTTAAAACAATAATGATAAGCTCATATCACATTGAAAATAGTCCACTATATTCAGCTTTTAAATATAGCGAAACTTTTTTATATTTTTTTATATTTTTTTATATTTTTTTTATTTGGTTTTTTCATTTCTGTGTCTTTAATACCTTAGCATGAGGACAAATACCACACAAATTGTCAACAAAGTTCTCCTTTTAAAATGAATGACTGGCAGTTGGAAAGCTAAAAACAAGTCCTAATTAAAAAATTATTTACGGAGGTTTAAAAAGGTAGACTGTCAAACAAATCAAAATTTATTTCAGGCTAAGTGCACCAAAGCATATCTTGCAGCTTTGGTTGGTTGAAAAACATTTTAGTATAAGCTGCCACGTCAAACCATACTCAGAGTTTTTAAAAAGAATCAGTTTAATGAAAGAATTGCACGTAAGAACCACTTGTTAGCCAAAAGATCAAAAAAATTGGTTTGCCGTTTGAACACAATTGCGCTACGAAAGACTTTTTATTCTGGAAAATCATTTTATTTGCAAATGCAACTAAATATAACGCTTTCGGGACAGATGGCACAAAAAATATTTGGAAAAAACTTAATAAGAAATGTATTCGGAGAAATTGAGCAGAATATTGAGGCATGGTGATGGCCATGTTATGGTTTGGAGTACTTGTTCGGTGGCTTGTGTTACTAAATTGGACTTTATTGAAGGGAATATGAATAGGATCTAATATTTATATATTTAAAAAAAAGGATGCTCAGAAACTCGGTATAAAAGACACTTTTCACTTCTTATGAGGATAATGATTCAAGACGCACAGGCTAAGTTGTTAAGGAATGGTTGTTGTATAATTGTTTTAGAGTAATCAAAACACCATCCCAATCGCCGGTCTTAAATATAATAGAAAATTTGTGGCAGAAATTAGAAATATGAAAAAACGAAATTCTATTTCCATCCAAAATGACTTGAAAAAGACTCGCTTGGAGGAGTGAGAGAAAATAAATATACAAAAAAATCTTGCCGAATCTGTTCCCAAACGCCTAAAATTAGTCATTCGTTAGAGAGAATATTCAACAAAATATTAAAAAACAAGTTATTTTACGTTTGTGGGTTATTTGAATTTATTTATGATCAATTTTCTAAAAAAAATTGGTTTGATTGATAACAATTTCTTTGTCCATTTATCTTTAAATAAAGTAGTTTTATTAAATCAGTCTTTTTTGTGTTTACTTTTCAATACTTAAGCTTATTGAGGCTCTACGTTATTGGCATCAAGTGGATCAATTTCACTGTGAGCCACTGTATAAAAAAAATGACATATTTAGTATGAATGGAAGCTTTCAATTTAGTCGTTCTCCAGATATACCAAAATAAATATTTAGTTTATGAAGGAGGTACCATGAGCATTTATTCTATTCCGCCAACATTTTTACTGATGATTTGTATTGACTATTAAGCTATTTGGACTAAATTTACTATTACTATTGTTATAATTTTAAAGGTATAGGCAAATAAATATTTACTTTGTATAGGCGTGGCACCGCCCAGTTGAAATTTTTCAAATTTATATAGCCTATAGTTCCTTCCGGATATACATAGAAATATTATATAAATTTAAAGAAAATCGGTTTAGACATTTTTTTTTTTTTATTTTACTCATAGTAAAAAAAAAAAAAAATAAATAAAAAATTTCTACTAAATAAATAACTTTAGATTATTTAGTCTTTGTGATGTTAGATTTTTCTGGTTAAAGAGTAGAATGGAATGGGTGCAATTTCGTCTGGATTTTTAAGCGTCTGCATTCGATTCTGCCAACACACGATGTATGTACAACAAATGCATTTGAGTAGTTTCCCGAGTTAATTGTCGAAGTGATCATACTTTAGTTTTATTTATTCCTTCCAAAATCCCTGTTGGTGATTTGAGTTTGTCATTTTTGACTGACGCTGCTTTCGATTTATGGCATAGCGTGAATCATGAGTGTAGCTCTAAACAAATTTAAACAAAGGAAACAAAATATAAGTGCCAATAAACATTAAGGAATTTTTTTTTTTCAATCAACTTCTTCGGCCTCCTAATCACATATTTAAGATATTGTTAAAAAACGTACTAGCACATCTATGAGCAAACTACGCAGTCGATCGATCTGGAACTCGTCTTAACGAATTTTGTTTTGCGAAGATTAAGAACATAATCGTAACATATGGTATAATTGATCGTCGAATTTTTTCACAACTTCGAATTTTTCATTGAAGTACGGCTTGCAGTTGACAGATGATTACTATCAACGATGTCTCCTTTGTCATTCCGAAAAAAAGGTCTCAAAGTCTCGAGATCTGAGATTATTTAGATTTTTAATTAATTTCTAATAGACTTAATCGAGCTCTACCTACATCGAATGGAATTTTTCAATAATACAACATACTACGCTATTGCAAGTATACTAAGTGTTTAATCTTAGATTTTCAGATTTTAAGAACAAAATTAGTTCGAAGGAATTGTACCATTGAAATGTTGTTATCGATATATGGTAAGTCTCTTTTAAGTAAAAAAATATTTTTAAGTGAAAAAATCTTCTTCAAGTAAACCAACGAAATGCCAATGACGAACCTGGTTCAAGACGTACAGAACGTCAAAAGTTAACGAATTGTTGGATTATCTTGGAGAAGTTATTGTAAATTTTTATTTGAATGTTTTAAGTTTATGTTATACGACATCGAAGTTTGTGTATCGTAACTGTTAAAGAACTGTTGACTGATATCGAAAATGGTAATGGCTTTTGCACTACGATAATGCTTTGGCTGCAGTTGCCATAATCTGTCTGTGTCATGCTAATTACATGTACATATGTACGTTCTACACTCCAGGCATTCATACATAGATATTATATTGTATATTGTATATTGTATATTGTATATTGTATATTGTATATTGTATATTGTATATTGTATATTGTATATTGTATATTGTATATTGTATATTGTATATTGTATATTGTATATTGTATATTGTATATTGTATATTGTATATTGTATATTGTATATTGTATATTGTATATTGTATATTGTATATTGTATATTGTATATTGTATATTGTATATTGTATATTGTATATTGTATATTGTATATTGTATATTGTATATTGTATATTGTATATTGTATATTGTATATTGTATATTGTATATTGTATATTGTATATTGTATATTGTATATTGTATATTGTATATTGTATATTGTATATTGTATATTGTATATTGTATATTGTATATTGTATATTGTATATTGTATATTGTATATTGTATATTGTATATTGTATATTGTATATTGTATATTGTATATTGTATATTGTATATTGTATATTGTATATTGTATATTGTATATTGTATATTGTATATTGTATATTGTATATTGTATATTGTATATTGTATATTGTATATTGTATATTGTATATTGTATATTGTATATTGTATATTGTATATTGTATATTGTATATTGTATATTGTATATTGTATATTGTATATTGTATATTGTATATTGTATATTGTATATTGTATATTGTATATTGTATATTGTATATTGTATATTGTATATTGTATATTGTATATTGTATATTGTATATTGTATATTGTATATTGTATATTGTATATTGTATATTGTATATTGTATATTGTATATTGTATATTGTATATTGTATATTGTATATTGTATATTGTATATTGTATATTGTATATTGTATATTGTATATTGTATATTGTATATTGTATATTGTATATTGTATATTGTATATTGTATATTGTATATTGTATATTGTATATTGTATATTGTATATTGTATATTGTATATTGTATATTGTATATTGTATATTGTATATTGTATATGTAAGTATAAACTCTTTTTATAGTCACATTTTATTTATTAAAAAAAATCCATAAAACTTTTTTGATCTATTTTTTGTTGGCTTTCTATTTGTTAGAATACTGAAATTGTACTAGATCAGGCTAATTATCAATTTTTCGATATAGGTGTATAAATTTATAGGTGTTGTGCATATAATTTATTTCAAAATAAAATGTAGCCTTTAACGTTGTGGATTTTAACACAAACGTTACGTGAACAACAATAAATAATGATAAGTTCAAATGTTATGAACACCCTTCATTTATTAAATACTTTAAATATAATAAATAATACTTTAAATATTATAAATAATACTTTAAATATAATAAATAAGTTTTTTGTAATATTATTATTTGAATCTATTGAGTATATATTACAAAATAATTACAAAAAAAATTTTTAATAAAATATTTAGATAATAAAATGCTATCGAGTTGAACAAACCAGCAAGGAATTTTTATTAAAAATAAATTTTGTGAATCACAAAAAATACATTTATTTAAAGTTATTTCTTTACTTACAAAATATAATGACAATTATGTAAATATATTTAGAAAATAAAATTTGACTAGGGACTACTTAATTAAGCAAAGAAATATCGAAATTTTTAGAACATACTGGTTGATATTTATAAATTAAAATTACACATAATTCTTCCAACTGGAAGAAAAGTGGGATATTTAAACACATAGGCCACTGTAAACTACCGACTATGATTTCTCAAAAATAGAATACACGCGTACATATGAGATGTTAAATAAATAAGAGCCAATTGCATATGTAGTCGGGTAGATGTGTAGTCTACTTCGGTTTATTTTTTAAGGCAATAGTTTTAATTTATAGCCTATTTCACGATATCGAACGAATGCTTTTGTTCGCTTCCTAAGCGAAAGAAAACACTTTTTTGTTTCTCTACCTCTACTTTTTATGTGAACATTAACTCGAATCACGAGTCGAATGAAAACGTAAGCATTCTCATAGAACATTTTATTTCCCTATTTTGAACATATTGTCTACAATACGAACACAAAAGACAAAATCACTCACTAGATTTTTGTTTTAGTATTTTTAGTAGATTTTCAAATGATGAAAAAAAATCCACAGTATGTCAAAAATGAGTTTACGCATTTAAAAAAATAAAGCTTTTTTAAAAGTAATTGGCAATAAAATATTAGGATTTTGTTTTCTACATACATATTTTGTTGTTGTAGGTAATTGATGCAGTATCTTCAAAGGATTATGACCAACAACATTCCAGTTTATTGCAAATTAAGTGAAAAATACAACAAAAACAAATGTTACTCAGTTTTTTAGTGTCGAATAACTCTTTACACACTTATTGTTTTTTACTCAGTTTAGCATTTATTTGAAGGTCCAATGTGTTTTGCCGTTATGCTTGGAGTTAGTTATTGTTTTCTGCAATTTTGAAAATAAGTTGGTGATTTAGTTCAATATTACACAATTTAAAAGATACCACGAAAAAGGTTAGTTCAGTTGATTTATTATAATGATAATTTGTAAAAGGGTATAGCCGATTTATAAGAAATGCTTTCAGTGGCAAGAAAAAGAGCGGAAGATTGAAGTTAAAGAGGGGAATCGGCCCTACGAACATAAGGCTTAAAAGCGTGTGAAAAAAACCCTCAACATCGCTAGAAAAGAGCATTATCATTTCATATGTTCAATTTTAAAAAATGTCAATATTGGTTTTGGGATGTGTCTCAAGGGAAAGCTTAGAAGACTTTGCTCTTATAAAATCAACAGTGTATGCACGGCAATACTAAGGCATTTTAAAGACCAATTTTGTAAGCAGCAATAGGAAATTTGGATTCCTCAGGGACAACAAACCACAATTTAAATTTTATCAGGACAACGATTCTAAGAATAATTCGCATATATGTAGTTCGGAGGTGGCTTCTTTATAACTGCGGAAAAGTTATAGACACTTCATCACAAGCCCCCAACTTGAACCCTGTTAAAAATTTTTTGGTTTTTTTGAAAAAAAAAGTTGCTAAACGCCGACCAAAGAACATTTAGCATTTAAAATGCTGAAGAGAAACACAAATTTGCCAAGGTTTCACCAGTGTTTGGAAAGGTTAAAAGAGGGAAAACGGGCAAAATTAGTGGCTCTTCTTCTAAAATGATACTTTTTCTTTTTAAACCACATTTTTTTGCTTGCTAACATTCATCATCTAATAAATATATTGCGCAGAACTATATTTTAAAATGCTGCAATTTGAGGTGATAATAAGGCATAAAAGAATAATTTTTTGGCCATAGTCCATTTCTACGAAACAAAAAGTTATATCTTATTTTGGTCTTTAAACTTTTCACATGGTATTTCATAATTGAGGTGCACATTAGGTTAAAAAATTAACACACAGTGAATCGCTATTCGAGTGACTTGTTTTCGGTCACATAGATTTCCGTTCGATACTGTGAAACAGGCTATCTATCTCTACTTTTTATGAACAGTGACTAAAACGACTAGTCGGTTAGTGTCTACAATACGAAGACAAACGTTAAATCACTCGGTACCAGCTTGGTTTTTGCACTGAAATAATTTTTTATTTATTTTTGTAACAAACTCTTACATATACAATCATCTTTTATTATTTTTTAAATTCTTGGTAATTCTTATTAATACACTTGCTTCTACTTTTTTTACTTCTTCTTTTGCAACTTCTTCTATCGTATATGTCCCTAGTCCAACAGAATTTCTATCTTATATGAAATATATTGTTACGAAAATAAAAATGCCTAAAAATAAAATACACCAAATCAGGGACTGTATTGTGGTATTTTTGTCTATTGCTTTTTGTAAAAGTTGATAATGTGTTATCCTGGTACTGCCGTACTGATTTGTGTATTTGATGGTATTGCAGTACTGATTTGTGTATTTGACGACATTGCCAATTTGACCATCTTTGGGTAACACAATCTAACATGTTTAAATTTAACGGATATAAGATAGAGGATATGAGAGCATTTGAGACATTTCCAGAACTTTCCAAACTGTAGGCAATTAGGTATATAACGAGACTGCTTTTCCCTACGTCGAAATAGTTATCGTTTTGCTGTCATAAAGTAAAGTCTTTTTGGGCGTAAATGAAAGTGTTGTATCAACGAATATCAGGTGCAAGTTAATAAGTTGCTGTATTAATATAAACTGTATAAAGAGAAGTGAGGAAATAAAACAACAACGTGGTTTTATTTTATTTTGGCGCAATTAAAAAGAACTCCAACGTTTTAAAACGGTTAAAACGTAACAATATGTATATACTGGTAATGCTTTTAAAAATTTGGTATATTGTTTATGTACTTATTGACCAGCGTAGGTCTCCTAGTTAAACAATCTCACGATCTTCTAAGAAACTAAATAAAATTGTTAATTACGCTGGTAAAACGTACACAATTGATTAAGTATAAGTTGTTAATTTTTTTTATATAAACAAATATGAATTCATTTTGCTATTGTTTAGTTTTCTTTTTTACTCACCGAAAGTATTAGAAAATTAGTAATTAAGAATTAATGCTTATTGCAACAAGACAACGACTCAATACGTACTGCTCACAACTCAAAGGCTTTAGTTGTTGTATAATTTAAAAAAATAATTGAACTCTATCGCACTAACAGGACTTAAAATTTATGGAACATTTGTGGCATTTACTAAAAAGAAGATTGTGAACTAGTGTAATAACATCAAAAACGATGCTTCAAGCCAGGGTTGGCAACCCACTGGGTAACCCAATTAAACCATCTTGGGTTTTAATGGGTATTATATTTAAAAAAGTCGGGTGGGTTTTTTATTTAAAGGTTTTCGTAGTTTATTTACAACATAAATAGGTGTAATTTACGTATTGGGACTACAATTTATTTGTTCCGTTTTTGAGCTGAAAGAGATAATGAAATAATTAATTTATTAAATCACTGCTGACATCTTTTCTCCACTTCTGCCTTTAAATGAGACGTTAATGTGTTTCGTTTGCTTCCATTACATTTCAAAAAAAAAAAAAAAACGGAGAATCCACGTTAACCGTAGAACGAGGTAAATTGCTCTTAAAGCGAATGTGTTCCATAATACAAACAGGTCGTTATAGCGAAATACCATGTAAAGAAAGCCTTTATAAAGAGGTGTGAGTATATTGTATCCGTCGAAACAGCCGACGGAGCAATGTTCGGAGAATACAGCGGATGCGGCATTTGATTGTTTCTAATAATTGTTTTGAAATTTTTGCGCCATGAGGTCGGGTGTTATCAGGCAAAAGAATAACTTAATCATGTCTGTCTTTATATTCCGGCCGTTTTTCCATAACGCACAATTCAAACGAAGTAATTGCAGTCTGCTTCGATCACCCAGTTTTATCAGCTCATAGTACACAATGACGCCTTGATCCCACCACGAGCGCAAATTGCATTATAAAGACTAAAACAACGTGATTGTATAAACAAATCAAAAATACAGTCGACTTGAACGAAGTTTGGAAGCATTTATAAAACCCAAAAAACCTAACAAGACCCGGTGGGTTGGATTTTTTTTAAGAACCCGGATTTTTGCCAACCCTCCTTCAAACAGTACAAAATGATTCGAATGATTAATAAATTGGATTCATAAATGTCGAAACAACTTAATGAAGTTTTTATTCATCAGGATTCTCCGACTTAAAACCCAGGTTGAACTATAAAAATCTTTGATTTATTTTTATTTTATGTACGCATACTTTTGCTCGAAATATCATATTTCAGAAGTTTATCTGTAAAATAAAGCCTATTTCAAAAAAATTCTGTTACTCCCTAGCACAACAATCAGACCTTAAAGTATACTAAATAGTCTGTTTGCATATTTATGCGGCTGAGTGTATATTTAAAGATAAGAAGCGCTTAATAAAACAGCAGTTACTCTTATAAAAATATTGGATAAATCAAACAGAACAACCTTTATAACAACTCCGTAAATAAGTGTTTACGTATTAAGTATTTAAGAATTTTTTAAAAAGATTGTAACCATAGCAGCCAGATTTGATGATTAATCGTCATTTTGCCGATGTTTTAACAAAATTTTTAAAAAATTCTTAAATACTTAATACGTAAACACTGTCAAAATTTGTTAAAAAATCGGCAAAATGACGATTGACGTGATATATGGATAATTGGCAGCTCTAAAATTATTAATAACCCTTTGTAGGTGAGGCAGCTAGCTTACCTCTTCTGATTTTTGCTTGAGTTCAATGTTAAGGGCGAAATACACTATCAACCGCAATATACTACTTTTAGCATACACTAGTCAATACAGTATTCAAGAAATAATTTTGTTGTAAATTTTGTGAACTGAGGTACATATGTCGTTGTCGGACGAAACATTTAGTGCAATATCGTCCAAGAAATTCAATGTTTCAAAATAGTAGAGGCTTGTATCAAACGAGTATTCTAACCAGCACCACTTTTTTTCAAGTCTTTTCTGTCTGTGTTTGGATTTTGCTCCTTTTATTCTTCCATCAAAACTTGTTGTAATCATCACATTTTACATTCCAAAGCGCAAGCAGAGAACGATAAACTACCAACAGCTCAATAATTTGCTTTTTCTTTTGAATTCATGCCATTTGTATGTCACAAAATTCGAAAAAATAAATGATAAGTTTCGTTCCCCGATGTTGTTGATGTTATAAAATTGCAGAAAATATGAAAATTAATCAAACAACGCCATACACTTTTTAATCAGCTGTTTCAAGCAAAATTTTTTGATTTTGCTTCCAGCATTGTCGGTGTGATATATAAATATAAATTTTATTAATTACCACAATGCAGTTTCCATCTGCTTGATAGTGTATTTAGCACTTAAATAAAGAATAAGCCCTGGAACAGAATAAAGTAGTTGTAGTAGTAACTGAAGAGTAGTAGTGTAGCAAGAAAAAATACGAACAGAATATTGAAGCTTTCTATATGGTTGCCAAATAACCTCAACAAAAATTTAGAGAGTTATCCAAGAATAATATGTAATTTTTTTAACAAAATAAGCACATATTTCGCATTACTATCTAATAAATTTCTAAAAGTGGAGTTAATCGATTTGGCAAATGAGGTATTCTTTTGTACGTAGCTTCAAGCAGGCATTGACAATATATAATTTATTATATATACTACATACATAGGTACTGTAAATAAAAATTGAAAAAAACTAAAAACTTGATTGTTTAGTGTTACGATTTCTTTGACAATTTTTGGGGCGATTTTTCGAAACTGAAATGACGGTATTTTTAAAATTTTTCGGAAAAATTACGATTTTCTCTAAATTTCATCTCTCAGCCCTGGTTTTAACTACTATTCATTAGAATCTTTAACAATATTACCAATTAATCTTCTATAAGATTCATTTTTAGTGCAAATAAGTATGTTTTTAAATTATTACAAATCAAATCCAGCACATTTTGTTAATATGCATTATTTGTGAGAGCATATATACGTACACATTATATGTATGTATGTATGCCGCTGACAACTTAAAATACTGTTTCTGTAGCTGAAATGGTTTTGCATTAAAATTTATTTTTTTTTAATAAAAACATGGAGCCAAAAAAGTTAATGCTGGAGCCAGACGCATTTACATGCGACAATGGATTTTTTGTATGTTTGCTAATGCACATACATAAAGTTTTTTTACTTTTTTCAACAGAGTTTTCAAGGAATAACATCCTTATTCAATTATGTAGATTGCAAAGGACAGAAAGTTGAGAAATAATGTTTTTTATATCAATGCACAGTGGTCGAACTGGTATGAAGTCGGCCAAAAATACATAAATATTAACGTCAAACATTCTTTACTACAATATAGAATTTTGGAAATAATTTATTGTTAAAATTGTTGTGGGTCATTCCTAAATGTACACTTCTAACTCACACTTCCTTCTCTTGGCCATTTAAACTAATTGGCGTTGCTAAAGTATAGATTTTACTTATTCTACAATTAGATCATATGATAGTTAATATTAATTTATTATTATTAATATTATTATTATTATTATTATTATTATTATTATTATTATTATTATATTATTATTATTATTATATTATTATTATTATTATTATTATTATATTATTATTATTATTATTATTATTATTATTATTATTATTATTATTATTATTATTATTATATTATTATTATTATTATTATTATTATTATATTATTATTATTATTATTATTATTATTATTATTATTATTATTATTTATTATTATTATTATTATTATTATTATTATTATTATTATTATTATTATTATTATTATTATTATTATTATTATTATTATTATTATTATTATTATTATTATTATTATTATTATTATTATTATTATATTATTATTATTATTATTATTATTATTATTATTATTATTATTATTATTATTATTATTATTATTATTATTATTATTATTATTATTATTATTATTATTATTATTATTATTATTATTATTATTATTATTATTATTATTATTATTATTATTATTATTATTATTATTATTATTATTATTATTATTATTATTATTATTATTATTATTATTATTATTATTATTATTATTATTATTATTATTATTATTATTATTATTATTATTATTATTATTATTATTATTATTATTATTATTATTATTATTATTATTATTATTATTATTATTATTATTATTATTATTTATTATTATTATTATTATTATTATTATTATTATTATTATTATTATTATTATTATTATTATTATTATTATTATTATTATATATTATTATTATTATTATTATTATTATTATTATTATTATTATTATTATATTATTATTATTATTATTATTATTATTATTATTATTATTATTATTATTATTATTATTATTATTATATTATTATTATTATTATTATTATTATTATTATTATTATTATTATTATTATTATTATTATTATTATTATTATTATTATTATTATTATTATTATTATTATTATTATTATTATTATTATTATTATTATTATTATTATTATTATTATTATTATTATTATTTTATTATTATTATTATTATTTATTATTATTATTATTATTATATTATTATTATTATTATTATTATTATTATTATTATTATTATTATTATTATTATTATTATTATTATTATTATTATTATTATTATTATTATATTATTATTATTATTATTATTATTATTATTATTATTATTATTATTATTATATTATTATTATTATTATTATTATTATTATTATTATTATTATTATTATTATTATTATTATTATTATTATTATTATTATTATTATTATTATTTATTATTATTATTATTATTATTATTATTATTATTATTATTATTATTATTATTATTATTATTATATTATTATTATTATTATTATTATTATTATTATTATTATTATTATTATTATTATTATTATTATTATTATTATTATTATTATTATATTATTATTATTATTATTATTATTATTATTATTATTATTATTATTATTATTATTATTATTATTATTATTATTATTATTCATTATTATTATTATTATTATTATTATTATTATTATTATTATTATTATTATTATTATTATTATTATTATTATTATTATTTATTATTATTATTATATTATTATTATTATTATTATTATTATTATTATTATTATTATTATTATTATTATTATTATTATTATTATTATTATTATTATTATTATTATTATTATTATTATTATTATTATTATTATTATTATATTATTATTATTATTATTATTATTATTATTATTATTATTATTATTATTATTATTATTATTATTATTATTATTATTATTATTATTAATTATTATATTATTATTATTATTATTATTTTATTATTATTATTATTATTATTATTATTATTATTATTATTATTATTATTATTATTATATTATTATTATTATTATTATTATTATTATTATTATTATTATTATTATTATTATTATTATTATTATTATTATTATTATTATTATTATTATTATTATTATTATTATTATT
>JAKWBJ010000004.1:0-160000 GCA_023159175.1 Wohlfahrtia magnifica | reverse complement strand
ATCAATTTTTTTAGTGTCAAATAACTTTTTACACACCTATTGCTTTTCACTCGGTTGTTTTCTGCAATTTTGTAAATAAGTTGGTGATAATTTTTTGAAATGCAAATCCCATTTAGGTTCAATATAACACAATTTAAAAGATGCCATGAAAAAGGTTATCTCACAACGTCATTCAGTTGATTTACCGTAATGATCATTTGTAAAAGGGTATAACCGAATTATCATAAATGCTTTCAGTGACAAGAAAAACGATTTACAATGTACAAAATAGAGCTGAAAATAGCGGAAGATTGAAGTTAAAGAGGGAAATTGGCCCTAAGACCATAATAAGTAAACATGCAGAGCGTATTATTATTACAACAATTGCTCAAAACCCTCAAATTTTCACATAAACACTTGTGAGAGAACCTGAAGAGGAGTGTGGTGTTGTCGATTGTCATTAAACGATTCGGGCCGCAGTTTGAAAATATAAATAATAATCAGGAGCAGCACATAAGAAATCATTATTATCTGTAGCAAACATAGAAAAGCATTTTCTTGTCGCTATTATGAACGTTTAACCACCGTCTTACTATTGGGATGACGTTAGAATTTGTACTAAAATGAAAATGGTGTAGTATTACAACGATGGGCCTACAAGAGTGTGGAGAAAACCCTCAACATCGCTAGAAAAGAACAGTATCATTCCAAATGTTAAATTTAAAAAAACGTCAATATTGGGTTTTGGGGTGTGTCTCAAGGGAAATCGTAGAAGACTTTGCTTTAAATGAGAATCAACGATGGATGCACTGCAATACTAGGACATTTTAAGGACCCATTTGATAAGCAGCACTAGAGAATTCTGGTTCCTCAGGGACAACAAACCACAATTTAAATATTATCAGGACAACGATTCTAAGAATAATTCGCATATAGTGCGGATGTGGATTCTTTATAACTGCGGAAAAGTTATAGACACTTCTGCACAAACCCCCAACGTGAACCATATTAAAAATTTGTGAGTATTTTTGCGCCGATCAGAGAGCATTATAGCTTTAAATTGCAATAACATAAGAGTGGTCATACCAAATATTAAAAGTCTTAAAATTTGTTTTTATTATCTGATAAATATATGTAAACATATTTTGGAATTTTTGTGTAAAGAGTTAGTTGACAATACCAAATGTGAGGCAAAATTTTTAAATTTCTTATGTGTTTTGAACTGAACTTGTTCTGTTTTTTACTTAAAATTTTAGAAGATATATAATATAATATATATATATATATATATATATATATATATATATATATATATATGTATATAAAGTGCCATTTTATTGCTGATGTAGTTGTAAGTACTTAAGTATTTTCAATTTGTCATTCTTGACACACTGTATCTCTACAAATATGTATGCATATGTAACTAAACCTTTGAAGGTATTTTTCTTAAAAGAGTGTTGAGTTATACAAAATTTGCGTAAAATAATTAAGCATATTTTGTTAAATATTACAACAATTTGTTTAGAAATTGGCAAAGTGTATAAAAAATAATTATTTAAGTTTAGGTCAAAAATAGTCGGTAAAGTGTTGCCTACTATTATCGATCTAATTTTCAATAAAAGTGGCTTAGAATGTAGATATTATCGTAAAAGGTTGCAGATATTTAGAAGCAAATTTTGTCTCAGTTTATATATCAAGCATTCATGCCATAGTTTATCGAACGCCTGTAAAGCGTCAATAAAGAGAGAGGAGCAACATGTATTTATTTTTCACAAAAGCCCTTCTTAAGGCGTATGTCTGTTCGAATGTGTTTTGCTTCCTTTTAAAATTAAATTAATCGTTTGGAATACACTCGTCATTACTCTGTACTGGATGTAACTTTTTAATTAGTGCTTTCTCGAACAACTGGGATATTTTAGACAATGGGCTTATTGGCCACCATCTTTGTGTGACCCTTTCCAAGTCTTCTAGGTCATAGAAACAAGAGAAATTTTCCATGCTCGTTTATAATATTTTATGTGCAAATTTCATTGGATATGAAAAAGAATTATACTTTTCGATTATCATTTGATTGCTAATTTTATCAACTCTGGGTGTTATCTTGAGATTTAGATCGCTGATAGCGCTTCCAATGTTACTCAGAAACACCAAAAATGGAACTAGTAAAACTTACGTACTGTGTTTTACATAATCTTTTAATGAAAAGTGTTTTTTTCAATTTTTTCCCTTGGCGATAAGTCCAATATTGACCAATATTGCTCATCTTAGTCGTGATATGCGTCAAAAATGTTCGAAAAAGTGACCTTAAATTGAATGTCACATACGCTCGCGGGCATAATAGAGCTTCGTCAAGAAGAGCGGCAGTAGCCATATGTCAGAAATTTTCGATTGAAATTTAATTTTTTCTGTAATTTTTTAAAATTTAAAGTTCTATTGAGCTTAAGCTACACCCCCTATATTTGAAATGCTTGTCTTCCTTCAATTATTTCCTTTAATACTAATAAAAAAAACTGCTAATTATGTATATTTAATTTATCTTATTAAAGTA
Organism: Wohlfahrtia magnifica; assembly: GCA_023159175.1. Taxonomy (NCBI): domain Eukaryota; kingdom Metazoa; phylum Arthropoda; class Insecta; order Diptera; family Sarcophagidae; genus Wohlfahrtia; species Wohlfahrtia magnifica. Next base: position 157,473 of record JAKWBJ010000004.1, on the reverse strand, counting down.
ATTTTATAAAAAAGTTTTCTCCTGGGCATTAAAATGAACAATTATTTGTTTAAAAGGAAAGTAAATCTTTATTGTTGTTGATCGAATTATGTTGTTTACTGGCAAATAATTTTGCCAAATATTTGTTGATTTTCGACTAATTTTAGCCCAGTATGACCGTAGCTTTAAAATTATAATATAGTTGTCAAAGCTTAAGAGGTATCCTAAATGAGCTGTTAATAATTCCCCATTATTTTTTTTACACACGTTTACAAAAAATTATATTGCCATTATATAAATTATTATCATATTTTTAAGTAATTAAATTTGTAATCAGAAAATTCAATAGAATTTTTAAGAGTAATTTATTTATGGTATGTCTGCTATTTTGACATTCTTTTCAATTCAAGTGGAAACAGAACGAAAAAAAGTTGCTTCAAATCTATTTAGTATGTCAAAAGAGTGTATAGGGCTCTGTAAATATTATGAATGTATTGAAAAGGCTGTGTAAGTCTTTGCAACAAAAGGTTCTAAGAATTGGTATGAACTGATAGTGCACGTACAGTTTGAGTGCCAGTTTGCTTATATATTTTTTATTGGATAAAAGCCAGAGTATGAAAAGTACAGCAGCAATATCTATACAGGAAAGTATCTTTTTTATGGAATATTTGATTAAAGTACACGGAGAAAATAATCTGTTAAAAAATTTTACTAAGAATTAGTTAAATTAAGGTGATAGTCCTAAATTTTTGCTGTGGCTTTATCTTTAAGATTTCCTCCAAAGTTTTGCAAAACTAAATTTTATTTTTCCTGTATAATTTTTGGTAAAATATGTTTAAGAATTCAATAAAATATAATATTAAAATTTGTATATCTGTAAGTACTTTTGGAAGGCACTTGGTTTTTTGTAATGGGAAGGTTAATATTCTTAAAAAACAAAAATATTTTTCTTTTTGCGACAAGGATATTTGAACGTGCATACATATTTTTGAATGAAACTGCACAAGAAAAGTTTATCATCGGTTAGGTTTGAATGTTTCTTACTTATTTTTGCCTAAATGCAGGACAAGCACAGTCAGTTAATACATAGAAGCCAGTAGTTGTTTAGGTAAACGAATAGTAGTAGTAGTAGTAGAAGTTGTGGAAGTTAGTTGAAAATTATTACCTGGCTCTATAAGCTCATTATAAAACGGTCATTAACTTTTGAATGCGTTTTAGACTTGAATAATTACAATGGAAGCAATATCGTACACATAACTACGTAAAGGCAATAAGAAAAATTTTTTCCCAAAGAAATATGCTTATCATATGTAAATGGCTAAAGGATATTCCTTTGTTAATACATTAAATGCATATTCATATGTGAATACTCATGTATGTATGCATGCATGTCTGTATTGTATATAGAGTTATTCATAAAAGTATATAAAAACATTCAAATGTTGAAAGCAAAAGTAAAAAAAGTAAAGTAAATGAATTACATATGTAGCCGTTTAAGTAGACTATGTTGTCAACAACTGAGTATTTATGAAACAAGTGAGGAAAATTTCTTGTCCTAACTAATATTGATGTTGTTGTATTTTAAACTTTTTATATATTCTTAAATTATTACATTGTTCTTAAATTATTGAATTACTAGGTTTAACCATCCGGCGTTGGCCAGAAATCTATATACATGTGTGTATTATAAACGGTCCCGATCCTATTTGTTTTTCTTGTGCTAACTGTCTTTCTCTATAAAGAAAATGCTCAGACGACTTTTCACATCTTCCGATGATAAATAAATAAATAAATAAATATATATATATATATATATATATATATATATATATATATATATATATATATATATATATATATATATATATATTGAGATACATATTTCTGTGGACTTAATTTTTGCTCTTAATATTCAACTTGATAATAGCATAGCATATAAAAAGTTCGAAGTCTTTATCTTTTATAGTTCACAAGATGTACTGTAATAACTACATGTTTCCCAGGAATGAACTATGAACCAAAAACACTCCACTTTGAGGGGCTAAAGTGCAACCTTTAAAAATGTACTTTTGTGCAACACATGAGTTTTAGCAAACAAAAAACTTTGCTTTTCGAATAAAAAATTTGTGCCACTTCAGAAGAAAAGCCATTGCAGGATCTATATATCTGTGCTCTAATTTTCAATAAAATCTATTTATTCGCTTGAGCATGATTGCCTCATAAATAGAATTCTTATATGGCTTAATTTGGCTTATTTTCCCCCGATTTTAACCTCTCCTGGGTCCAATTTCGAAAAATGTTCACTTTAATTAGCTTGTTCTATCTGTGTTTAAAATTTCAATAATATGTGCAATGTTAAAAACATTTTAATTAGGAAATAAAAAGTATGCAAACTCTAAAACGGATTTAAGTTGGTCCATTTTAACCTCTCCCCGGTCCAATTTGGAAAGAGGCATAGCCTGTAACACTTTCGATAGCTGTGTTTAAACAAAATCGGTTCAGTCGTTTACCCGTGATTGAATAACAAGCAAACAAATAGACTTGTAAAGAAATTTATTACTTATATACATATATGGTTATATACAAAGCGAAATACAGTGAACGCGCGATAATGTGAACTTATAAAAATCAACGTTCTTCATATTTTCGAATTTCTTCACATTTTCGGTTGTAGAAATTTGTTGCGTTTTTGCTTAATAAACTCTATAAATAATTGAAGTCCTTGTTTATTGGTAACATTACATATAATTTACATTCTAATTGTATATACAGTTACACAGAACTATGAAAGGAAACTAAGAAATTTACTTTTAAATACACTAACGATAAAAAATAAAAAAATTCCATTCTCAGTATACAGGAAAGTACACTTACATATAAAAAATGTGCAGGAGGTAAAAAGAGACATAACTAAGTCTTGAACGTAAGTAATAGAAAATAAATTTTAAGCTGTTTTTATAAATAAATTATTTTTTCGAGGAGTGCTGTTATTGTTTTAGTGATGAAGTATTTTAAGATATTCTATCAGAATATGCCAAAAATCCAAATTGTAAAAAAGGTTAGTTACGTCCTTTCTATATTAAAGTAACGACACGAGTATGTACTTTACTAATTTTCTATCCAATCTATCTGTCTTTTTGTTATTATTAACCAATAATTTGGTAAGCTATCTTAACTCTCCAAGCATTTCTAAGGTCCTGCGTGTTCTTAACCGATATTTTCCTATGGAATTTTAGTTAAATGACTGGGGTTAAGAATAAAGCTGTTTCGGAACGTTGTATAATAACACTGGTCTACAAAAAACAAAAAGTTGTTGGGCCTTTAAATAAAACTATATTATCAATTATAGTGAATACTTCATTAAATTGCGGTCTTATACATAGCTCAGAATATCGCCATTATAGCTATAGTGTATATTTGTATGAAACACTTCAATAAAGTGGGAACCAGAAACGTTTTTTGTATTGACTTTTTCGTTATATCACTGTAATATCATGATTTTTTTGCCACACATACTCGTATATATATATACATATATACTCGTATTTTATTTATTTTAGTTAATTCTATACATATATATATATATATATAAATATATGTATATTTTTGTATCGAATTAACTAAAATAATAAAATGTTATGAAAACTGAAACAGATTCATTAAAAATATGATTTTATATAAAATTATTGAAAAAATTTTTTTTGGTTCGACTGCTCGACTTGATATTGCAAAAATTATTCAAATCGTAAAAAATTAAGACAATTAATTTTATTGCTGGAATAATAAATTCCCGAAGAACAAGCTTTGTGTAATTGTTTTGATATTATGTACATCACTAAAGGAAAAATTTTTTTATTGTGCTTAAATGAAAAAGTTTATTAGAAAAAAAATTGTTTTAAAAGAAAAAGATTCGAAAATTAGGCAGAGAATGATAAAGTTAGTGGGGTGCAAAACCGAGTGCATGCTTTTAATTGGACAGAAAAGTTCCAATAGCAAATTAAATACTCAATCAAATAAAACAAAACTACACACATTTATTCATTCATTGTTAAGTCCTTTCAAAAAAAAGGCGAACCTATGTTTCTAACATTATTCTAAGAACTCCTTTTTTGCGGCATTTTTGTAGACTTTAGACGTACTCTCTACAATATTACCCAAAAACGTAAGAAAAATATGGTCCTATTCATATTATATTCGTTGCCATAGCTTTAACATGTACATCCAAGTCCAATTATATTTTTCTAGGTGTTTTTTACTATTGTCCAAAAATTATCCTTTGTATTAGAATTAGGGCTTTACGGTGATCACTAATTTACCTTAAATTTCTGTTACAACAGCCATTCTTTGGCAATTTTAGCGGTCTGGCTTGGATCACCATCTCACTAAAAAATGATTTTTTGTTTTGGATAAGGGTTTACGCCCACAAAAAATGTTTCTTGATGCCAAAACATACTATTTTTATTCTTATGTTAAATATTTATAATATAAATGTTACTTTGAAGTACTCTTAAAGTAGGTAGCTTTCTACTTTAAAACTCATAAAGTTAACGAAAGTTTACCAAAAGAATTTTAAGCTAATAATCCTTTTTGTATACAACATTAAGGAAATCCTCAAAGGGGTCATGTAGGTGCTGCTTTTTAATTGGAATTGAAATTTTTAAGAATGGTATAATAGATAAGTCATACAAACTTTATTGTCAAAAAATCGTTACCAAATTCGGTTTGTTGGTAAATGTAATATGAAGATTTTTACATATGTATCAAACTATTTTAAACGCAAAGTAACAGTTATACCTAAATACAGATAGATTTTTCTACTAACAGTAGTTTAAAAGTAAATATTTACCAATTAACTGTATCGAGGTAATTTCAAATTTTTTAAAAACGGATTAGAATTATTTAATCGGAGTAGATCATCCCTAGTGTTCTTAATGTTTTTTATTCAAATAAAAGCAGTTATAAAGTAGAAATGAAACTGTAGAGCTCTGTTCCGTAGATATATTTACTTTATAAACAAAAATTCATTTTATTTCTTTTCTTTTGATTTGTGAGAAAAGAAATCAGAAACTTAAATTTTTTTCGTTCAAAAGTTTTTAAGAATTCCATTCAATTGTATAATTTATGCTGAAACTATAAAAACAAAAAAACAAAAATAAACCCACAAGAACAAAAATAACAAATAAATTTTGAATTATTCTTATAAACAAAGAGTTTTATATGATTTTTATGGGTTTCTCAAGTGTTGAGTGTGAAAACATTTGGCAAACGTAGGTATCCACTAAATTCGAAAAATTCAACTCAAATATAGATTTTGTGCTGTCGAAATGAGTTTTTAGTCAGAGAGTTTCGTAAGAAAGAGAGCGCGTGAGAGTTTTGCTCAAAGCATGATTTTACCGGGTCGAGTGGGTGTTTGTACCGGAAATGCACTGAAATGTATGAGTATATTTGTAGTGGTGTGTGTGTGTGTGTGTGAGTAGTCAAAGTAATTTTGTCTGATTGTGTTTTCGTGCGTAGAAGCGTGTACATATTATTGTGTACATAAATATCTCTGTTTTCATATGAATACATCCACACATATGTATACATACATATGTATTTGTTTTTATGTATACGTAGTTGTTGCCAAAGTAAAACAAAATGAATGAAAACAACAACAAATAGTTACATTGAAAGGAGGAAATAACCTTGAACTACTTATGCTGAAACACTTTATTTGTTGTTGTCGTAGTTTGTCTTCTTCTGTACTTTTCTCTGGTTTTGTTTTTGTCTACTTTTCATACAGTATAAACTTTGACAGCTTTTCGAAAGTGTATGTGTGTATTTTACGTCAATTTTCTTACATACACAAATAAAGCACTAATAGTAGAAAAGCAACAAAAAAGAAGAGTTTATTTTAAAATTAATTTTGTTTCTTTACAACACAATATTTAAGTGAATAGAAAGAATACCACAATATGAATATTTATGCATATACAGACATTTATACATATGCAGTTATGTATACATGCATATAAATATATATATGTAATTTGACGTCTACATGTTTAAGTGTAATGTTTTCATTTTGTTTTTGTTTCAATATCATTCAATAAAACGGACTACAGTTTTCATTGCACTTTATACTTCAATGAATGGATAAATTCAATGCACGTAAATAGCATTGTCATTGCACAACATGATCTTGACATTTTTGAAAAACTAATTTGCTTCTGCGTTTATTTTATAATTCCAATTCCAATGATTATCTGTGGGAATTACAAAGTGTTTCTTCTTGAGAGCTCAAAAACTGACAGCAAATAAAAATAAAACAAGAATGTTACTACAGTTCGTTCGTAACACATGAACAAGGAAACACTATGAATCAAATATACCTTTTTGTAAAAATCAGTTTATTCCATGAAAGCCAGAGTTGAAAGTCGCCATTAGATAAAGTTTATCATAGAAGTAATTTAAACACATTACTATTACCTTTGGTCTTACCCAGGAATGTTTATGGTTTTATCGAAATATGTTTATGTATAAGTGTGTTAAAAATAGTTTGTTAACTTAATATACCTCCCTTAAAAAATTCCGTGATTTATCTACATGTCTAAAAACCCTAATTCAATTACTGAATTTACGATGTTTTGTACCCGTGAACAAACGTTTTGTTTACTTGTTTGTAAACAACCATTGTATTAGTGTTTTAATGTATTAATGTATTTCAAACGTCAAAAACCAAATAATAAGAAGAAAATTGGCATTCATAAGTTGAATTCATAAACATCATGAAAAAACACAAAAATTTATTAAATACATTCCCACATAGATAGTTAATCTCCACTTATGGAATTATTTCTATATTTTCTTTAAAAAAAATTTGGATTTGACAATAAAAAAATTGTGTTTTGTGTTTTTCTTCTTTATAATGATTGGCATTCACATTACATTAATAGCAATCGATACAACTTTTTTAAAACACGTGGAAAAAAAGGGTATGAGTGTATCAAATTTTTATATGAAAATTACCAACAAAAAGCTTACAACTATTGTTTTGCAATACGATACAACATTTTATACAACAATACCGGGGGCTTTGTGAATTGACCAAATATATTTTTGTTTTTAAGAAAAAAATAAAATAAAATAAAAAACGACTTCCTAAAAACTTGAAACAAATAGAAAAAACCAGCACTGAATTTCTTGTTCGCTTTGATCTAAAATTGTGTTATATTTTGTTTCTTGTATCGAAAACTTGTTAGGTTTTATATTTTTTCCTTCTCCTGTAAAATAACAAAAAAATCGAGATACGCCCTTTCTATGTTAAGCCATCGATATATCTGTGTTAAGGTTGACTTAATCTTATTTTTTTTTTTTTAAATCTGAAATTTGCAAATTTTCTTCTTTGAATACAAAGATTTAAGTCAATGTTTTTCATTAATAAAAAATTTCAATATAGTGAACCAGTTTTGAGTTACGCGAATATATAATGTGCAAACTCTTCCATTTCCAAAATAACAGTGTATCTCGATATATCTGTGTTAAGGTTGACTTAATCTTATTTTTTTTTTTTTAATCTGAAATTTGCAAATTTTCTTCTTTGAATACAAAGATTTAAGTCAATGTTTTTCATTAATAAAAAATTTCAATATAGTGAACCAGTTTTGAGTTACGCGAATATATAATGTGCAAACTCTTCCATTTCCAAAATAACAGTGTATCTCGATATATCTGTGTTAAGGTTGACTTAATCTTATTTTTTTTTTTTTAATCTGAAATTTGCAAATTTTCTTCTTTGAATACAAAAATTTAAGTCAATGTTTTTCATTAATAAAAAATTTCAATATAGTGAACCAGTTTTGAGTTACGCGAATATATAATGTGCAAACTCTTCCATTTCCAAAATAACAGTGTATCTCGATATATCTGTGTTAAGGTTGACTTAATCTTATTTTTTTTTTAATCTGAAATTTGCAAATTTTCTTCTTTGAATACAAAGATTTAAGTCAATGTTTTTCATTAATAAAAAATTTCAATATAGTGAACCAGTTTTGAGTTACGCGAATATATAATGTGCAAACTCTTCCATTTCCACAATAACAGTGTATCTCGAAAACCAAAGCTAACCTAAATAAAAAAACAGTTACTACCACTGGATTCAGCGTACTCGTTTAAATAACTTGGCAATCAATAAAAACCATCATTAAAAAAATATGGAATTTTTTACTTTTTTATTTTTTTAATAAAACCCGTTGAAAATGTTTTGTTTTGAAAATAGTCCACATACTATCGACTATATTCATAGAAAGTTATAACAGCTTTATAACAGGTTTATCAGACAAAATCCAAAAATTTGTATTCATAAACGAAAAATATTAATTATTAATGGCGATTTATTTTCTAAAAAAAATGTTGCATTTCTTTTATTCTCAGTCATAAAACGTAGGCAAAAATTAGGAAATATCAAAATTTTTTCAGGCAAAATTTTTAGAAACAAACACAGCACCCTTTTCAATTTCGAGAACTTTTTCGATCTTATGTCGGCAATGGCATCACGAATGTTGGAATTCAAATGCTTAATTGCCTCTGGTTTGTCGGCATAACATTTTCTTAAACGGCGCCCCATAGAAAATAGTGCAACGGTATCAAATCGCAGCTTCTTGGCGCCTAACTGGCATCACCATTTCTAATTAAACAACCATCAAACGTTTGATGCAATAAATCGATTGTCACGAGATGTGTGGCAAGTTGCACCATCCTGTTGAAAACAAACATCGTTCACATCAACACCATGAACCACAGTAAGTGTACCACTGTTTTTATGTACTTATGATACCGCTTATCGAGAAGTGACCAGTAAAGATGCCCACCGTGACCCATAGATGTTTCGGACTTATACTTGAAAGAACCCTTAAACTGGATAGTTTTAGACTAAGCCACATTGTCTTAAAAACTCCACAGTCTCATCTACTCTTTCCTTAATGATTCGTCTTGTCCAGAGTCCATTCCTTAATGACCCTAAAGTAAAGCCTTGTCGGTATCTTCCCAGATTTTATGTTAATGAAAACTTAAAATCATCGGCTGAAAAAGTGAAAAATCAAAAGCATAATGAAATGTCCAACAATCTCAAATGAAGAACCCCTGGAAAAATTCCTAAATTGCAACAAACGTTCATGTCTTAACGCTAACTATTTACTACATGTAACTTAAAGCAACTAAACATACTGTAATGGCCTAATAGTCCACACTATTCCCCGTGTGAAACGTTCAATACTAGGTTGAGAGTAAAACAACTAATTCCATTATCACCTTTACTGATTGCGGCCACAGAAGAAAGCATTATGATAGATACATATATACAGATGTACATACTTATGTACATATGTAGAAAGGAAAAGGCTATGAACAGCTTGGAGTCTACAATGTCAACTCGAAGATCTCGACGTTGTGTGGTATATATATATGCCTTCTGTCACATAGGCGTTGTGATATGCACGATATGGGTAATAAGCTTGTGACCCTATCGACGGCAGTAGACATCGGCAAGACCAAGGCAATGTACATCAAAAATAACAACTTTTTAATAGACAGCAAAAAGAAAATATGAACTATTTCTGTTATCTGTGATATATGAGAAAATTTACTTAATTAAATGGGATAGTAGCCCACACTATTCCGTTTTGGTATTTTTATAAATTTTCCTTGTAAGTTACAAACATAAATACATATACAGTGTGTCAAGAATGAGTTTACACATTGAAAATAATAAAATACTTACAACTTCATCACTAATAAAATAGCTCTTTTTGCTTCGTAACAGTATTTTTATTGATTTGTTATGATAATATAGGTATCTTATAAAATATTAAATAAAAAATAGGGTGAATTCAGTTAAAAACACAAATGAAATTTACTAAAAACAAATTTTGCTCATATTTAGTATTGTCAACTAACTCTTTGCACAAAAATTAGAAAGTGTGTTTATATTATATTTAGAAGATAATAACAACATTTTTCAGACTTTTAATATTTGGTATGACATTTAATTACACATTGTAGTAGTTTCTTCAACCAATTAACCAACTTTTTTAGGCCATAATCTGCCGGTATTTTTTTTCACCTTTTTTTTGCGAAATACCCATAAATTTTAATAGGATTCCAGCTGGGGGTTTGTGCAGAAGTGTTTATAACTTTTCCGCAGTTATGATGAAGCCACATCCGCACTACATGTTAATTATTCTTAGAATCGTTGTTGTGATAAAATTTAAATTGTAGTTTGTTGTTCCTGAGGAACTTGAATTTCATAGTGCTGTTTATCAAATGGATCTTTAAAACGTCTTAGTGTTACCGTGCATCATTGCTGATTCTACAAAAGCAAATTCTTCTACGCTTTCCCTTGAAACACACCGCAAATCAATACTGACATTTTTTTTAAATTTCACATTTGGAATGATTATGTTATTTTCTAGCGATGTTGAGCGTTTTCTCCATACGCTTGTAGGTCCATCGTTGTAATACTACACCATTATAGGTTCAGCACAAAATATAATGTTGTCCCAATAGTCAGACGGTTGTTAAACGTTCATAATGGGAACGAGAAAACGCTTTCCTATGTTTGCTGCAGATTATAATGATTTCTTATGTGCTGCTCTTGTTTTATATTTGTATTTTAAAACTGTCTATCGAACCCTCTAATGAAAATCAACAATATCACACTCCTTTCCAAACTCTTTCACAAATGTTCCTGTTGAAATTTGTGCGATTGTTGTAATAATAATACGCTACACATGTTTACTTATTATGGTCTTAGCGCCCATTCCCTTCTTTAACTTCAATCTTCCATTTATTTTAGCTCTATTTTGTACATTGTAAATTGTTTTCCTTGCCACTGATAGCAATTTCTGATAACTCGGTTATACCCTTTTACAAATGATTATTGTAGTAAATCAACTGAATGACGTTGTAGGATAACCTTTGTTATTGTTGTATTATTACATTTTGAGTATTTGTTTTTGTTGTATTTTTCTCCTACTTTGCAATAAACTGGAATATTTTTTGTCATAATCCTTTGAAAATACTGAATAAATTATCTACAACAACAAAAAATATGTATGTGGTAACACACCCTGACAAAAAAGCTTATTATTTTTATATGCATAAATTCATTCTTGACATACTGTAAATTGAAATAAATAAAAACAAAATAGTGACGGACAAAGAAAAAAAAGTTAAAGCTCGTACTTAATTACTTTTTACATTCAGTAAAAAATTGTTTTAAAAGCCAATTTTTTCTTATATTTTTCTATTTTTATAGTTTACTTTCTATCAATGCTTAATATTATTTTATTTACATAAATTTTTTAAACAATTTTATTACTCTTTCACTACTCTTATGAATTTTGAAAATAGTACTTAAAGTTTTTTTGTATCATCACTAAACCGAAAGTGACAAATAAAACAACATAGTGTTGTCAACAAAACAATAAAGTCATTTAATTGTTAATTTGCTTTTATAAAAAGTTTATGACTAATATTTTTTATGTTAGGCTTATAAGACAAAAAGTGTTTAATAAGTATATAACTATATAATAACTATATATTCTTAAAACCTAAAACAAGGATTTTTTATGAACACGGCCGTATATGTATATAGTCATATTAATATTACTAAAATGTTATATAAAACACTATTATTAACTGCATCACAACGATTTCAAAAGGTTTTATTTTCTAGAAAAATACTCTAAGTATACTCTGGGTATACTCGAGTAGAAATATACCTATGCACAAGTATAAGTATACTCATACTCGTACTCACTTTTCACTTATGAGTGCGCGTATGATACGCACTTAACACAATTCCTACTTGTAGTTATTTAAGCTGCGCTGGCTTTGAATATGTTGTGTATGGGTATCGTTTTATTTTTAACTTTACTCACTCATACCTGTTTAGTCACCAATACTTTAAAACTACTCAAAATCACACTTTCGCCATTCTCTGAAACGGACTTTATTGGTTGCATGAGTGGCTACAATTTTTAAAAACTCCTTTTTTACAAACGAAAAATTTTCTAATCTCTTATTGCCTATATTTAAAGCATAACTTTTTAGTTGAGTTTGATAAAAACTATCTCTTTCTGATAAATGTGGATTTGTCACGATCCACCTTAATTGTAAGAATTTAAATCTGTAGGTAAATGGTGGCCGCGTGTATGTAAAATCGAACATAATTTGGCATAAGCTGACGTCGTACGTTGAAAACATGCAGGTATAACTTTTAACACAAATATGATAAAAATGGCTTTTAAGTTAAGGGCAAATAAGTAAAGTTCTTTTCATTTTGATGCTCTGCTCGGACAAATGGGAGTATATTTCACTTAAATTGCTTTGTAGGCTATGGAATTACGGGCTGGATGGACCATATTTTCAATGCATGTTTTGTTGTTTTCTGTTGTATATAACTTCACGTTGTTTATTACGGATTTTTAATTCAAGAACAAAACAGGAAAGTAAAATAAAAAACAACAATAGAGAATGACAGGCGCCCTGTTGAGTAGACAACAGCCATGTAAGAAGGACATGAATGCTTTTATTTTTTTGTTTCTATTTCTGTCTTTCTCTCTTTCTTTCACTGTCTTTTCCTCTCCTTAGTGGAGTATTCTTGACGTACTAGATGATAATAATAGATGGTCGAGAGAGTTTGTTTAAATAAAAAAGAAGGGATGGAGAATGTTAAGGAAACTTAACTAAATACTTGTAAGTGTTCTTTTTTGGTAAAGGACAAAAGCAAGAACAAGCACAAGAATAAAAAAACAAAACAAAGTTTTTATTTAATAACTTGCAAATAAGGATTATTTAAGTTCGTCTTTTGTTTTTTTACTCATTTTTATACTGACGTCGCGCTAGTTGTTTTAGACTCACCTGAATTGGTTTTTCTTTTTTGATTTTCTTTTGTTTTATTCCACGTGTTAATAAATTATTTTTATTTTTCTTCTCTGCTGTTATATTTATTTTATTTATTGTTGTTATTGTACAAATTACACAAATTACATGACGTTTTATGGCTTGTCAATCAGTGTACATACACGTATGTATGTATGTATTTATGTATTTTTATTCAAATTGCTTTTTTAAACTTTTTTAAATTTATTATTGCTATTTAAACATTATATTTTATGTACACATGTATATATGTATGTTAATAAAAAAAGAAATGAAATTATGAAATTTTTTACACTTCTCTTTTTGTTTTTTGAATTATAAAATTCTTTGTATTTTTTGTTATTTGCAATTTTTATTAGAACAGACAAAATAAGCACTTTATGCCCCGCCGTAGACACATCTAAAAACTTAATTCTTTTCTAAAATACTTGTACTTGGCTCTTTTTAAATCTGGATGCTTTTAACTTGATAGGAATAGATTTCTTGTAATTTCAACAAGATACTGTCTGGATTATCAGAATAGAACCACATAGAAAAATAATAAATGCAACTTTTTTTCAGATAAATATCGGGTGTTTTTGATCTTCATAACTTTCAGTTGGCAACACTGCTTTATTTAACAACTGACTTAACAGCTGATAGTTGTTTTTTATTTAGTTTGGATAGACTTACAGCAGGGCAACGCTTGCAAATTGTTGGCATTTTTTTTTTATTAAAATAATGGTTCTGTTCATCAAACTTATCGTGTACTTCATCCACTTCGAATAAAAATGAATAATTCGCCGCTGTTCTCAGCAACTGTGATTATGGCCATCCACTTTACTAAAGGATCTTGGCTTAAAAGCTTTAAAGATTCAACTTGTGCAGGAAGTAGAGCCAAGCGGCCATCTTATACACCGCCAATTTGGGCTGAAGCACAAATTGATATTATTATTGAATTTCCATTCAATTATTTTTTCTCCTATGAATCCCATTTTCGAATGGGTACGTAAAAAAACAGAATTATCGCATTTGGAGTGAAGATTCGACAAGCTTTTGTCGAAACAACATTACATCTACAGAAAATTACTGTTTTGTGCGCTTTATGCGCTGGCGGAGTTGATGGTCCATATGTCCTTAAAAACGATGATTGTCAGAATGTTACTGTCAATGATGAATGGCATATGGACATAATTAGACATTTTTTCGTACTTCAATTAGTTGGCAATAATCTTGCTGATATGTGGTTTCAATAGAACGGAGACACACACCAGCGCGCGCTACAATTAATTTACTTAAAAAAACTTTTGATGTTAATGCTTTGTCCAATTAATTGGCCACCAAGCTCGTGTGACTTAGCCCCGTTGGCTTATTTTCTTTGTGGTTATGTAAAGTCACTTGTCTACTTCGATAAACCAGACACAATTGAACACTTGTAAATCAACAATTGAAGAGTTATTGGCGATATACGGCCGCATATACTGCAAAAAGCCAGCTGTGGCGGCCACATGGCCGAAATAATATTTAAACATTAATGTCATAAAATTTTCTATCTAACAAAGTCGCTTTCATTAATATTGAAAATATATGTATTTTGTTTTATTATGATTTAAACTTAGGCAGCTCCAAAAAATCACCCGATAGCGCTTATCTTAAATGATAATTTAAATCCAAATATCAAATTCAATTTCATTAAATTGGTACTTTCCATGTTTGCAGTCAAGCACACAATTCTTACTTTATTGTGTGAATTAACAGGATAGAACCACTTTCAGTAATCATTAAAATCGGTCATCCGATGCGAATGAATTGAATAAAATAAAGTTAATATTATGTAGAAAAAGGACATAAAGCTCCTCGGTAATAGTAAAAATCGATATTAACCAGTCTGAAAGATATTTTCATCGAAAAATCGCTATAAAATCCGATGAGGCAATAATGTGGTAATGAATTTTCCAAAAGATTGTGAAAACTTTTAATATAAATTTCAATGAGGGTATCCTCACAGCTTTAACGGCACAGGGTAAACAAAAACTTCAAACTGCTTCAAATTCAACCCACTTAATCTCTAAATTTAAGTATTTAGGTGGTGTAAATGCAAGTTAAGGCCCAACCATAAGATGCGTATGTACTTAACAATAATGTACTTAACAAACTTTTCGTCAAGTTTCGCTCAGTTTCATATACTTAAGGTCGAACCATAATATGCGTATGCTAGCTTAAACGACTATGTGAATACACAGAATCAAATGTGTATAACCATAATGTACTTAACAAATTTTTCGTCAAGATTCGATCAGTTTCATTTGCTTACGTTTTGAGCGAACCCAACCGCACTTGACGTACTTAAGCAGTTGTATTTGTGTTATATGCAAACAAATAACAAGTGAAACGCGTTGTGCAAAGAATGCTCTTGCTTTTATTCGTCTTTAAAACAGTGACGATTGAACATGCGTGTCGGGTGCATGCAGAGTTTTTAAATTTTTATTTAAACAAAGTTATTTTCTTTTTATTAATACTTAAATTTTTAAAATTTTGATATTTTTAGTAAAAAATAAATTCATCCAGATAATAAAAATGCCAATTACCTATTCAACTCAACTCTCAGATAGCAATGTTCATGTTCTCACTAACAAAACTATTCAAAAATTTTATTATAGCCATAGAATTTAGGAAGGTGATCTTAGATTGGAAACGAATACAACACTGTAAAACAATATTTCGATGTGTCAAAATAATTCAACACTGTTGTAAGCAAAAAAGCTGTAGTGTCAAAAATATTTGTGATCAACAAAATACAGAATGTTTGTGCTTTTTGACATACGCGAATGTATCAGCTATTGCTTACGTAGCAAATTAGGGCCACCTTATTAAGTCAACCTTGACTATAGCCATAAAAAAGTTGATTAAGTATTTGACTGACTTTTCGTTGAGTTTTTGACAGTAGCTTAAGTAAGCGAACCTAATCGCACTTTACATACGTAAACGTATTCAATTATCAAAGATTTTATGACATGAAAGTTTTTTTTGCATGGTATTGCGGCTTTAAAATTGGTCATATTTACGCATATCATGAAAATAAAAGTAATAGCTATAGGGACCATCCAAGTTAAATTGTTTTTCATTCGAATAAACGACTTTTCGCCCATCTTTATCACTCAACTGTTTTTGTCATCTCACTTTATATCATCTTTAACATGAAAGAAAAGTTTGCAATGTAAATTATATAAAGTTTCATAGATGTAAATGAATATTACAAAGATTTCGGATGTAAATGTATGCATTTTGGCCTATTGGCTTGTAATGTCATTGAGATAAAATCTGTGAGCAACAGATGTATAGAGCAACATATTCTGTATTAACAGTTTGGGGCCATTATAATCTCATATCTAAGGGTGTGATAACCGATGATCTCGGTTATACAATTTTAACAACTGATTTAAGCAAAGATTGATTCTTCTAAAGAAAGGCAAATCTCTTTCATGTCGTAGGCAGGCTGATTGAGTCACACATTCACATTGATTCTTATTGGAAAAGCCTTTGAATATATGTAAAAATCTAAGCTGAGTAGTGCTAAATTATCAAAATGATAGTGCGTCCAGATTTGTGTTGGTTTATTCTTTAAATGTGCGATGCGAGTAAAACGTGTATGCGGCTATTTTTACAAGAAATATTTAAAACATTTGTTGTTGTTATTTTTGGTTTATTTCCAATATTCACTTATTTTCTTTTGGTTTTTAGGGGCAAAAAGCAAAAATATTAACAAAATCGGAAAAGGAGAAATAAAACAAACGTTGCTGCTTTTGACTTTGGCGGCGGCCACTGCTAGTCAGCCAATACATGAAATAGACAAAAATACGAACCAGACAAGTGGACAGACCATTTTGCCAGTCAACTAAGCTAATAGAACAACATAATTTTTATTTGTTGTTGTTTTTCTTTTTCGTGTTGGGGATTTTTATTTTTAGAATAATTTTTGTTTGTGGTCGTATAAAAGGTGAAATTTTTCTTTAATCGCCACTTTTCTTACTTCCACTCTGGTTTATTTCATTTCTTCCTTTAAGAAGACAATTTTGCACTTCCCTTGCTATGGAATTTTCACCTTAATATTTTCTATATATTTATTTTTATATATATTTTTTTATTATTTTATGAATCAAACTGTGTTTTCACAAACATATGTATGTACATATGTACATATTTATTATTAGTTAACTGCCTTGTTCCTCTTTTCAAAATTTTTTTAATTTCAAACATTTTCTGGTCTATGTGTGCCTTTTTCAATATTTTATATCTTTAATAGATATTTTTGTAGTTAAATTTTTTTATTTTTCATTTGTATTTATTTTGTTTTTGTTTTACTTCTACTTATACACAACATACATATTTTTATTTGGGTGAACTACTGTGCAGGCAGTTTTATTTTAAACACCACCATCAGCAAGCACCACTACCACTACTACTTTTCGTTTTGCTTTACTTCGAGTTTCGCCTTTAGTTTCCTTCTTTTTTTAATCCCGTCCGTTCTTGTCTCATTGAGTTTGACAACTGATTTCCAATTCGAATTAAATTCTTTTTACTGGTCGCCATGTACCGAAAAATGTTTCATGAATTTGAGTGAAAAATTACATGAGAGAGTAATATCTCGGATATGGCTACCGTTCAGCGGGACATATAGCGTTATATGAGCTGGCAACATTGTATGGAGAGTAGCGGTAATTTTTGCGCATGTCAGCAAATTTAAAATGACAACGAGAGATTAACAAAAATATTTTATTTATTTCATCATAGAACACAGGGTGTGAAATACGAGTATGATGAAGACAAAAAACACCGTTAAGAATTGAAAATAATATTTCAGGTCAAAGATTTTGCTCTAAATCTTTCAATTATACATGTGTTTACTTTTGTGAGTATTCGAGGAATCGTCCTCAATCGCCTAGGAGGAAACTAAGTTCTTGAAGTTCCATGTGCATGTGGTACCAGTTTTAAGCATGGTGATCTGTTGAAACTTGGTTTATTTTATATTAAAAACTAGCTAAAACCTGGCGTGCTTCGCTACTCCTATCTTAATTATTATCTTAGCTACATTTTTTACCCTTTTGTCCCATTTTATCCCCCTCCGATCTAAATCCTAATATTTGAGCCCATAATTTTTTTGTTTTTTAGCTGCATACAGTCCTTAAATAAACACACATTCATTTCTACATACATGTATGATGGGCATCCCAACAAACCAAAACGATTTAGAAATAACTTAT
Source organism: Wohlfahrtia magnifica (assembly GCA_023159175.1). Classification (NCBI taxonomy): domain Eukaryota; kingdom Metazoa; phylum Arthropoda; class Insecta; order Diptera; family Sarcophagidae; genus Wohlfahrtia; species Wohlfahrtia magnifica. The sequence goes on along the minus strand of JAKWBJ010000004.1, from coordinate 139,333 downwards.
AACAAGTTTACTAACATAAGCTTTAAGCTTAGAAAAGCATTGTAAATACTATTGTAAAAGACTTATTAAAAAATGTTTAATAATGAAAACTGAACCCTTGCGATAATATTGCTGTCTATAATATACAGTAAGCTTAGAAGTCTAATTAAAGAATATGCTTGCAGAAAAATATTTTTCTAATCATGCTTAGAATAAGCTTAAATTCGTAAAATTTTTGTAAGTTGAGGAATATAAATATATGTGTGTATATGTATAAAGAATGGCTGCGCAACAACAGATTCGGGCGATTGATTTTCCAGCATAAAGTCCTAATCCTGGTCCAATTGAGAATTTTTAAACAAAAGCAAAAAATACTTCGTAAACTGTCATTGAGCTTCGGAAATATGAAAAACAAACACTCGTATATATTTAGATACATATTGAATATTGAACATTGTCAACAAAAAAATAAAAATATTTTTCCAAAACACAAAGCTATAGCGAATCATGTTTATTAAATTGTTATCTGTACTAAATGTATAGTAAGTATTATTGAAAAAGGTATTGCCATGTGAAGCATTCTTAATATAGTATTTCAAAATTGTTCACTTTTTGTATTTAAATAATCTTTTAATATGTATGCTTATAAAAAGTTATAGGAAATTCATTTACATTTTGTTTGTGAAATTGTCTGTTAGTATATATATATGTAGGTAGTTTTTATCAGGTGTTCAGCGTTACCGTTGGGATTTTAAAAAAATCCACAAAAAGTGAACTTTAAAATAAAGGTACCACAAAAAGGAAGTTTAAAAATCTTTCTTCTTTCGGAATGGTTTGGCGTTGCCTTTCGGTGGAAGCTGGCTATTCCAACCCAAAACCCAAAACATACAGCAACCATTGTAAAATAGTGGTTATTATACAACGTTCCCAAATAGCTTTATTCTCAGTTATCTAATATGAACCCCATTAAAAATTTTTGTTATAAATTTGTCCGCTGAGCACAATTAAAATCAAATACGGCGTAAAGGATACTCGTGCTAACTACGGGCATAATAAGCTACAATTAAATTGATATTTTCAATGAAAAGCTCTTTAGATGAGTGAATAAGGCTTTATAAGATATTAGTAACCATTTAAACATTTATACAAAACTTTTTTGGAGAATTTTAGTTACCAAGTGATGCAGAGCATGTACGTATATATTTCTGTGTGCTGAAAATGTAATTTATTAACTTTCTTCGTTATGCAAAAATTTCATAGAATTTCTAAAATCTAAGTCTTTATTCATATCTACACGTAGTTCCTTAATTAATTCTGAAATAATATGTTTTCTGTGTAAAGAAGTGCGGAAAAACATTTCTAAACTTGAAAAATATGAAAAGAATTGAATAAAAAAAAAAATAATTATTTGCTTGAGAAGTGCACACATATTTCAGATTTAGGTTACTTGTATATATTTTTTATATCATTCAAATGTATATTTCCCCTTTTTCCCGAAAACACTGATAAACTTCAAATCGGGTAATATTTAGCAAAATTATTAGTTCACAAAGGTACGTAAAACCGTTTTTTAATCTGTAACTCAAGATATATTTAATCTGTAAATCAAGGTATTTCAAAAACAGCTTCTCTATTGTACTCGGTAGCACCTATCAAAGAACTAGTACTACTTCCCTGATATTTATTTTATTGTCGCACTGTGTTATTAATAAAAATCTTTTCTTCAACTTAAAAAAATAAGATGAACCCTACAATATGACAACACTAGGAACACTGAACTGGCTAAATATTTTATGATTTTACGAATTACTTATATATGTATGTATAATATACTTTATTTATATAGTTTATTTTACTATTTTATGGTGTATTAATTAAGTGAATGTCTTTTCGTTTTATGCTATTGGCTTTAGTTTGCGATATTAAGAGATTTTAATAACATTTAAATAATATTCTAATAATTTCAGTCTTATGGTTAGAAACATGAAAAAAAATCGTAAATTTGCACAAGCTTGTGATGGAAACAAATATAAAAAAGTTAGTAATGTTAACTTAAAAAGGGGGACAAACGTCGCACAAATTCAAAGTAAATGGCAAGATTAGGCGGGTTTGAAAAAGTTGCACAAAAAGTCGCTGGCTAGCAAAAAAAGTTGCAAATTGCGACTTTTGTCGCACAAACGGTAACCCTGCAGTTGTGTTCTGCAAAATATCCGCTTTTTGGCTAACGTGAACAGACAAAGAGGCTGTAAGTGCTAGAATGAATGTAAAGTGCCACGACAATATCGTCAATATAGCCCAGTTACTGATTGATGATGTGTGTGGTTCACGACCACCAAGTTTAGAAAATTGTACTATTACCGTTATAGATATACAAAAATCAATATTCACTTCTTTTGGATGTACCATGCCAACTTGTACAATTGTGCCAACTTTTGGACTGATGATTTGTATTGACTATGACGCTATTTGGACCAAAATTAGGGACTCTTACTGTGACCGTTTTGAAGGTATAGAAAAATAAATACATATTTACTTTGTATGAGCGTGGCATCGCCCAATTGGAGTTTTTGAAATTTATGCAGCCTACAGCCTACAGTTACTTACAGACACATAGAGAGATACTGTAAAAATTTTAACAAAATGGTGTTTGATCAAAATATATTGCATATGATTCTAAGGCACTTGTTCAATACCTGTAACTTATGCGTGATGATATTAGACACAAGCCAGTTTTCACTGCCATACAACAGAATTGAATTTACACATGAGTTGAACATTCTGAGCTTGTTTGCCTGGAATATACCCATGTCTGCAGTCGTCCGCTCTTGCTGTTGAGCCTGTTGTTAACGTATGTTTCTGCACCGCCGTTAGTAGCGATAATACTTCGCTCATGATCTCATCCAGTACGATACTGAATAGTAGAGGTGAAAGTTTAATTATAACGAAGGCTTTTATTTAGCCGGATTCCTGCCTATTCGTTTTGCAATATGTTCTCTATTTTGCCTTCTCTATATTATGACTACTAGTATCTTGCATAAGGTATTAAGTAGAGTGATTCCTCTTCTGTTGTTGCAATCTTTCAAGACGCTGCTTTTTGGTAGCGTCACAATCATGCATTTCTTCCAGGTTGAAGGCAGTCACTTTTCCTTCCATACTCATGTAATATGGGGACGTAGTAGTTCAGCTGCGGTCAGTTCGTAAGGTGTCAGCCAGTAAGCCATCTTTGCCTGCTGCTTTATTATTCATTAACTTTACTATTGCCTCTTTTATTCCATTCAAACTGTAAGGGCTACATCCTATTTTTAACGCAATTTCTACTGGGCTGTTATGGTATATTGCGATGTCTTCAGCGGTGTCTGTGATGAAGCTAATTTCTTGGAAATGTTTGCTCCATCTTTGCATCTGTTCTTAACTATTCGTTATTAATGTGCCGCTACGATAATTAACTGCTCGATTCCTGCTACAGTTCCTATTTGTGCGATAGTCTATGGTTTGATGCAGTTTCTACTCTTTTTTCCTAGCCGTTCCAGGAACTTTTTTTGCCTATTCTTACTTTTAGAGTAAATAGAGGCTTACAGTCGTTTTAGCTTCATGAATTGGCGCAGAGTCCTGTTGGATATTTTAGATCTATATCTCTCTGTATGTCTGAAAGGAATTACAGGATATATATAATTTATAAAAAACATTAACTGGGCGGTGCCACGTCAATACAAAGTATAATAACAATATTTATTTGTCTATATTTTCAAAATGGAAACAGTAGGAGTTTCTAATTTTGGTCAAAATAGATTCATAGTCAATACAAATGATTAATAAAAATGTGAACTGAATCGAATAATTTGGAATGATACCTACCATAAAATGTAAATGTTGCCATTATATCTTGATAATGGTTAAAGCTAAAGTTTCTGAGTTTGGTGTTAATGAATTCAGAGTCAATAAAAATTATCAGTCAAAAAATTGGGCGGAATCAGGCATTTCCACTTCCTCCGGACGCCCCATGCAAACTAAAAATGGATTTTTATATATCTTGATAAATATTAAAATATAAATTTCTAAATTTGGTTTAAACGACTTCGCAATCAATACAAACCGTCGGTCAAAAAATGGGCGGAACTGAATGAACGGTATTGGCATCACCCATACATAGTGAACATTAATGCGTGTATGTCTTGAGAATGATAATAGTAGAAGAGTCTAAATTTGGTTCAAGTAAGATCATGGCCAATACACAACATCAGTCAATAACTGATCGAGATTAGACAAGTGGGCGTGGTCATTCATTCTAAGTAAGAAATGAATTTATGTGTGAAGGAAAACAGTTAAAACTTCCTTAACTTTGGCATGTTCTTAATACCTTTCAAAAAGGACGAAAGATTAGATAAGCGGATATTATACAAAGCACATCGAGTAAAAACTGTCTATATACATATACACACAGATTGTAAAATCTATTAAGACAAGGTTGAGTCAATATTTTTTAAAAATGATTTTGCTTAATAATCGTTTCATGTTGATTCAACACGATTTTACGATAAAACATATATAACATTTTTTCATATTAAAACAACTATAATTCACGTTAAATTAATAAAGTAGTTCTATTTAAATCAAAGTGATAATCATTATGAATTAATGAGAGATCGTTATTCAGCCAACATTGTGAAAAGTTCAAATAACATGAGTTTCATATTGAATTAATATGAAATTAATGCTTAATTAACTATGAACTCGTTTGAAGTTAATATGATTTCGTATTTATTTGACATACAATTTTTTTAGCTGTCTTATTAAAAAACAAATTATTTTTTTATTTATTCATTCAATTACATATAACATGTAACATAATATAAGTTGAATTAAGATCAATGGATTTATCTTTAAGGCTACTAAAATCAGTTTAAGGTTCTAAAAAACAGAATGTATAATTATTGTTAATCAAAAATTATTAATTTTACGTAAGATAAAGATGATGTCGGTGTTGTTGTGCTAACATTTGATTGATTTTGTAACCGAGAGACAGCTTTACAGTTAAATGTTTCAGCTTTACAGTTAAACGTTAATAGCAATGCCGTGCTATTAAAAAAATCAGGAAAAATTTTATGAATTAAATTTAAAATAATACGTACGACTATTGATTTAATATGAAACAACGTTAAAATACCATATTTTCCATAAAATTACAACAACTTAAAATTAACACTTTTTCATGCCGATTTTAAATTGTTTTTTTTTTTTTTTTTTTTGTTTTCTGTGTGTACTATTTACATATACTCTATATGTAAAAATTAATGTGTGTTTGTTTGAAGACTATATGCAGTTAAAAAGAAGATTCTAAAGTGTCTTTCTGAGAGGAACCTTAGTCTCTCTTTAATGTTTGGATTTAAACCGGAACGGGATAAAACAGAGAAAAAAGGGTAAAAATCATAACTAAGATAACAATTAAAATAGGGCTTACGCGAATCACGCCTAGTTTTAGTAGTACGATAATAATAGAGTATGTTTATTTTTGTTATTGAAATGGGTATATTCAATGTACTAACCATATTTACATATGTTCATTCACATATCCCTTTAGTGCCAATAAATAAACGCTTTCGATGCAGTCTAAACTTGGCTGAAAGAACCACCAGACATCTTTAAATACCTCATCGAAGTGCATCCCAAAGTAGTTAATATGTATGTAATTGTATACTAGAAATAGGGTATTTCAAGAGTCAATTGGTGGCATAACAAACTCATACATAGTTTTTATTTAGACGAAATTTGTTTACATTTAATTTTTTGCATTTATAATTTAATGACAATAAATTAACAAACTAAGGATATCTTTGCTTGCAATCTACAATAGTTTTAGAAATTCTTCATTGTTTTGCTATAAACACCACCATAAAGAATATAATCCGCGAAAACGGTAAATTGCGTATACTGGAGGGCTAAATGAAAATGTCGAAAAATATTTTATTTTATATCGGCCTGCTATTGCTAATGCTGTCATTTGCTAAGAGTGATAAACGTATTTTGGAAAATATTCGTGAAAAACAGTTGACCGAATTATTAGAAGTGGCCATGTACATGACAAAAAGGTTTATAAGTCCCAAAACGAATACTCTGATCATAGTGGAAAAGTGCGAGTATATCTGTGAACAGCATGGACGTTATCACACGGCTCTTTTGCATTATTTTCTGCAAAATCTTAATGATACTTTGGGTATTCAGTTGTTCTTTGCCCAGGCTGAGTCAAGGCCTTGGGATTACAATTTATTTATTGTGGATTCTTGGTCAGCTTTTGAGTTGAGTCTTGTGCAAGTACATACATATGTTCGCATATTTTGAATTTTTTTCTTTTTTCCAGATCATTGCAATTTATAATACCGGCCACGAATTATGAGAGGGATTTTTATTTTTTTATCTTATTAACCTGGAGCTCTGACTATCTTTTGTTTCGCAATCTGCGTAAAATTTTTAAATTGTGTTTGAATTTTAATGTGAATAATGTTGTCGTTATGACTAAAACAAAATTGGGTGATTTTATAGGGTTTTACACCTACGAAATGTTCAACGAGGAGCACTGTGGTGAAGATATAACGATACAGGAAATTAATCGCTATGAAAATGGAAGACTTAAAAATGATTTTCTCTTTCCGAAAATGTTGACTAACTTTTACGGTTGCACCCTAAAAATTTCAGCTCAAATAGTCGAACCTCTTTTAAGTTTTCAAGGAGATTCAAAGAACGCAAATCATTTAAAGGACATACAGCGTGTGGGAGGTATTGAAGGCGAGATACTCAAAATAATGGCACAATCATTGAATTTTACCATACAATTGCTTGTCAAGCAAGAAGCCAGTTCAATTGGCTTAGGTTTTAATTCTACCGGTTGCTTTGAAGATGTAAGTTATAGAAAAGTATTTTCTACTATTGATTTTTAAGAAGCATTTTCATCTTATATACTATTTCAGTTGGAGACACGAAATGCCCAGGTGGCTATAGGTGGTTTGAGCTCTTCTCTGGAGAACAATTACATATTCTCTAGCTCGTTGTCTTACCACTCGTCATCTTATAAATTTGTTGTGCGCAATAATATATATTTTGGACCTATCACACAATTGCTAAATCCCTTCAATAAATCCACATGGGTTATGCTGCTCATTTACTTAGTATTTATTATCACTGTAATAGAAATTTTGGATTGTTTAAAGGTTACGAAAGTCAGAAGCTTTGTATTTGGCTCCAGAAATAGAAAACCCATATTTAATTTAGTTACCACATTACTGGGTTATGGTGTACCATCGCAAATGTTACCCAATAATAATTTTGCCCGTTTTATACTCATGTCTTGGTTACTATTGACCATGGAAATACGTAATGGATATCAAGGTAAAATGTTTGATAGTCTACGCCTAGCGAAACGTATGCCAGTGCCTCATACTATTAACGAACTCTTTACAAAGGACTATACCTTGGTGGTGCCACAATATACAACATTTTTTCCCATCAATAAAACTCGTATATATCAAAACACCTCAAATATATTACCTTTAATTCAACAAAGTGAGAATCGCTTAACAACTGCCATTATTATGGATTATTTATCGTATTATAAACTACAGAACCGTGAAAACAATATTTTATCGGCTGTGGATGAGACGATTTATTTGTTTCAATGTGTCATGTATTTTGACAAACATTCAATTTTGCGTGTTAGTTTTGATCGCAAACTGAAAATTTTTATCCATTCTGGTATTACATCATATATTGCTAAGAAACATATTCACTCGTATTATCGTGTTACGAATTTTCAGTATACAGAAGATGTGGGTGTTATAACGTTTCAAAACTTACTTGGCTTATATTACATATTCGGCTTAATGTGTTCTCTGTCTATTGCTATTTTTATAATGGAATTTTTGTCCAGAAAATCTTACAATTTAAAAATCATAATGGATTTGTTAAATTAACTGGTGGTTTTAAGACATAAAATTAAAAATCTTGTTTTAAGGCTCAAAACTATTTAAATAAAACAAAATATTAAACAATCTATACTATTTCTTATTTTCATAAAAACAATGATTCAATTTACCTGTGCAATGAAATATTACAAAATGACAGACAGAAAAACTGTTATTAATCTATTCAATTTTCCTTCCCAATAGGACGATTTTCTCACGAAACATATTGCAGAATTCAGCAATCACAGTTTTAGTATCAGAGTCAGCGTTGACATGCAAGAAATTGAATTCCTATCAAGGCGAATTCAATAAGGTGGCCCTAATTTACTACGTAAGCAACAGCTGATGCATTCGCATATGTCCAAAAACACAAACATTCTGTATTTTCTTGACAACTTTTTCCTTACTACAGTGTTGCATTATATTGACACACCGAAATTTTGTTTTGCAGTGTTTTATTCGTTTTCAATTTAAGACCACCTTATTAAATTAGCCTTGATTCCTATCAAAAATTTTTATAAAATTCTACCAAAACCGTTCGTAGCTTACTAACAATTCTATTAAAAAATTGTTTAATTAATATCGAAAATTTATTCAGATACCCAACATTTACGCATGAAAGAAATTTTCTGGAAGTTACTTTATATTCATATATTTCACACTTTATCGTGGGGATAGCGTTTTAATGTTGAAAAATTTTGGAGTAAAGCTTGTTGAGCGCTGAAAGTATGTTTATTATATTTCAGTATGACGTATTAAGGTTTGTCGGGAATCCGAAGAGTTACGGCATAAAAAGTTAATACCAACGATATAGTATAGATGTAGGTAGTTTCGTTACGATTTGGTGATGCATATCAGGTATCTATGATTCTTCTCACATAATAATAATAATTCGAGCCAATTTATTTTTATTATTTTAAACTTCGTTACTAGTGTAAAATGCAGTGTATCACAGCTTACGCATATACTAATGTTGTTGTTGTAATTATACTTAAATTTACTTACATTGTTCTTAAGCAAAAGAAGTAATCAAAATACTGGTTTTTTGTTTACCATACATATGTGCTTACTTTGCAGATATACATATACATACGTTTATATGTACGAGTATGTACAATATGCGTAAGCTGCAGATAATCGCAAGTACTGTTAATTATTTTTTGTGTTTTTTTGCTAATTTCTTTATTTTTTGAGAATTACTTGCTAATCTGCCTTGTTGCGTTAAAAAACATATAAATATAAATTAGCATTAAAGCAAAAGGGTTGCACACTCACCCTACATTTGTACATAAAAATAATTATTTGAAATTAATAAAAAAAAAACTTTGTGAAATTAAAATTGAAAATTAAGAAAAAATATATAAAAATTTTAAAAGTGAAGAATTTATTTTAACTTGAATTTAAAATATCCTACAAGTGGTTACGATTTTTTCTTCAAATATTTGACAAATGATACCGTAGCTTTAGCATTAGTGAAATGTTCAGTCAAATTAAAGATTTTATTTTTTTTAATTATGTATATGGCTTTTGAGGGCAAAAATCTACGAAAAATTTAATAAAATTGCAACAAACCAACCCAACTACCAAATTCTTTTTAAACAACGAAAAACTACCAATTTTGGTGCCATCGGACCAAAGCGTCAACGCTGCTCAGAGTATAGAAATAAACTAAGAAGTTGTTAAAAACCCAACAGTCATAATGACGAATTCTATTAAATGGGCGCTGAAATTAACTCTTTTAGTTAGAGTGGACAAACATAAAAGAATTGATGGCAAAAAAGAGTGAATTTGACAAGCCTACGAAGTTTCTTGCTATCTCAAAGCAAAATAAGTAAATAAATAAGTCTTCTATGAAAAACAGAGACTGAAGAGAAAGTTGCATTTATAGTACTCTCCGTAGAATATTCCCAGTGGAATTTATATCAAATACCATACATACAGTATTGGACAAAACTTGTGCACGAACTTGCACTTACTATCATATATCTTCATTCACATCCGAATTTTAATTTATAACGATAATATCCTCCTTTTTATAAGAAACGATAAGAATAAAGAAAAACAAATTTGTAGCAGTAAAAATGTATGTCAAAACAATAGCACGGAATAGTTAGACAGTTATGGAGCAAGTAAACTTAAGTATACTTTTAATGGATGACCGTACTCTTTTCTAATGAATCTAAGTTTAATGTAAGATGCTCTAATGGATTTAGCATGTTAAGCTGTTTAAAAGAGCAACGTATTAATCCTCGGTATACCAAAGACTCGGTAAAATATAAAGAAGGAAGTGTTTTAGTCTGGGAATGCATTTCTGGCCATAGAATTGGGCCAATACACAAAATAAAGGGTGTAATGGATCGATACCGCATGCAGATGACAAAATGCCACTTGATTGGAGATATCAACAGGACAACACTTCAAAATGCACAGATAAATTAGTGAAAGAGTGCTTTGTAAGCAAACAAATCAACGTTTTTAAAAGTCTAGCGCAATCAATCAATCCCCCACAATATCTGTGGGATATTTTAGATTTTAAAATAATCCGCGATATATGCAGAAATAAGGACAAATTTTATTGACTAGTGAAAATAGCATTGAATTAAATTTCTGGTGAAATAATATCGAATCTAATCAGGTCCATAACATGAATATGTAAAGAACTTAAAAAAAATAATGGTAATGCAACTAAATCTGGCTGAGGCTATGGACAAAAACGGTTTGAAATTTTTCAAATTTATTTTTTTGTTGTGAAGTACAATTGTTCCGTTTAGATATGATATATTATTTCATTTATATGGCTGTCACGGCTGGCCTCACAGTACCCCATTCGATCGGACCAATTTTGGTGAGCTTTTTCGAGTGTATGGGGTCGTATCTCGGCAATGGCATCACAAATGTCGGTCATCAAATGCTCAATTGTCTCTGGTTTGTCGGCATAGCACTTGCCTTTAATGGCGTCCCACAGAAAAAAGCCCTACAGTGTCAAATCAAAGCTTCTTGGCGGGCAACTGACATCACCATTTCGGGTAACTAAACGGTCATCAAACGTTTGACGCAATAAATCGATTGCGGCATGAGATGTGTGGCAAATTGTACCATCCTATTGAAACCAAACATTGTTCACATAAATACCATTAAGATCGGGCACAAAAAAATCGATTATCATAATCGATTGACCTTAATGGTTGCGAAATATGAAATATGGGCCAATAATGGCTCCGCTCCACAAGCCGCACCAAACAGTCACTCGTAATGGGTGCATTGATTTCTGTAAGACCGCGCTTGTGACGTACCCATCAAGATGAAAATAAGCTTCATATGAAAAGATGATTTGTGCAATTTTTATGTTTTTGCTATTTCCGACCAATTGTTTTTGTTTTGGAAATAAATTTCCAATAAATCTCAACGGGGCTCAAGCGTAAAAGGATTAATTTCGTTCAGTGGAGATAATATACTGAATTTTCTGACAAAATAGAATGACATAAGTATTGTCAGAATCAAAATCACCGCTGGTTCAAATTTAAACTGATAGATGACACATCCAATATTAGAAAAATTAATATTTTAAGTGAATTTATTGAAGACGTTCTTATGTTTTGTCGCATTCAAAAAACTGTGTTCAACGTAAAAATGATTTTTTCTTAGTTAAACAGGAAATTTACTGGTATATTTTTTTAGAGTTTAGATGATGATGATTTAGATGAACTTTATAAATATGTAAATAAAATAGATTAAATTCCAAAACTGTTTTTCTTTTTTTATTGAAACATTTTGCAGTAAGATATTCGAGCATATGTTTCGTTCAATACTGTACATCAGATTGGATTTTGTCATGGGAATTATTTATTTATTTATCTTAATTCGAATACAAGTACGAATTATATTGTAATATTAAGACGTTATGACGAACCGTGAGCTGACAGACTTGCACACTCTTGCATGGGTTTTAACCATCAAATATTTAAATAAATTGGAAATTTAATTAAAATTTATAATTGACTATTTTAGCTTTAAATTCTTTGATTTTCCCAATTAAATTAGTCGTTTACTCGTGATTGACACATAGATGAACCGAATAAAAAAAAACTATTTCTCAGTCTTAGGGAGAACGATTTAATATATGTATTTGCAATGTTAATGTGTGATACAAATATTTTAATTAATTTATTTCCCACTATTGTAACCTCACCCTGCTCCAAATTCAAAAGACTGCACTTCCGTTAACTGGATTTAATGTGTTCCAAATTTAGTGAAATTGGTTTAGTCATTTACGCGTGATTAACAGACAAACAAACAAACGAATAAGAAATTTATAATATAACTAGACTTACCCATCCGGCGTTGCCCGGAAATCTACAAATGTGTATGTATATTATAATTGAGAGATAAGTTCCTTTTATTCTCTATCTTGACTTATGAACAAAAAATTAATAAACAAAATTGGTACTCATATGACCTAATTAGGCCCGTTTCCCCGAATTTTAACCTCTCTCAGGTCTAAATTTGAAAAAAGTCATACTCTATAACACTTTTGCTAGCTAGTAGATGTATCTGCGTTTCAAATTTAATTTTCATGTCATTTTAGAACAAAATTTACTTATTTTACCCGTTTTTCTTGGTTTTAATCCCTCTAATTTTGAAAAATTTGCATAATTTCATTGAATACAAATTCTGCTTCAAATTTCAACACTCTTTGAAATGTTAAAAACATTTTAGTTAGAAGCTAAAAAGTATGCCAAGCTCATACCACCTATTTTGGACCGTTTTCCCTCGATTTTAAATTCTCTCAGGTCTAAAAGAGAGATAACTCCTTCGTTAGCTAGATCTATAAGTGTTTCGAATTTCATCAAAATCGGTTCAGTCGTTTACGCGTGATCGAATGACAAACAGACAAATAAGCAAACTTACTGAAAAATTTATATTAAATACATACTAGGTAAAACCCGTCTTGCTTCCCCACACCAATCTTAATTATTATCTTAAATGTTATTTTAGTTACATTTTTTTACCATTTTCCCACCTCTTGTCCACTTCCGGTTCATATAGTTCCTTTCAGAAACACACTATAGAATTCATTTTTGTATATAAGATGCATAGATACATGGTTAGCTTTTATGCAGTATGTTTTCTGGGGTATCTGCTTTTTGGCTAATGTGGATAGATAACGCTGCTTTAAATGTTGCCTTTCTCCACATATATACAATTCAATATTTAGTATGAATGGAAGATGCACACCCTCTTATCTAATGCACCCAGTTACTGGCTGATGATGTGTATTGTTCACGACTTTGTTCGAACAGAATTTAGAAACTTCTACTATTACCGTTCTCAAGATATACAATAATCAATATTTACCGTCTATGGGAGGTACAACGCCCACTTGTCCAATTCCGCCCACTTTTTGACTGCTGATTTTTACCAACCAACAATAATAATTCATTTTTATATATAAGAAAATATGGATATTAAAGGTGTCCAATATTAAGGTAATTTTGTTGCCATTTTTTTTCTACTTGTAATTTTTATTTTAAATTTATATTTTCAGATAATGAATACAATCCGGTTAGTTAATATATAACGCTACGCGAAGGAAAATGGCAAAAGTTTTCAAAATATTAGAAATTTTTTAAAAAAAATTTTTTTTAAAGCAGAATTGCCGCATTTGGGGTGAAGAGAATCGAAGAGTTATCTTGGAGCAACCATTAAATGAACAAGAAGTTACGGTTTGGTGTGGTTTGTGGTCCGGAAGAATCATCGGAAATTACTACAGGGAGATGATACGAAGCTTTTTGTGGCGGGAAATTGATAATTTAGACGTAGAGAATATGTATGTGGTTTAAGCAGGATGGTGCCACTTGAGACACAGCAAGATAAAGAATGGATCTTTTGAAAGAAAAGTTTTAAATTTATCTAATTGAGTATTTTTTGGATGAGTTGGCTAAGGGAGTCCATCAAAAAGAGTCGACAACTTAAAGCAGGGTTGGCAAAGACTTGTTTTTTTTTTCAAACCCAGGCAATGTTTTATTGGGTTTTATTATTGCTTTTGAATTTCGGGCAATTCTACAATATTTTTTAATTTGTTAGTACAGTTACTATGTCTTATTATTTATTATGTTTTATTATTTTACACTCTAGGTAGGACCAATGGGGCGTTAATCAACACATAAATTATATTTACTTCTTTGTAAATATACAGCCTTTAAATTAAATTTGTTTTACTATTTAAACAAAAAAATATATTTTAATATAATACCCAATACCCGGTGGTTGCCAATGATGGTTTAAAGTGACGTTATTAGAAATATTGAATTCGATAGAGCCCGAAGTATGATATAATTCGTCAATATGAATTTTAGGAAGCATTCTGCCTGTTTTAGATTACGAAGAATATGAAAATTGTTACTCATTGGCCGATTATTGTATTAAGTATTCATACGTTACTTTGTCCGATTATGCGTTGAGTTAAAAACATTTGGTTATATACGTAACAAGTATCTTAGTGCGCTCAAAAATTATAAATTTTACCGTGTTTTTAAATTTCTTCGAAAAATCGGCATTTTTGGAGCACAAATCGGCAAATCGGTATTTTGTTAATTTTAAGGTAAAAAATCTGCAAAATGCCGATAAATCGGCAAATATGACACGCCTGGTTCTAACGTATATATTAAATAAAAGAGAAGAAACTAACACAAACAATGCTTTCTGTAGTTTATCATTTAAATGTTTTGTTTTTTGCTGAGAATTCTTTGTATTCATAGGATAAGATACCGATTATTTGTAACGAATAAGTAACTAGAGTACAATATTCACACGAAATAGAAAAATGTTGGAAAAGTGGAAAGGGAAGAGAGTTTTATAGTAGAATAATTATCTTGTTCTTCAGAGACGATGAAGATTTGCTCGACGATGCAGATATGCTACAAAAAAAGGAAAGATTTTGTAAATCATATTCTTCGAATGTAAATGTTACCGGTACGAATGATAGCTTAGCTCATGGGCTGATAAGTCCCGGACATAACACATAGATTGCTCTAGTTTTATTGCTTACACATCTTCTACAGTTAGTGCTAACCTTCAAAAGACAGCTGTTAAAATTTCATGATATTGTGAGTTGTTGTGCTAAGAGTGACGATACTTTTGCACTGGCTTGAAAAGTATTATGGGGAATCCGCTCCATCAGAAACACTATAAAACGTTGGTATGGTGACTTCAAATGTGGCGCCGATGATGCCCAAAGCAGTGAACGTCAAATGAGGCGGTAATACCGGAAAATAAAATAAAAATTCACAAAATCGTTCCGAATATTCGAAAAGTGAAGCTGCGTGAGTTAGCTGATATCGTAAAGATATCAAAAGAATGAGTTAGCTTTATATTATATGAGCATTTGACTATGAGAAAGCGCTGTTCAAAGGGAGTGCCGCGTTTGCTCACTCTTGACCAAAAACAAGAACTTGATGTTTCTGAAACAATGGCAAAACTACATGAACTTCGATTTGGCAAACACATTTTTTCTCCAATTTTTTCCATCTTTTTCAAGTTTAGATGCGTTTTTGCGTACTATTTTATATAGGAACCGTATTATATATGAATTAATTGCTTGAGAAATACACCAAGATTCTTAAAGGCTATTTAAACGACATATATTTCATTTAAAAGATCTGTTTCTCTTATTTACAAATTTAAAATCGGGTAATATTCAACTAAGTTATTGGCTTATAAGTGCATGAAGTTCTGAAAACCGGTTTCTTACCCGTAACTCAAGATTTTGTAGGTGTTTTGAAAATTCCAAGAACAGATTCTTGTTCTACTCTACAGCGCCTACCAGAAAAGTAGTGTTTTTTTGCCAGATATATCAACTTCGTTCGTTATATGACCTCAGTTGATACTACTTTCGTTAGGACTCCCACTTTCTTCCCTGCTAATTATAAATTTAGTTTCAGGTTATATTTATTTGTAATCCTTTTAATTGTCCGAAAGTAACTACATCTGCAGTGTTACCTACAAAGGCTAACACTTTTGCCATAGGAAACTCCTAAAACCACAAAATTATGTTCATGAAAATCCCTTTAATAATCTTAATTAGATATTTGAGTGCGTTGGAGCGTATAGAGCATATTCTGTCGTACAATCATTGTAGTACCTATCAGTGTAAATTTAACCACCGCTTTTTTTTTTTTTTTTGATTAATATTTATGATAAATTATTGAAAAAGTTTAAAAATATTTATTTTTAACTTACATTTAGTGGACAGGTTGCATGCATTTCTGCGCTAACATTAATGAGCAGTCATTAAATTACAATATTATTCAATGTTTAATTTTATCTTGCATCAGAGATATTATTACAAATAAGCAATGTGTCTTAAAATTAATTAATTAATATTTTTGTGAAAGTTTTTTAAAGAATGTTGGCAGAATTAAAGTCATTCAAGGTTTTAATTTTCAACTATACGGTTGTGGTGTAACGTTTATTTAGAATGAAATTTATTGTAATTTTGTCGGTTCTAACTGTTTTCACAGCGACTGTTAAAAACGAAATAATCGTGAATGATATAAGGTCTAGTGAAAGTTTTACAAGATATACTGATTTGGCAATATATATGGTGAAAAGTTTTATAAGTCCTATTACAAATACTCTTGTCATAACCGAGAAATGTGAGTTCGTTTGTAGGGGAGAGAATAAATATCAGACAGCTATCTTAACCAATATTCTACAGGGTATAAGTGACGATTTAGCCATACAATTATTCTTGGGTCACTATAACGATCGGTTGTGGGATTATAATCTTTTTATAATAGATTCGTGGGACGCTTTTATGTATGCATGATTTTAAACTTTTATATGTAAGCCATGATAATGTTTTCCTTTCAATAGGACGCTACGTTACACTTTTCCCACTACTGATCAAGAGCGTTATTTCAATTTTTTCATTTTGCTGACATGGAGCCCCAATGAAATTGAACGTTATGTTACGATGGATAAAATATTTACGTCATCAAAGCAATTTAATGTAAAAAATGTGGTCATAATGAGCTATTCTAGTGATAAGGAATACATTGGATTCTATACGTATGATATGTTTACAGGCTATTATTGCCAGGGTTCAGTATATGTCTTGGAAATTAATCGTTTTGAGAATGGCCAGCTGAAGAAACCCATGTTATTTCCCAAATATACAAGCAATTTTCACGGTTGTCGTTTAAAAATAACTGCACATATCTTAGCACCTATTTTGATGTTTAATGGCGATACGGACAATGAGACACATTTAATGGAAATGAATCGTGTAACTGGCGTCGAAGGTGATATTTTGAAAGTGATATCTGAAGCATTAAATTTTAAATATATTTTGCGTTTTCCTAAAGCATCTGAACATGTTATCAATACGGCTGACAATTCAATAGGGTGCTTTTCTGATGTAAGTACTTACATGCATGTAAATAAAGTGGTAGTGCAGGTATTATATTTAGACTACGTATTCCTAACAATATTATCGTTTTTAATAACATGACAGTAATACATAAATAATATAGTCTTCTAAATTACTTCTCTGCAATCAGACCATTACTTTGAGCGTTTGTAGAATTATTAAAACAGACGAGTTTGTAAAAGTTTATTGATAACATTTGTTCATAACTCCTCTTTGTTTGTCAAAATTCGTATTCCAGCAAAGGAGTTGCTAATTTTTTGCCTATAAGCGAATTTACGAAAAATATTATGCAATTTGTTATATTTTGAGGTAAATATTTGAATGGCTGTAAGATTTAGTTGTAGAAAAATTTTCAGTAAATTAAAAAAAATTTCTTGATTCTCTATTTTCTTTGGTTTTTGAATAAAAATCGATACCTATCAGAAGCTTCTACGATTTTCATTTTCTCAACATTTAAATTAAAGCTTATTTCAATTCATGTAAGTTAACAATTCAAATTATTCCTGTTTTTTAAATTTCTGTCGATATTAACTAGGTTTGGCAAAAATCCGGGTTGTTTAAACAAAACCCAGCCCACCAGGTTTTATTGGGTTTTCTTGGGCCCTAGAACGCTTTCAAATTTCGGTCATTTTGACAATATTTTTTATTTGTTAGTACAATAACGTTGTTTCAGTATTTATAATAAAATTTTTGACTCTTTGTTGGAGAAAGACGGAATTGTATACAATGAGCTGATAAAACGCGGTGATCGAGACAAACTGCAATTACTTCGTTTGAACCGTGTATTATGAGAAAAACTACCGAAATATAAAGACATATGCGATTATGTTAAACTTTGCATGACAATGCTCGGCCTAACGTTGCAAAAAATGCCAAACAATTGTTAGAAATTACCAAATGCCGCAATCGCCATTTTCTTAAAACATTGCTCTCTCTGACTATTGGCTGTTTCGAGGAGTACAACATTTTTTGACATGCCACTGATTCACTTCTTTTGACGAAATATAAACTTGAATTGAAAGTTGAATTTCCTCAAAAACGAAAAACTTTTTAGACATGATTCGGACATTGACTTAGAGGCGGGGAAAGATGTAGATAAGCAGTGATATGTTAAATTTGTATTCTGACAAATTTGTTAATTCATTATATTTTTTGAGCTAAAAAATCGGACCAAATTAATTTGTACTACGGAAACCTTTAATAAATATAAAACCTAATAAAAGCCGGGTGGGTTTGTTTTATTAAAGGTTTCCCACGTGTTTTTTTTTTTAAATATAAAAGGGCCGTGTACAAGATCATATCACGCGCTAAAAAGGTATAAAGAATAGAAGAATCGAGTTATAAAGCTATAAGGCAGACAAAAAATAATAGATGCTGAGAATTTTAAGCAAAGTACCAAAAACAATATACTATAAGCCGCAATCCAGCAAGAGGTTTAGTTTATTCAGTGGAAATTGATTATGATGTAATCATTCGAAATCGGATACAAAACCACAAATACAGAAAAACGTCGTTCATTGGTTGAGTTGGATTTGCAACAGAACATATTTCAATCTTTTCAGATTACTTTGATGACATAATGCTTCTGGTAAGACTAAAATAATGCTCTACTGCAATGATGAACCCCATTAAGTTTAGTGAAAACCTCTGACAGCTCTAGAAAATAATAATATAATTCTTACTGTGAAATTTGAAAAACTGTCAGATATGCTACGTGGTTGTTTAGCCAACAAAGGTATTGGTGAAATAGAGACCAAAGAATTGTGTCTTGAAAAACAAATTGATCGCCAGCGTACAAAAAGCTGCAAATACGAAGACCAAATACAAGTATTGCAATAATAATGAATTGAAGAAAAATCTTGTTTACGTTTTTTTACTCAATTCTTCGTACGTTTTCAGCACGGCATATGATCTTGTACGCGCCCCTGAAAACAAATCAGAAAATTTCTAGCTGGTTTGACTTTAAAAACATGTATTTACCCTAATATTTAGAGACTCGTGTTCCATGAATATTTTCATTTCAATATAGAGTCTCTTATTGAACGTTTGTCCCATTTTTTATTGCTAAACACTATGTGACGTCTTTTACATACGATAACGTTCATAAAAAACCTAAAATTTTTCATAAAAGACCCACATTTCAATAAAGTCCAATAATTTTTTATTTTTGAAAACAATTTTTTACAGGAAGAAATTAGGCAGAGATCTTTTTTTGTTGTTAGCGTTGTAATCTGTGGGTTAATTTTAAAAGTTATGATTCCTCGAATTTCTGAAGAGGTACAGTAACGGGATGTGTACAAAAAAATAAAATAAATAAAATAAAAGCAAGTACTTTAAGATTTTATTGTTGGAATTCTCAAATGAAAAAAGATTTTAACTTTTTTCAGCTTGAAACGACTTTTTTTACAAACTGTATATACATATAAATATTTTTTTTTATTTATGTGCTTTTGCCTTTTCGAAACCTTCAAAAATAGATGCATTTCTGATGAGTACAAAAATTATATAAAAATTATTATATAATAATATAAAAATATTATATAATATTATATTATTAATATATATAATATATATATGTATATAAAGCGTGTTTTTTATAGTGGTATAGAACTTTAAGCTGGCATTACTTTTCAAGATGGACTCTGATTTAACAGCTGTCAAGTGATTTATTCTCAGTTTGGTTTGGCAATTCATCATGAATAGACTCACGCCCGGCGTAGATTCGTGGAATGGGCCAAAAACGAGATTACCGTTATTCCCGATTTTCATAAGCGAATTTTGCTTAGCGATGAAGCGCACTTCTGGTTGAATGGCTACGTCAGCAAACAAAACTGCCGCATTTGGAGTGAAGGTAATCCTCAAGTGTATGTGGAAACACCGTTACATCCAGAAAAACTGACTGTTTGGTGCGCTTTATGGGCTGGTGGAATCATTGGTCCGTACTTTTTCAAAAACAATGGTGGCCAGAACGTTACAGTCAATGGTGATCGGTATAGAGCCATGATTATTAACTTTTTCATTCCTGAATTGAATAACCATGATGTCCAGGAGATGTGGTTCCAACAAGACGGCGCAACATGTCACACAACTCGTGCCACAATAGATTTATTGAAAGACACGTTTGGTGACCGCCTAATTTCACGATTTTGTGATTTAACACCGGTAGACTACATTCTGTGGGGCTATGTAAAGTCATTGGTATATGCGGTAAAGCCACAAACGCTTGACCATTTAGAAGACAACATTCGCTGTGTTATTGCCGATATACGGCCACAAATGTTCGAAAAAGCCATCGAAAATTGGACGTCCAGGTTTGACTACATCTGCGCCAACCATGGGGGTCATATGCCAAAAATCATATTTGAAATGTAATGCCACAAGATTACCATTATCCATGGATGGATTATTCGATTGACATGAATTTTATTTATCCGAATGGTAATCTATATATATATATATATATATATATATATATATATATATATATATATATATATATATATATATATATATATATATATATATATATATATACATATATTTATATATGTAATGCGTATATATCTCAGGAGTACAAAAAGTATATAAAATATATATATGTATATATATATATATAAATATATATATATATATATAATATCTTATATATATATATATATATATATATATATATATATATATATATATATATATATATGCTTTTATCCAGTATGTTTTTTACAATACAAAATTTTACAAAATTTAATATTAAGTATGAATGAAAGGTACGCACTCACTTATTACCCGGTTACTGGCTGATGATGTGAATTGTTCGCGACTTTGTTTAAAAATAATTTACAAACTTCTACTATTACCGTTCTCAAGGTATACAAAAATTAATCCTTTCATTCTATTACGTCTATTCGTCTAATTCCACCAACATTTTAACCGATGATTTGTATTGATCATGAAGCTATATGTACCAAACTCTATCTTTAACTGTTCTTA
Organism: Wohlfahrtia magnifica; assembly: GCA_023159175.1. NCBI lineage: Eukaryota > Metazoa > Arthropoda > Insecta > Diptera > Sarcophagidae > Wohlfahrtia > Wohlfahrtia magnifica. The sequence continues at coordinate 117,985 of JAKWBJ010000004.1, read as the reverse complement.
AGATATAAAGAAATTATTATTTAGTATATATGTACCTCCCGCCCTCTTTTCCAATTTCGCGCAGTCTTTGACTGGCGATATGTGTTGAATTTAAAGTCATTCAGACCAAATTCAGAAATTTTGCTTTAACCGTTCTGAAGATATACAAAAATAAGTATTTAGTTTGTATGGGAGGTCCAAACCCGCTCACTTTTTGACTGATGATTTATATTGGCCACGAGGTCCCTTAGACTCAATACTGAAACCTTAGCTTTAACCTTTCTCAAGATATAATCAAATTAATATTTAGTTTGTATGGGAGGTATCACGCCCACTTTTCTAATTCCTCCCAATTTTTGACAGATGGGTTATATAGGCTATAAATTTAGTCAGACCAAATACTGAAACTGTAGCCCAACATATACTAAAATCAATATTGTTACGAAAATAAGATTGGACAACTCTGCGTTTATTACATCGCTAAAATAAATAAGCAAAAAAAATATCGCGAGGCTCGAGAGCTTTCGATCGCGAACAACAATCAGTTTATTTGTAGTAAGCTCAGTGAGTACAGTTTAAGTAAAGTTAACTCAGCGAACGCGTCTTGTTGGTTTCAAGTCAGCGTAAGGAGAGTTTATAGTGGTTAGACTGTGGTCGAAGAGAATTTAAGTTGTGATCGAACCTAAGTTATAACAAGGATCGGGTTGGATGATCTTTTGGTAGAAAGATCTGTCGAGTAATTGTTGTTGTTTACAAACTTGTAAACAGACGGAGTAATTAAGGATAGAAAATTGTTAGTGCTTGTAAATAAAGGTTACAAGCAGTGGTGCACAAAATTGTGTTGAATAAAGTATTTTAATTAAATTTCTAATTAAAAACTAAACACAAGATTTATTATATTTTAACTACAATCTACGAACTCATAAATACATGTTTTTAAAAAGACAAAAATGTAACAATAATTACTTTGTTTTGGAGGTACAATTCCCACTTGTCTATTTCCACCCGTTTTTGAACTTCTGACTTGTATTGACTATGAATCTATTTGTGCCAAATTTATAGACTTTTTCTGATATCAGTCTGAAAATACAGAAAAATAAATATTTACTTTATATGGGTTTAGCATCGCCCAGTTAGAATTTTGAAACTGATATAGTTTATAGTTAATTCCAGACATACGGAGAGAGTGTAAATCGGTTTAACAGTTTAGCTGTTCATAAGGATCAAACAAGCCAACAAACGAACAAACAATCACGCATTAATTTATGTATAAGATATGTGTGTATACATACATTTTACCCCATGTGCTTCGTTTAATGCCCGTTTAACCAATCTTTCCCACTTTTTCGTTATGTGTATAAATAGCAGTTTTAATTGCTGTTCTTTACATATGAAAAATTCCATTATTAGTATGAATGGAAGGTGCCCATTTATCTTGACCAGTTACTGACTGCTAATGTGTATTGTTCACGATGTTTTTGAACCTAAATTAGAAACTTCTTCTATTGTCGTCCTTAAAAAAAAGTTAATTAATTATAGGAGGTACTCGACCATTTATCCAATGATGTTGTGTTAAAGCTATTTCCCAATTGAGCTATTTTATCACTTTATTGAGGATAACAGTTTTATATTATTGGTGACCAAACTAATATATATGCCTCTCAGTGCAATGTAACGTTTATTGTTAAGCCGCTCGATGTAAAACGCTTTGTTGGATTTCTGTTCTTCACTAGCTACCATATTTTACCAGAATGGAAACTATACGAGTCAAAGAACCCATATTTGCCATTGTAATTATTTCTAACGCTTTTCCATGAAATCAAAGAATCGTGCCTAAGTGATAAAGCAATACAATATTTATCTGATATTTATAAGAGCGTATGGAAGTGAACAACCTATCTCTATCATGAGACCATTCCTCGCAATTACCAAGCCTTAATAAAACAATTCATTCATATAGTATATCTATTTCTAAGAGTTCTGGGAATCAAATTTCAAAGACAAATTGTTCTATTTTCTTCAAACTTGACTACTACTTACAAAGTTTTATTAACGTTTACGGGTACCGGTCAGTAATGGGTTTTAATTAGATTACCTTTTTTGTCCAAAACTAATGAAACATTCGAGTATATTCTGTAAGCCGAATTCGAGTGATTTTCAAATCAAACGAAATTTCAAATTGATATGCATTATTTTTAAATCTGAGAAGATTTTTATACTTTTTTTTATTAATTCGCTTAATTACCTCTAAAATAAATTCTTTAATCATCATAATTTTAAAATAATTATTACATTTGAGCTTTATTTGTCTTTGAAAATGTACTTGATTTAAATTTCACTTGTTTCCGGTTTACAGAATATATCAGATTAATTTTAAGTTTTGTACAAGAAAATTTATTAAAATAAAAAGTTGGCTTTTAACTTATTTTTTGAAAGAAATGCAGTTTTTTTGATAAGAAATCATTTTGTTTTTCAACTTTGTCCAATGTTACTCCAATTTTGTTATGCCTTTCAATAAATAAAATTTGTCGAGGTCATCAAAATAGGTATTTGTTAGAGAAGTGATTTATTTAATCGTTGAAGTCAAGTCACTTTCTGTCGATCGAAAACAAATATTAGTCACTCAGTGCTAAATCCGGAGAATAGGGCAGATGAGCGAGTAATTCGTTATATAATTCATAGATGCTTACCATGGAAACTGCACATGTGAGCCACGTTCTTTAGTTAAATCTTTATAAAGTGACACAATAAGTCGCCATAATCGCTATTGATTATTTCACGCTTTTGAAGGCAGTCAATTTGAATTAATACTGCGTGCATTTCAAATAAACGCATTAGCTTTATTGGTTAACAATACCCACCTTGGCCTTCTTTATTGCCGATTATTCCCAAGAAAACCACTGACTGCTGCTTGGATTCTCTTGTATTGTGGTTATTCCTGCGAAGTTATCACACAATGTCGTTAGTGCTCGATTGTGAGCAAGTGCGGCACCCATCTTGAGAAAAGCTTTCTCATACTCAAGTGATCATTCAAAATTGAGACTGCTAAGCCATTTGAGATGCCGAAGGCTTCAGTAAACTCTAGCACTTTTTCGATCGTCCAGCAGTGAATCGTGATTTTTTCAATTGATTCGGGTGTAAGCATTTCAACTGGGTGTTCAGAATGTTCGGCATCTTCAGCACCAACCACTTGTTTATTACTGAAATAGACGGTGCAGAGTTCCTATAGTACTTATCAATCTTAGCCTTTGTTTGAGTAATGTTTTTTTCTGCAAAAAATTATGTTTAATGAGCACACGATTGATGGCTGGCAAACACAAACTAAATGACGCAGTTTTTTCAAATTTTGATAGGTGTTCCTCATTCAGTTAAGAGGCGTGAAGTTCAAAAAGTAGAGGACTTGATAACCATCTGAACATAAATAAGTAGCTACCAAGCTCGACAAGGACGAAATAAACTGAATGCAGTATCGATGAAATACTATTGCTTCAAAGAATACTATTTCGATATTTTTTAAAGAATTTTTTAAGTTGCACTTTTAACACCAATAAGTCTTATAGGGGATTGCAATTCTAAGTCCAGTTTCAAGTAATATTTTACACTAATTAATGAAATTATTTATAATCATTGATATTAATTACTATTAATTAAAAAATTTTTCTCTTTGTTTTCTTTTTCAGTTAGAACAAAATCGTGCCCAAGTAGCTGTTGGCGCCTTCAGCACAATGATAGTAAATGGTGAAAAATTAAGCAGATCGTACGTATATCACTCGACCCCATATGTTTTTGTGGTTCGAAGTGGTCTATGCTTTGGTCCGTTCAAACAATTATTTAACCCTCTATGTCCAGAAACATGGTTACTTCTGCTTATAATTTTTATTGTGTTGATGTCTTTTACTAAAATTGTTCAAAAATACCCAGTTATGCGTAGTTTTATATTCGGATCTAAGAACCAACATCCTTTCCGATCGATTTTTGTTATCTTCTTGGGTAATCCAATACCAACATATCTGGTGCCACGAAGAAATTTTGCACGTTTTCTTCTGGCTGCTTGGTTGTTGTTGTCATTTGAAATACGCAACGGTTATCAGGGTAAAATGTTTGATAGTTTAAGATTTTCGAAAAAAATACCAGTTCCGGAAACAATTTCACAGCTTATTGAGCAGGATTATACACTCTTAAGCAGATCATATAAAGAATTCTATCCAGCGAATAAAACAATAATAATGAGCAATGTTACACAACGCTTGGATTACTTACAAAATAATGATTTACGTTTAACAACAGCGATTTTCTTGGATACTTTGGCTTACTATAATTATATAAATTCGGATAAGAGTACATTGACTTATGTAGATGAAGCCATACTTACCTATCAATTTACCATGTACTTTCAGAAACATTCCATGTTGCGTTTCAGTTTTGATCGTAAATTGAAAATTCTCTCCGATGCTGGCATTACCTCGTATATTGCAAAAAAACACATCCGAAAAGGGTATCAGGCTATGAATCCGCAATCGCAATTTGTCAGCAAATTGGCCAATGCAAATTTACAAGGTTTATATCTGGTTAACATAGTTTTGTGTTCAATTTCGTTGCTTATATTCATATTGGAATTACTTACTACCAAATCGAAGATTTTGCGCAAAATAATGGATGAATTGAATTTATTGTAAGCTGATTGATGGTAATTTTTGAAATTTACGCTTCAAATATGAACAAAATACAGATTTTAGTTGCCGCTTTTTGAATATTAAATATTTTGTCTTAAATAAAGAGTTTATGTGCTACACTTTAAAAAAATGTTGTAGTTATTGATGAAAACAAAAATATTTGTGGAATTCGAATTTTATATTCAAAAGAAAGTTAAATATATACGAATACGAGTATTAACGTTTGATAGGTGGAGGTTACTATGGAAAAATATTAGCACAAAATCTCACAGCAATGCGCTATCGATTTTAGCTAAACAATTTTAGCCGATTCTTGGGCTTAAATTTTACATGACATTTGGATCTACTGTATCGTTTGATCAGTACGATTAAAAACTATTTTAAAGATGTGTGTACATCAGTATCTACAAAATTTGAATTTGTTATTGAGCTATAAAAAAAGAAAAATGTACCTTGCTAACACTTCATATGATACTTTCGATATAGGAGGTAATGAAATGTAAGTAATTTTTTTGGAAAATGCTTTTTTTGTAAAAAAAGTTATGTGTGATACATACATATGAGATTGAAGATTAATATACTTAATTTCAATGATGTCAAGTCTAAGGTTAATTCCTTTTTCTCTTATCTGGGCCCCTCCGATTCGGTTTCTTTTAAATTTTATATAAATCTTAATTGTGTCAATATAATCAATTCTATAAAGTTTCGTCAATCTACCACAACGGGACGATATTCCGAGCACTAATGGGTTAATATGACAAATAAAACTATATATACATACATACATAAATATATTCTTCTTGACTTACTTTTTAAATCCTAAATCAAACGTGTTTAACATTGCAAATTTTGTTGAAATTTGAAACACAGATAGATCTATCTCACGAAAGTGTAAATTTTTCAAAATTTGACTCAAAATGGGTTAAAATCGAGGGAAAACTTACTTTTCTTAAATGATTTCTTTTTCTTTTCAACACAAAATTTTTTTATTTGCTAATATTCCGATTTTGATGAAATTTGGAACACAAATAGATCTAGCTAACGATCAAGACGAATTTAATAAGGTGGTCTTAAATTGAAAATGAAGACAACACTGTAAAACAAAATTTTGCTCTGTCAATATAATGCAACACAAATGCAAGCACAAAAGCCACAAAAGCAAAATGCTGTAGCATCAAAAATATTTGTTGTCAACAAAATACAGAATGCTTTTGTTTTTTGACAAACGCGAATGTATCACCTGTTGCTTACATAGTAAATTAGGGCGACCTTATTGAATTCGCCTTGCTAACGATATTGTTATAGGATTTGATTTTTTTAAATTGGACCTGGGAAATGTTAAAATCTTGGGAAAATTGGTAAAATTAGATCATATGAGAAGCAATTGTGTTTATTCAGTTTGTTCATGAGTCAATTACGCGTAAATGACTAAAACGATTGTGTTAAAATTTGGAGCGCAGTACAATTTAACGAAACTGTGAGAGGGTGCTTTTAGTCAAAATTTGACCTATTGAACATTAAAGTCGGCGGAAAACAGTAAAAATCTTTTCTTCTTAAAGAAACATTTTTTGTTTCCTAACATTCATCATCCAGTAAAATGTATTGTACAAAACTATATTGTTAAAAGTTGCATTTTGAGGGTTATATCTTAGAGACCACATATAGAGTTCTCAAACTTTCCTCATGCTATTCTATGATCAAATTGCACATTAAGTTTAAAAATAACTTTAGAGGAATAGTGGACGTTGCACCTCCCATAATAGATAAAATGAATTATAGTACATCTAAATAAATATATCAGAAGTCAAATTTTAGTCAAAATTTGACCTACTGAACATTAAAGTCGGCGGAAAACAGTAAAAATCTTTTCTTCTTAAAGAAACATTTTTTGTTTCCTAACATTCATCATCCAGTAAAATGTATTGTACAAAACTATATTGTTAAAAGTTGCATTTTGAGGGGCTAATAAGGGATAAAAGGAGAATTATTGTATATTCCAAACATGTAGTCATGACGTTATATCTTAGAAACCACATATAGAAGATAGAGTTCTCAAACTTTCCTCATGCTATTCTATGATCAAATTGCACATTAAGTTCAAAAATAACTTTAGAGGAATAGTGGGCGTTGCACCTCCCATAATAGATAAAATGAATTATAGTACATCTAAATAAATATATCAGAAGTAGACGCCAAAAGTCAATATTTTCTATAAGAACAGGTAGAATAAGGGGAATTTATCTACCATTTTTAAAATACAGTGAGTGTCACTAACAGCATGTAAATAACTTGAAATTTAACAGGCAATATAAATTTATTATATTAAAAATTAAATCACACTTCAATAATTGGAACAAAAAACATTAACAAAATTTAATTCTTTGAAGCACTATTGCATGGTTCACTTAAAATCGTACACTTATATTAACATAAAATTAAAGCATACAAAATGCAAAGAATATTAATGTGAAATAAGTATAATATTTTGTTGGGTATTCTTTGGTACTTCTTAAAGCCTTCTTGGCATGTACTTCACAAGATCTTTGCAGGTTTAAGGAGTTTTTTTATTCCATTCATCTTGAAGTGCTTACCGTAGGACCCTTATGCAATTTTTTTTAGGTATTTTCTACAGATGTTCAATCGCGTTCATAGCTGGTGACGGTGACGGCGCATAAATTACCTTTAGACAGTTATATTACAACTAGAGCCGACCAACATGGAAAAATTTCTTTAAATCTTAATCAACGTACGACTTAAAAGTGGTCGAAGTACCCACTTTTTCCCACTTTTTTTTAACTTATGCTCTAAAACTCTCAGATTGACAAATTATAACATATTGCCTTCAACAAACACTAAGTTGCCCACTCCAGCAGCTGATATACAACACCAAACCATTTTTGATATTCCACCATGCTTCATAGTTGACCGCAAGATGGCATTATTTATTACTTTATTGAGTTTTCTCCACGCGATAAGAGCAAAATATATTAAAATCCGACTTTTCAATGAATACTACATCGTTTCAGGATTTGGTTAACTATTTGAGATCATCATCGGCAAACAAGTCCATTTTGGTCACTAATACACGGTTTGCTTCCATTAACTCTGCTATGATACCTATTATGATCAAAGAATTTTTGAACCGTAGACGCGCTCTTCCTTTTCCAAATATAATTTATATTCGCTGACTAATTTTGGGCCCAAAAACTGGAACTATGCTTTATCTTTCTGATCATCTAGCACTCATCATTATGAATTAACCCTAATTTACAACATTTTTAGTTTTATTTGTTATCCGATTTTCTTTTTCGTATCTTCTAATTACGCACTATACACTATTACAATCAGTGTTGCTACAGATTTTAATTGTTTCTAACCAAATTTTAATAAAAAAGTAACCAATTTGGATAAAAAATAACCAAAACTTCTGAACTTGACTATTTAATGCAATTGAATTACAATATTTGTGCAAATTCAAATGTCAAGATAATGTATAGAAAGAAAAACTGGTAGTCTTTCCCAAGACAATTCAATTGTACTTAACACACAGGCATCATGTCCATAAACCTCAAAGTCTCTCTAATAAAGCGTGTTTTTTATAGAGGTATAGAACTTTAAGTTGGCATTACTTTTCAAGGTGGCGACCGATTTAACAGCTGTCAAGTGATTTATTCTCAGTTTGGTTTGGCAATTCATCATGAATAGACTCACGCCAGGCGTAGATTCGTCGAATGGGCCCAAAACGAGATTACCGTTGTTCCCGATTTTCATAAGCGAATTTTGTTTAGCGATGAAGCGCACTTCTGGTTGAATGACTACGTCAACAAACAAAACTGCCACATTTGGAGTGTAGGTAATCCTAAAGTGTATGTGGAAACACCGTTACATCCAGAAAAACTGACTGTTTGGTGCGCTTTATGGGCTGGTGGAATCATTGGTCCGCACTTTTTCAAAAACGATGGTGGCCAGAACGTTACAGTCAATGGTGATCGGTATAGACCCATGATTACTAACTATTTCATTCCTGAATTGAATAACCATGCTGTCCAAGAGATGTGGTTTCAAAAAGACGGCGCAACATGTCACACAGCTCGTGTCACAATAGATTTATTGAAAGACACATTTGGTGACCGTCTAATTTCACCTTTTAGACCTGTGAATTGGCCTCCCAGATCTTGCGACTTAACACCGCTAGACTACTTTCTGTGGGGCTATGTAAAGTCATTGATCTATGCGGTAAAGTCACAAACGCTTGACCATTTGGAAGACAAGGGCCGCAAAGGTTGGAAAAAATTATCGAAAATTGGACGTCAAGATTGGACTACATCCGCGCCAGCCGTGGCGGTCATATGCCAGAAATCATATTTAAAATGTAATGCCACAAGATTATCTTTCAAATAAATAAAATTCATGTCAATCGAATAATCCATCGTTGTTTTATTGCAACTTAAAGTTCTATACCTCTATAAAAAACACCCCTTATAAGTAACCGTTTAGGTAAACCAAAAAGCCGAAAAATGACAAAGCAAGTGTTAGAAAAGTATATCGCTTATAAAAGTTAATTCTAGCAAATATATATTTAATATATTCTGCTTACAGTGGTAGATAGTAAAATTCGTAATGTCGTAACTAAAAATGTATCCGCAACATACTGAATACGTTATGCGAAACTCATTGAAATTAAATTTTTCTACAAAAGAAGATCAAAAAGGTTTCATGACGGCCTTCAACATAATTTGAAAAGCTTGCCTCTCGTTACGTTTTACCCTTGGTATTAGATAAAACATGTATTGGAGAACTCTGAAGAAGTTTCTTATGCAAGTAACAAAAATTTAAAAAGAAAATTCAATACAATACCGATAAATCAATAACCTGCATGATAGCAGATAAGACATATAGGCTCGATGCCTCCATTCCTATTTACAATAATCTCCTCTCACTTGAAGTGTCTAATAAAGAATATTTTTTTTTTAATTTTTGCGAAAAATTAGGGTACAATCACAGAAAATTTCAAAATAGTAAAGAAATTATGTACAGTTAAGTATGTACCAGTATATGTAATCCAGTGTTTTTCGAAGTTTTATATTTACAAGTTCTACTATTTTGTTATAAAACTAAAAATTTATTACTCCAATTATTTTACATATTTTTTTTTATTTAAGGAAAAAGTAACCGAAAAAGAAAAAAAGTGCACATCTACACATCGTAGAAAAAAATAACCAATTTTGGTTAAAAATAACCAAAACGGCAACGCCGATTACGATCACGATTTTCTTTTTTATAATGAAAACTTACCAATTACCTCTCTTTTCACTCCTCCTTCGAAATGAAAATAAGTTTAATAAAAACTTTAAATAACCAATCTATTAATGGTATAATACATTGAAAAGTTCGAGCCCCAGCAGAGGATATGACGAAAAAAAAAATTAATTGTGGTTTCGAATGCTTAATAATAAAAATAGGCTTCAACTTCTTCCCTCCACACAACTCCACCTAAAAATAAAAATAAAGAAAAAATGCTAAAATGCTAAAGTAAAGATCACCACCAATTAGCAAGGATCTTCACCACTACACAAAAAAAAAATCATATGGAGGAAGCTACAGCGGATTAATCATCTACTTAGCTTGAAATATCAAATTGATTAAAGAAACTTAAGCAAAGCAATAGATGCTTTGTGGAAAGCCAATATGCTCCCTAGAGAAGTGACGGAGAAAAAGAAAAAAAATTGAAAAGTTACTTTACTTGATTATTTGTTATTTAAAAAAACATGTGTATATCGCTTCTGTACGATTTTAAATGAAGCTTTGATATTGTATATTCTGACAGTTTTACGTAATAGTTTTAATTTTAAGGTGGGGTAAATAATACCACACATAATACGAAAAAAACCATAGTGTACGATTTTAAGTGACTAACACTGTACATACATATAGATTTCCGGGCAACGTCGAATGAGGAAAGTTAGTTTAAATATTAGAAAAGAACAGACATGTAGGAAGATCCAAAATCACATATATAACTTATAAGGAGTGGTGATATGAACAACATACTTCTCAGAACAGATTACGGTGAATCTGTGCAAAAATTATGACAAAACCTGCTTTAGGGAGCAGCGTGTTGTATTGTTTAAAGTGCTTATATACAAAACCAGGCTTTCCAGTTTCGAATCCCGAAGAGGACGAAAAACTTTTATCACAGTTTTCGAATGGAAATAATTGAAAAAATTGGAGTCTACACAACTATTCTTCATATATTTCAATTACAATAACAAACAATTTCTCTTCATCGTAGGTGGTCTGGCAAAACCCCACCTCTTGGAGAACAAAGTAAGGCTTTGTTTCTAGGCAACGGCAAATGGCAACACCATCATCTAAGGATTTGCTACAGTAGGCCAATCACTTAGCTCTAGAAACGAAAGCTGATTAAGAAATTGAAAGAGGGCAAAGTAGTTGCGATGCTTTGTAAATGCCATATGCTCCTAAGAAGGCACCCAATATTATTTTACTAATTTTATATCGTCATATTAAAAATGCAAAATCTTATGCTGTTTAGCGAACCACACTCCATTTTTTAAAATCGGATGGGAATTGATGGATTTAATTCTATACAATAAGGTTGTACACTTTATTTTGACGTTCACAGTACATAAATATGTAGCTTATTGTGAAAAAAATTTTCATCTCTTTGAATAAAGAAATGCGTTTTATCAGGATAAATTTTTTATATATCCTGGTTCTTAGTTTAAACAGGATCTATACAATCCAATGCTTTTGTAAATATTTTATTCGAAGAATTGATTCGGTCGTATATTTACTTTCCTTTAGCATTTTATTTGAAGTTAAGAACATAATAATTGCCTTGAATTGTATTACAATAGAAGAGAGATTATTATATTGACTCTTTCATAGGACCGTTAAAAATTATCTTGTTTGCGCCTGTCCAAAGCTTAATTTAATATAGCTGCAAATTGTCCCCTAAAATAAGCTGGTCTTTCGATTCTTCGACTTCGCTGTGGGTTATATTCTATATGTATGTCTAATGATATGCCTAGTCCATCTCCATTTCCTTTACAAAATTTTCTTTATTACACGAACTTGGTATGATCTTTACCATAAGATATTCTTGCATATTGTCGCTGGCCAGAATATTTTAAGAATGCGAAATAGGCAGCGGTTCATAAATGCCTAAAAGGAATTGACATTCTCAACTATTGCATTCCACAACGCGCAGTCATAAGTGTTTGCTCCAAGGGCGATCAAAGAGAAAACTGAGTTTGTAGATAATTTTTGTAGTGTGCGTTGAAGAAAACATTAAAAAAGCAAACAACAAAACCAACACATGACTTTAATACTCAAAGCGACTTACATAAATGCTCTTTCATCAAAAGCTATCACACAACTGAATGAAATTGTTGTTTATTTGTTATTCTCTGTTAAATATTTTTGTTTTCGTGCGGATGTATGATACTAGGGTTATCTTTAGATGTATGGAAGACACTTTTTCCAAGCTAGAGACCGTAACTCCTCCCAAAAATGTACGGTTTTGTGTAAAAATACGTTGTGCAAAAAGTTGTGGGCGTCGGATAAAGGGAAGGCGTGGCTTCTCTCAAGACAGCCCCTGTTGGTGAAAGAATCAAACAAAAAAAAAAATTTATTTGCCTTAGAATACGATAGAGATATAACTTTTTTGCTATAAATTTACGGTCATAATTTGCTGCAAACAATTTGATTACAAAAACTTATGTGGAATCAGAATTTAAATATTACGACAGCAAGTAAAGTGTTTATCTTTTAAAATCATTGAGTTTCAAATAAAGCAGGTGATCGGAAAGGACCTTTTATATTTACCATTCCGTCATCACATCTATGAAATTATTTAAAGAAGCTTACAGTTTCGCTATTTACCTTCAAAAAACCTGAATAAAAAACTACTCCGAAAACTTTTTGATCAAGGTAGTATCTCTAATACTGTTTAATTTATATTGCGTCATTTTAAATTCATTTCAAAATATGTATAACTTAAGGCAATAGACAATTTAGACGGTGTTAATGTCGCAAGAGATGTGATTTGCGAGGTTGAATCCGATATCACATTCATCAAAAGAATCGTTATTGGAGACGAGACGAGCGTTTATGACTCCGACACGCAACCCAGACATCAGGCAAGTAAATAGTGTTGACCAAATGAGCCGAGACCAAAAACATCATGTCGTTTTCAGTCAAAAGGAGGTAATGCACACGGTGGATTTTGCACCATGATAACGCACCGTCACACAGTGCCACATTATTTGAAATTTTTGGAAGAAAAATGCAACAAGCTACCGAATTCACCTGATTTAGCTCCCTGTGACTTCTTTCTGCTCAATAGAGTTAAAAAATCATTACGGAGAACGAGTTTCAGCAGCCGTTTCTAAAATTGTAAAAAATCGCCGACACGCATAGAGGTCGATATACCCTTGATTAAGCGGGAATATCAATAATAGATGTACCAACTTAACAAAAAAAAAAAAAAAAAAAAAAAAAAAAAACTCAAATCGGAACGATGGGACCACACGAAAGTTATTCCAGCAACTTTTTGACCAGGGTAGTATTTGTAGAAAGGTTGTACAAGAATACAAGCACCAGTTGCAGCAGAAGCCCCTATGCCAGATTTAATCCTACTAATTCCGAGTTACAAAATCGGTCGTAACTTAACAAGAATATCGACTATTTTAGATCTCAAAAATCACATCACTTTTTTCACAGGTTTGGTATTCCAACGGCCTTTTCGAACAAAAATCCCAAACTGATTAACGTTGGCGCTAATATCGTTCAAAATATGAAAGTTGGAAATGATTCGGCAGAACGAGCTAATGAAAGATTTTAGTTTAGTTTTATCCAAGAATGAAGAAGAAAAGCAATTCATAGTTCAAAACGTAGTGGATTATTGGAAACTATATCATGATGTGAACAAATGTTCTCTGTTGAAATACTATTAACATTTGCACAGCGTTGGCCTAGGCAGTCAGAAGAGTCCGATTGAACAAACTTTGTATGCAAAGGTTGGATGCGTTCTATGGTACCGATATTGGATTGGATGTCCAATGCTACCGATGTTGTAAGTGGAGGTTGGATGGGTTTTAACTGTCAAATATTAATTGTTCTTTTATTTATTTTTCAAAAATTAAATAGTGAAAATCCAGCTTATAGGCCATAATTGATTCCATATACTACACTTCGCACACGATTTGTCCACATGCACATACAAAAACACTTTCCTCTTAACCAGTGTTGCCCTTTGATTATTTCTAACCAAAATTTATTTTATTTTTTTCGATGTGTAGATGTAGACTCTCTTTTCATTTTGGTTATTTTTTCTCGAAATAAAAAACTAAGGTAATGCTTTTTTAAATGTTTATTACGCATGTTCTTATTGGGTGTATAACTAAAAAAACGGGACATTTGTTTGGTCTTGTGTTGTGAAACATTGGTACAACATAAATTTAAGATATTGATTACCGTTGGACATGACCTTTCTTAACTTTTTGGTAACATATATACTTCGAGGCAAAAAAACGGCTCTTTTGTTGAGGTCAAGAACGAATTAAGCCAATTCCGTCTACACAGTTCTGAAGTACAGTTTATTTCGATGAAACAAATGGTGGTCGGACGAACAAGGTGTGGACTAGAAGGCGGGTGAGATAAAACGTTTTAACTAGTCTTGCAATATTTGTGATGATGGAATATAACGGCTTCACATGGATACACATTTCTACGCCAGTAATAATCGAATTCCCCAATAATTTTTTTACTACTTTTCAGCAACAAAGTCTTTAAACGACTCTCGACATTAACTCGAGCGGCTTATTGGTTTTTGTTTATAAACGGTTCGCTTAAGTGGCTTCCAATAACTTTGCAAGCACATCTTGGACTTGACAAAAGTCTTCATGGAGTACTGCCTTCAATTCATCATATTTAAGCAATTTTGAACAATCTGTCAGTCTTTCTGTTGGTAACAAAATCAGCACATTATGTCAATTCTAAATTTTTAATAGTAAGAATCAATAACTCTCTAGTCGCTTAATATTTTTTCAATTTTCTTTGATCATAGAACAAAAAAATAGGAAAAAGATTACAAGAAGGCCAATTTGCTGTGTTATTATCAATAATGAGATACACATTAGCTCAGTTCACAATATTGGGCATTAAGGTGGTAAATTTATATCATTGTAAATATTTGGCGTTAATTGTGAGCGATTTTTTTTGTTTAACTTTGTAACACATTTTGCACACTATTTTAACTCTTAAAAAGTGCAGTCTGTCTATTTTTTTATTGAGATTTTGCTCTTTTAATACGTTTTTTATGCTGTACGTTGCCTATCTCTCGAATTTATTTTTCAATGTTTTTCTTTCTATGATCAGCAGTTCATTCACTTAAGTATGGCAAATATAAACTACGGTTTTGAGTGTTGGATATTTGCCCAACCGTGACAAGGGTATTGCGTTGTAAAAAAACACCCAACCATTTGCAAATGCCATGATGCCAAACCATTTGCCCAAGATTGTAAATTGAGCTATTTAATGTGCACACTTTTCCATGCTATTGTGCTGGAAAGAGTGAATTTTGGCAAATATTCTATATATCTATATTCATTCAATATATATTCGATATAGTATATCATTTTATCTTTATGTTTTCCGTACTAAAATGTTGGTTTTTTTAATTAAAATTTGGTTTAATAAAAACTCGAAGTTGTGGCCACACTGTTCTTAACCATCTGAATTTTGACCTAAAAAAGCAATTGGAAAAATAGCAAAAATAGCAAAAAAAAAAATGCACAATCAAAACTACAATAACAATGTAATACATTACTAAGCCATCCAAATCGGATGATAGTGCGAAGGCTTTCCCTTTTGCTTTAATGTACATTTAATTTTACATTGTGTTAGGAATTCGATGCAAGCAAAGAGCTTTGTTTTGTGCCTTTGATAAACACTTAATTTTAGAATAGATTGGGAATAAGACTAATCCGAATAGAATGCTAGTTGTATGTGCTTAAAAATTTTTTTTAATTTTTCAGTATACAATCGAATGTGTTTCAATTTGTAACAACTTTTTGTACTGTACAGCTCTGTCTTTTGTTTTTATTAATTTTCAGTTATTTATGTACGTACATACTTTAAAAATAATAATTTTAATTAATTTTGAGAGCGATGCACTACGTTTTAATCTTACGCAATAGTGATAATTTTTTTCACACCATATTTTTAAGCTATAGTATAACGAACATTTTTAGTGGGAGTTACGGTGGAAACAACAAAGCTGAAAAATAAGGACCACCCTAATACATACATATAACACAGGTAGGCGATTAAACTTGTACACTTCAGTGCTACTTTGGCCACATATGGTTTGCTCGTTTTGCTAAGTTTTTGGAATAATATTACAGTGTTTTAGATGTCTAATTAACGCAATCTTCAAATTTTAAAAGTCATATTTTTTTTTTATTTTAAAAGTATGTATTTTAAAAATGGTGGATTATAACGAACTGAATTCTTCTCCCAGTTCATCGAGATGGACCAACTTAAGGTTTGTAACTTGTTTTGTTTTTGTTATCAGTTTTGGTTCAGTTACCCTATGCCAATATAATAAAAAAAAATATTTGCAGGACATTGCCTCCATAAAAAATTGAAGAATTGATTCACATTATTCACAAATAATTTTACCTAAAAGTCGAAAAAGGCATAAAATTATTAACTGCGTAAAGTTCTATGAAGATTATTCCATAACAAGATTATTCATACAAATTTATTCCTGAAGTTAAAAACTCTTCATCTTTTTATGTAGGCAACCGAGTTTAAGCGTATCAAATTTAAATTATGTGGTACTACAATAGATAAGTCAGATAATCGGTTTAGATCATACTTAAATTTTTTTTGTATTAAATTCATAAATTTGTTTTTATATTATTTATCTAATAACAGTTATTACAAACTAATATGGAATGAATAAAAAACAATAAAATTGCTTATATCTGCGGTAACAAAATGAAATTTTTTATCCTAACATACCAGCTCCACCACCACCAACAAGACCTGCTCCTGCAATGCCACCAAGTCCAGCAAAGCCACCAGCTCCACCTGCTGCATAATGCACTTTATAGCGACCGCCTCCGAGTCCATGATGACCAAATCCACCTAAACCTCCACCAAAACCACGGGCTCTAAATGTGTATGACTCTCGATATCGTCCAAAACCACCCCCAAAACCAGCAGCGCCACCAAAGCCACCTCCACCCAAACCAATACTTCCTAAGCCCCCGCCTAGACCGCCTCCATAGCCATACCCACCATACCCATAAACTGGTAATTGTTGCTGTACTACCGGCACATGTTGAACTGTTTGATAATTTTGTACCACAGGAATATTCTGCACTGTCTGCACATTTTGTACCACTGGAACCGTTTGTACTGCATCAGCACCATATTGATTTGGTATTATAGGTAGATTTGAAATACCATTAATGGTCGTAGATGCCGATGCGGAGGCAGAAGCTGAAGAAGACGCCGATGAAGCTGCTCCTCCACTAACAGCGGAAGCAGCGGCTACTGAATCACCACCGACTGCTGTGGCCTGAGCAAACGAATCTGCGCCAGCTCCCGTTCCAAGCACAGCCGGTATCACTAGTAGAACACTAAGAATACTTGTAACCATCATAATGGTCTCTTATTAACTAATTGCTTTCGGGTATCTTTTTAATCAGTTTCGCCACCAATTTTAAGCTTTTATACAAAGCAAATTCCCATATTTACATTACTCTCAATATTTACGTATTTACAAAACTATTTAACATTTAACCGAAAAAAAAAAAAAATAAATTAAGAAGAAAAAAATATTATTAAAACTATTGTTGGGGATTTTCTAATTTTTTGTTTATTTATATTTATTGAACAAAAAGAAGCAGAAAGTTTAGTTGGGTATTTATTCTTGAATTTGAAAATAGTTTCTCTCAAGTTATATCAACGTAATGTGCAGAGAAACATAAGTGAGGCTACGATTTTTTAAAATTAATTTTGGCTTTTTTGCATGATTCATCACGTCGTCTTGTTTAAGCTATAGCGTGGCAATGACCTTCAAGTGATCAATTACTTGTAAATCTACTCAGTGTTGATGTTGATTTTTCCAATCAATCATTTCAACTTAAGTGAATAGCAAATGCTTCCAAATAAATTACACTCTGGTTCATCAGGATAGAAACACGTCATATGATCTTTTATAATTTGAAGGGGTTGCTGTTAGTGAAATGGATTCAGTTGAGGTTTTTTTCTTCAGTTTTCATAACTATAGATGCCTACTAATTAATATAGTGCCCTTAACTGTCGATTTACTTACGTATATTCTAGCTAAAGCCTTAATTTTAGAGATTGAGTGGGCTGAAAATAAAGAAGTTTACCGAATTATTCGTTTGTCCTGTGCCTTTGAGATTTTTATTATAGGTTTCACAGTTTTTTAGGGAATACATTACCACACTATGGCTTTATTTGATATTTTTAAAGGGATTTTCTGATTAAAATATACTTCAGAGTGGTAACATCAGCTTTCACCATTTCCGCAGAGCTTCATGTCCTTTTTCTATCCGTTTTAATTTATTAAACTGTATTCACTAACTTTAACTTAAATTTTACTTAATTTTTATTAAAGTTTTTCGCAACGGACGAGTTGAACCAATAAACAAACCAATAAACACAGTGTGGGGGTGATTGGGGAAAACTGAAAATAAAATATTTGCTCAAGATTGTGGATAAAATAATAAAACAAAAGAAAATTGGTTTTTTCTATATTTATTGGGGCAAGTCACAATTAAACGTACCTTCGGGTTGGGGGTTGAGAATTACAATAACAGTAATTCTTTTTTTATACATAAATTCAACGTTGTATAACACAATACTTAACAACAATATTTAATTACTAAAAGAGGAGTTAAATACTTAAGACTAAGGTGACCAACGTAAACATCCAGGCCCCCTTGCATGATTGCAAAAAGCAAGAGGAAACGAGTATTAGGTGGTCAGGATCAATTCAGAAAATTCATTCATAATTATTTACAATGGGTAATCAAAAATATTAAAAAAGCACAGGAACAAAAATTGTTATTATTGGATTAGGAGCATGGTTGTGGGTTGCGCTGCTTTTCTTTGCCGTATTCTCCTTGGTGATGGCCTATTGGGTGGCCATTTTCTATGAAGTCTATAAGTAAGTTAAAGATTAGAATTAGACTTTTATAGTGTAAAGTAGATCCATTCCATACTGTGGAACATTCGGATGGATATTTCAAAACAAAATTACAAAATAATCAGGGTAAATGAGTCAAATAATGGGAATGAAAAACTTCGCAGCTGTTTATGACGATTAACCAATTCAAGATGGTTATGATGAGATTCTACGTCATTGCAATTGTCAGTGCCCACCTGATCCACGATAAACGAAACTTGAATTGCCACAAAAGTTGGCCAATGACACGGGGGGTTTTTGAAGTCAGGACAGAACTATTTTCGAACCTGTCCAATCGAAGATTTCCGAATTGGTAAGATTCAGCTACTTTCGAAGTGAATGTACCATTTTTGCTAATAGAGTTGCAGCGCAGAGCTCTAAACGGGTTAAAGATTGTACTTTTATAGGTGGCAATTTTGCTTTGGCAACGAGCAAATGGCTGATAATGTCACCAGACGAGATTAGTACTCAACTATACAGAGTGGCAGCATATGCTTCCTCAGAAGCATCACAAAATGCATATTAAGGGTTAAAATTAACCCAAAGGGGGATGTTAATCCGTTCAATGAAAGGGTAATCATCAACAAAATCACGCCATCCGTTTTACATTATGGGTTTCAAACATTCGTCCCAATCGGTTCTGTCTTTCCAAATTTGTTGCATAAAAATTTTAGCAACAATTATTTTAGGTGCCACTCACCACACGGGGTCAAATAGGGTGGCTATTGAAGACAAGACAGAACATTTGGTGACTTTAGAAAAATAGGGCGCTGGAGCTGGCTTGAAAAAAATGCATCAATGCTTGCATTCCAACGTAAACCTAGAAGCTTAGCGGTACTGTCGTCTGACAATTTAAAAAATTACGGAATCTAATAAATGTTCGATGGCTATAATAAGGCTAATGTTCAAAATATTATCTCGGGCATGACGCATAAAAACGACAAAAGGTCTGCTGGTTATAAAGAATTTTAGCAATTGGCAACTTTACAAGTGGACCAAGACATAAAAATCTATCGGGCTTGGATTCAAATAGTAACTACATGCTTGGTCCTATAAGCAGTGCAGCGATAGAGCTGCTCACAAAAATCGTATCCTAGGCAGCAATTCCTTGGACTCTGGTGCTTTACCTATCTCCCTAAATCGATTAATCCCATAATCCGGATATAGTTTTTCGAAAAAGGAAACTATGGGTTTCAATGGAGTTGACTGAGGGATATTGCCAGACAAAATCTAACCAAAAACTCTTCTCTGAGCGATTAAAAGGTTTTTGGGATCCTTTCTAACTTTAGAAAGCATAATTTGAGGGTATATGTTAGCACCCAATAGCAAATGGGCACATTTTAAATCTGTAAATTGGAGATCGGGTGTATTGAAGTCAACAAAACTTGCTAACGAACAAGTGGGTAATCGACCAGTAAGTCTATCATCGACATAAGCCCGGATCTACTAGAGCTCTGGCAGAAAATACTTTATCGCTCAATAATTAATTTACCTGGGTAGTTACCAACAAAACTGTTCAGTGAGGGGTGGACAGTATCCAGGTTTTGTTAGGGGTAGACTGTACTCGGGTCGAATATGGGGTGGACTGTATTCGAGTGGAGTAAGGGGTGGACTGTATTCGGGTGGAGTATGGAGTGAACTGTATTCGGGTTAAGAAATTCTGAAAGGAACGTGCAGCAGCGCATGTCGACGGTCTATCATTGCTATCATTTTTCCTTCGTGTAGGAGTCCGTGGAGTTTCCGAAGAACGGTCAGGGGTAAGTGGATTAAAAGGGTTATTTCCAGTCCTTGGTCTCTCCCGGGTAGTAGATTCGGTACTGTGGAGTAGCGAATGATGCCTCTGCTTACAAATATAACAAACATTAGAGCTCTGACATCTTCTTAATTCATGGGAAACAGCCAAACAATTTTTGCAACATTTGTGTCTTGTAACCAATGCTAAGCGACCGCTAGTCGACATTCTTAGGAAATCCGAGCTCAAAAGAATAGGGTGATTTTCATTACAATTCGGACATTTCCTCTGGGGTATAGTATGGACGATAGTTGTTCTCAAATTTCGGGTATTATGTGCGTCGACTTGGTTATTATTTCGAGAAGTAGCCTGGGTAAAGTTATGGCCGCCAATGATTTTCGAAACGGATTCCAAAGTCCGATATCTATTATTTAGAAACTCGTCCATTTTGCTCCACTTCGATAAATCCGAGCAAGGTCCCTGAGATTGCTCCCAAAGTCCTAGGGTATGTTCAGGCAATTTGGTCGAACAGATATAAACGAATATTATATCCAAATTGCTATTTTCAATTCCTAACAACTACAAATTTGAAATACAATCATTGATTATCCGTTGTAAACTTTTAATAGAGGGGCCAGATTCTTCAGATACTAAAAGGAGGTTAAAAAGGGTCTTGAGCTGAGAATTAACTAAAATTCATTTATTCTCTTATCTATCAGCAAGATTCTGCCTAGCCATGACGAAACCATTATTCGTCATGGGACAAGTTCGAATTATATCTTGAGCCTCACCCTCAGTTTTTAGCAAAAGATAATACATCTTTTGAATGTTCCCAATATATGGGTTAGTTCCATATAGGGCCGAAAACATATCCCTAAATGTTGGCCAAGATGCATAATCACCGGAGAAGGTTGGGATGTCACAAGGGGGAAGATGAATTGGTGTAGAATTACTAACCGGGGTAGGAGGTTCGGTCTTGAAACCATCAGTAAAGCCCTCAATAAATGATATACCCTTGAAATATATCGTATAGCCAGATGAATACTTGGACTTAGCGTCCTTTGTCGATACCTTGGTATCCTCGGTATTTTCTAACAATTCCTCGTAGTATCCCGAAAGACTTCCCACAAACGGGTCAACTCCTGCCGATGGGTACCTAAGGTGTGAACGGTATGTTCTTTACGCGGGATAGCCTGAATAAAGCTATCAAAATCAACTAACCGGGTATAATTTTTAATTAAATCCTTTAAGGCAGCCATTTATATCAAAAAAGGGGTTAGAAAAAAAAAATTGCAATAAACTCTCAAGGGTTTCAAATAGAAAAGGGTGTAAATCTTGAAAAATCAAGTTTCAATATAATAAGAATTGAAAAATGGGCTTAAAATAAATTAATAACTTCGCCAAAAACTTTTGAAACTGGCAAAAGAGGCTTAGAAAATTTCAGAAGGAATAGAAAGAAACCTAAAGGAATGGAGCGATTCGAAAAAAAATTTCAGTAAATTTTATTACCAAACAAAAAACGATTTTTATATTTAATCGCGATAAAAGATCAAACTTTTAATTAAAAATATTCAAAATATATATATACGAGTATATATTTTTTCTTTTATTAGTGTAAGAATATATAAAATGCAATTCTTCGAAAATACCAGAAAATTTAATGTATTTAAAGAAACAAATATTATGTGTTTACAGCGGCTCTTAAACAGTGACAACTTCACTCAACAAAATGTAAGTCCAGCTGTTTACAAAAAAGGACTACCAAGCAAAATACATAACAACAACAACACGGCTATGTTCATACGCTGTGTTGTTTGTGTATTTTTTTTGTTTTGTTTACTTTTTCTTTTTTTTATATTCTTACACTTTTTCTTTCATGCACCTTATGAAAAATAGATATAGATTTACTCAAGTTTATTGAAATAAAAGGGATAAAATAAGGGTGTGGTAAGTATAACAACAAAAACTAATGTGGAGATCCTGAGGGCGATCTGTAAATAAAATTTCGAGAAATATTTTATTTTAGGGGATGATCCGGTTCGAAGGACCAAAATGTGGGTGGAAAGTAAAAATAAAATATTTGCTCGAGATTGTGGATAAAATAATAAAACAAAAGAAAATTAGTTTTTTCTATATTTATTAGGGTAAGTCATAATTAAACGTACCTTCGGGTTGGGGGTTGAGAATTACAATAACAATAATTCTTTTTTATACAGAAATTCAATGTTGTATAACACAATACTTAACAACAATACTTAATTACTAAAAGAGGAGTTAAATACTTAAGACTAAGGTGACCAACGTGAAAACACAGCAAAAACTGTGCGCTGGACTGCAAACATGAAAGGAAAAGTACGAATACCATGAACTTAGGCTAGATTTTTGATTTTAAACTATTATTTAAAGTGTCTGCTATTAGTCTGAAAAAAATTTTCATATATTGTTTCTGCGCTCACAATTTATGATAATTTTTTCTTATTTAAAAACTATGTGATCCTTTCCTGATGAACCAGAGTGTACAACTTTTTATGCTTTCTTTCGATAAGATAAAAAGAGTCTATTTGTAAAATGAGTCTCTCAGAAAATAAAATCACACAAAGACTATGCTTGTGCACATTATTAAAAAATTAAGAGTTTGCCTCTTTGATTTTCTCAGTTTTTTACATTCGCCTATAGATTGGCCAAAAAGAAAAAAATTCATAGAAAATTGTAAAGACTGAGTACAAGCTTGCTAATGTTAATGCTCGAATAAATTAAACTCTACATGACAATGTATGAATACTACAGGAAATAGTGGACTGACCATATACACCTATACCCCAGCTTGCGTCGCTAATTGGGACTGGAGAAATCCGACGCAAAGCAAAACGATGTAAACCGAAGCACGATTTTCCATATATTTGTATGGATTTTAACTTAGTTGGTTCCGGGATTCATAGCATTAGCTAAAGAAATTGTATTTTAAATCAAAAAATATTATTACTACTTTTTGCAGCACAGTCTTTATCTTATAAATGGTGGTCCAACCATAATGCATGATGTTAGTTATGAGTCACACGTTAATGTCAAGCTTTTTGTACAACTTAATATGACAAATTCAACCATGGAGAGGTACACAATTGAGCAGCGCGCTAAAACTGTTGAAGCCTTTTACAAACATGGACGTTCAAATCAAAATGCATTTCGTATTTTGTTGCTCAGTATAATGGGCAGAACTGCCACATTTGGGCAAATGAGAATCCACGAGTGATTGTTGAAACTCCGTGACATGCACAAAGAGGTCGGCCAAGCAGTTACCGTGAATGATGTTCGCTATCGCGAGATGATAGCGGACTTCTTGTGGTCAGAAATTGAGGACAAGGACCTAAACATATGCGGTTCCAAGAGGATGGTATCACTTACCACACAGCCATCGAAACAATGGCTCTTTTGCGCGAGAAATATAATGTTAATTTGCCGCCAAGATTATGTGATTTGACACCGTGGATATTTAAAAGAAAAAGTGTACGTCAATAAGCCAAGAAAAAGTCAAAAACTAAAGGATTAGATGATTCGGCACATTAATGACATTGAACCTCAATTAAGTCACAGCGTCATTGAAAATATGGCTGATATTTTGTTTCACACATAATTGTCATGGATCCTGCTATCATAACAAAAAATATTAAAATAATTCTCTGAAAACTTGACTTTTTGTTTTATTTACAATTAACAAAGTTTTGGTTGGATCACCCTTTATGTAAAAATGAATGTGTGTTTGTATATTTGTTGGTTTATTTGTTTGTTTGAAGTCTATAGACAGCTAAACGGCTGAACCGATTTTCTTGCAATTTTTACAGTATCTCTCTGTATGTCTGGAAGGAAGGCTATATAAGGCTATTATACAGGCTATATAAACTTCAAAAATACCGGCTGAGCGGTGCTACGCCCATACAAACTCAATATTCATTTTTCTATATCATATAAATTGTAACAGAATAAGTCTCTAAATTAGGCCCACCTTGAGTCATAGTCAATACAAATCAGCAGTCAAAAAGTGTGCGGAATTGGACAAGTGGGAGTGGTACCTCAAATACAAAGTAAATATTGAGTTTAATATATCTTGAGAACGGTTACAGTGAAAGTTTCAGATTTTGGTACAAAATCATCATGCTCATCAGTCAAAAAGTAGGCGGAATTGGACAAGTAGGTTTGTATCTCGATTAAAGCGAGAGCTTCTGAATTTGGTCTGAATGAATTTAAAGTCAATACAAATCATCAGCCAAGACTGCGCGGAATAATAAGAGGGCGTGGTACATCTTATATAATGGAATTGAACAAGTAGGCGTGGCACCTTCATCTTAAGAACGGTAATAGTAGAAGAAGTTTCTACATGAGGTTGAAACAAAAACATGAGCAATACACATGATCAGCCAGAACTGGGTGAAATAGATAATTGCGTGTGGGTCTTTCAATCATACTAAATGTTGCACTTTGTATATGTGGAGGACGGCAAAAATTAAAGCAGTGTTATTTATCCACATTAGCCAAAAAGCGGGTATTCCTAAAAGCACACTAAAGGCTATCTATATATATATATATATATATATATATCTTATATACAAAAATGAATGTGTGTATGTTTGAACACTGTATGTAGCTAAACGATAGATTTTACAGTGTCTTTCTACAAGGAATTATAGACTATATCAAATATTTGTATTTGGCCCGGATGTAGGGATGCCAGATGTGAAAAACGTAAAAAATTAAACTGAATAGTGAAAATTAAAGGCAAGTGGTAGGATTTCACCATAAAAAAGGAATATTTTTATACCAAATATCGGAAATAGTTAATCACAGCCCTAATGGTTTCTAATAAGTTATTAAAAGATACGAAAATGAAAAATCGAATAACAAGTCAAACTAAAAACTATTTTTAATTAAGGTTTATTCATAAAACTAAAGTATAGTTCCAGGTTTTAGGCCCAAAATTGGTTGGCGAATTGAAAGTAGTAGTGACCAAAATAGACTTGGAAGACCATTGTTTACCAATGCCGATCTCAAATAGTCAACCAAATTCTGGAACAATGTAATATACATATACTGAAAAGTCGAAATTAAATTCTATTTTTCAATTTTAGATCATTATCTAAATTTAGCAGAAATGCAAAATTGGGATGAATCTCGTATTACGATTGTACGTCGCTAGGACGTACACGAGTCAATAATTGTCGTTCAATGAAAGTTTTGACGCATTTCCGAAGACACGACTTCCAGGTGTGTGGTGGACAAAAATGAGATTTCTTAACTCTTGACTCTATTCCAGTAATTCTTCAAGAGAGAGAATTGCATCCAGGTCGACTTACAATGCGATGTGCACAGCTTTCTTTGAAGAAAGGAATGTAACTGCACATCGTTATTTAAAAAAAATTCAGGATTTGTTTTTTTTCTGAAATTCTTCAAAAGACAATTACTTTCAGATTTGTATGATTATAACAAGATGAGGCAAGTTCACACCTTGCCAGTCCCGTTACGGCGGAGTTACACCGAAAATTTGCAAATAAAACTATTTTAAAAAACTCAACAATTCTGTGGCCTTCCTGGGCTCTACATCTAGGTGCAGCAGATTTTCTCTTGTGGGATTACTGTAAACATAAAGTGTATTAATCGAAACCATTAAATTTAATTTAAATTAAAAACAGTTGATTCAATCAATAACTGGAGCAATTTCGACATCAAATCTGCAAGCAGTCATGAATAGCTTTAATATAAAGTTATCACACATCTCAGTGTGGATCCCATTTAAACTAACTATAAAACTATGTATGTATATTAATGAATGTACTCTTTTTACCATTCCAGAATCTGGCATACCTAACCGGAAGGGAACAGAAAGTGGAATAAAGTTTAAAAATGTAACGAAAATAACATTTAGGATAATAATTAACAAAATATTAAGATTAAACTTAGAAGTTATGTACGTAATTGATTTAAACGGGAAACCCCCGTTTTACTAAGCTAAGTACAAACATTTTTATATTATGGGTAGTTTACATGGTAATACTTTATGTATCAAAGATAAAATATTATAAAATTGTATCCGTATTTTAAAAATGAGAGTAAAAATTGTACGGTAGATATTTTATGCTTAGAAGATACGTAAAAAACCAAAACAAAGTTAAATCAAAGCAGCTGTTTTAAAAGAGACGTATAGTGTGAGCGAAAAAATTTGCTTCCTCTTCGTTTATTTTAATTGTTTATAAAATAAAAATATATCCATGATTTAATGAATTGTAATGGTTTTTGAAAAATTTCAAAAAACAAAGGGAGCCGTACGGCTGCCAAATTTTCATTACTATCCGCTCTCTTCTAGACAAAAATTTGTCATTAACGCAGTAACGATGAGACCACAGTATACACAGTGATGACACAAATGACAGTTAAAAACGAAGAAATCAGTTGTTTACAATATTACTACTTTCACTACATCGAAATGTCGTCAACAGTTAAATAATAACTATATAAATCTGAAGCAGAGTGTCATAAAAAAGAGATGGCTATATTATGTGTTATATTTTCTATCTCATATTCATACTTTGTAGTAAAATTTCGTACTCTGTATTAAAATTTGTTGTATGTTGTTGTTTTTGTTGACGTGTATACACTTTATACACTGTGGATGCAACTTCGAAACCAACCATACGACGCAAATTGAAAGAAAAACGACGCAACTTTGATAACATAAAAATTATAAAAATCCGCAACTTCTAAACGCGACGCAAATCGTGGTATTAGTGTATTGAAGTAGCAATTAAGTAATTTAGCAGAGTTTAATATCAATTTTAATTATTGGAACTGTTGCTATACCAACTTGGAATATGAATGGTCTTTTGTATAAATAAATTATAGTTTTTTTTTTCTGAATTTGCCACTTTGTAAAATATAAATTTTATTCTTGATCGACCTAACAATCTGGCTGAACGAAATATACTAATAGCAAAAAATACCTCAAATTCCTATAATAAAGGAAATATATACAAAAGAATGAAAATATAATGGGCACACCCTGCAAAAATCCGGAATCCAAAAGGACGCCGAAGAATTGGAAGAACAGGCTATTAGCTTTAGGCAGATACCTATAGTTGAAAGGAATTTGTTACGACCCTATGATAGACTGTGGGTCGTTAAAAAAAAATTAGTAACTATTTACGTTTAACAGAACACTTGTGTATTGCATCCAATAATCAAATAAAGGAATCTTTGCCTGTTGACACAGAAATATTTTCCATTGCGCATTAACATCACATATGAAATGCATTTCATTGGCAAGTAAAATTTAGAAACTGCAGTTTTCTCATATAAAGTCCAATTTCAAACATTCAACTAAAGACCCATAGATAGTTCAAGTGGTAGTGTTTGTTATGCCATGCGCATACGGGACTTCGAATTACTTAGTATATAGAATGGGAGGTCCTTCAGCATCCGCCGCATTCTCTGGACCTTTCACCGACATGTTACCATCTTCTCTGCTCCTTGTCGCATCACAGAGATGATCGTTAAAATTAAATCGGTAAGTGATCTTAACAGCTTTTGCATTGTTACACTCTACTGTCGTTCTTACGAAGCTACAGTTAATAAATTAAAAAGTTTGAAAACGTTGAATGTATTATTTTTGTTTTACGGCATGAGTTTCTCTCACTATTTTTCTCATACTTGAAAGTGTTTATAGTTCTCCCTCTAAAAATCTAATGGGGATTTTTTATTTATTTATGTATTTATTTATTTTTTTGCACAACAAAAGAGTCCATTGGCTTCTCTTCTAAATAATCAGTTTATCAGTAATATATTCAATACCATCGTTAAACAAGACTCTGTGAAGGTGCAAATTATAAATGTCAATTTTACTTTGGGTACAATGTGGGCCAGTGTCTATTGAATTTGAAGAAAACATATTTAAATGTTTTATAAAATCCATAAATACAAAACAAAAATCAAATCAACAAATTTAATTGAATTTAATTTGTCTTAAGACGTAGTACTCATAAACATTATTTTAAACTCGCCAGTTTTGATAATTATTTTAAAAATCTTACAAAATTTACAAACAGAACGAAAATATTAAAGGTGTAAAAATGTTCAAGTTGTTACCCATATTGAGTTTATTTGTGACCATTCATAGTGGTTTATCTCAACCGATAGCAACGACAAATGTAGCGGAGACAGCATCCTTAGTAGAAGATTATCCTGCCATTGTAACGACAAAAAGTAACTTGGATTTAAAATCATTATCGCCTTTAGCCGATAAAAGTATCCTGCAGAAAAGTGATTATAGTGGAGTACGTTATGCCAGACATATTGGTGGAATCGGTGGTATTGTTGGTGGTGTCGGTGGTGTTGTAGGAGGTGGTGGTTTTGCTGCTCCGGTCTATGCTCCTCCAGTATCTGTTGTGTCTGCTGTACCTGTTGTGACCACAGTGCCAGTAATAACAGCTGTGCCATCGTATCCCGTATATGGTGGTTACGGTGGCGGTTTTGGTGGTTATGGTGGTGGTTTTGGTGGTTATGGCGGTGGTTTTGGTGCTGGTGTTGGCGTCGCCAAATTTAAAGTTAAAGGATTTGGTATTGGAGGTGGTTTCTTGGGTTAAAAATATCTTTGGTTATACTGTTTTGTTAATAAAATTTTGTTACAATTTAAAACAAGTGTTAAATAGATTTTTATTTTTAGAAAAATATTTTTATCTTTTAGCTTTTGGGAAAAATATAATAATGTAAGTTTTAATAACTAATAGTGAAATTGATAGAATGCAGGAGCATTTGAGATATTTTAGGCATTTCGTATTGCTTCTTATAAAAGCTCCTAACTTCCAATTGAATTCCTTAATGCACTACAGCATGGATATCGAAAAAAAAACACTCAGCTCTACCCAGACGTATGTTCGTACTTGGTGGGCTATTCATAAAATTTTTTAGCCTTTTCGGCAGAGCTGGTGTTTTATTTCTCGGAATTCACTTATCGCAAAATTTTGATTTCAATAAGTCCATGTCACGTAGCACTATCCTGCTGCAACCTTGTCTCGCTCCGATCTTTGTCATCCCCATTTTGATTTGATTTAATTTTTGAAGAAAGAAGGTCCAATGATACCACCAGCATGTAAGCCGCAACAAACGATTCATTTTTCTGGATGGAATGGAGTCTGTAGTGTTTGTTACGGATAGTGTTCACTTCAGATACGGCAATTTAGTTTATTAACAAAAGCCATAAGCCAAAAATTAGCCTCATCGCTAAACACAGTTTTTTCGCGAATTGTTGACTAATTTTCAAAGTAAACTTGGATAATTTGGTAGTGTTGTTCAAGCGTCAATCTATTCATATGATTCGCCAGAGTATACTGTTCAAAAAGTGAACACAGTAGAATAGTTCGTTTTTTTCACATATTATTTTTTTAAGATTTTTAATACATTTTAGTTTTTTATGAATATGGGGTTTATTTTTTTATGTATGATCAATTGCCTGTTGTTAAAAAATGTTCAAAATAAAATATAACTCGTTTTGTGTCAGTTACTTAAAATTGCTTTTTTAATTCAATAATTGTTTAATTTTTTTCTTAGCTGGTAATTTTTATTTTAGGATGACTGTGCGTATTTTCTGGTTATAAATAATTTTAAATAAAAATAAAACATAAAAGTAATAGTTGGTCAAGACCGACTAAGTGATAAAATAAAATCCTATCGCGACATACTAGAACAAGCTTATTTATTAAGGTAATATATTTCACTTCATATTGTGCCGGAATAACATAAATAAGCCGTTTATTTTTACAAATAAGGCAAGTCAATTTGTTAATATTGCAAGATATTTAATAATTTGCAATTCAAAAGAGGAAAGTCTATCGCATAAGTTAAAAAATAAAATTTAAAAATTATAGAGTACCACGGATTGTATGTGCATTGGCCTTAAGCTAAAAATATTTTTTTTTTTATTGGTGTTATAATAGTTTAATAATTAGTTGTATTACGCCTAAAGTACTGAACTCATTTAAATAAAATTACCATTATGCACATCTGTGCAGGAACAGCTCTAAAACTATGCACTGTACAACCTTATTCTCTAGAATTTAGTCTCTATTTCAGCCACTTAAAATACGATGTAGTTAAATATTTAATACTTTTTTAAAACTGAATTTAAAGTTTCACAAAATTCTTAAAAAACAACAACAAAATTATAACAAAAACTAAACTTATACAATAATAATACCTGGGAAGTGATACCATTTTTCTGTTAGTTGCTATCGAGTACAATTTTTCGTAACACCACAAAAATCTAGAGTTAATGGTAAAAAAAACTGGTTTTTCGTACCTTCATTCAATATTAAGAATTTTGTAAATCTTTAAATATAGTTTTGAAAAATATGAAATTTTGAATGACACTTTTTATGATCCTTTTTTAATGTATCCCTTTTTACCTTTTTTGAAAATGAGTAAAGGTCCAAAATTCCTCATGAAAATTCCCAGTACACGTAGCTTTTATATATGTATGTTGTATATACACACATAACATGCATGAGTTTTTTGAACATATATATAAAAATTGCATTCGATATCATTACTACAACTGACTTTTATGCAACTGTCATATTCTATGCATACCTATTTTGTTCATATAAAGTTTGACAATTGTGATTGACGTCAACTGCGATTATGCTCATGATTTATGTATGTGTTTCGGCTTACGTTTTGACAGCGAGAAGCTTTTATATATCTTTTAGTAGATTTCCATTTAATTTTGCAGTTTTGCGTGCCATCCATATACACATATGTTCATATTTGCAACAAAATGAATGCAAATGAACAAGTAAGTACTACATTCCCAAATATCTAATTATATTAGATTATGTATCAAAATAAAAGTATATTTGTTTGTTTGTGGTTAAATCAAAAAGAATAGATGAGTAGCAGGCTTCATCGAGCAATATGGAAGACGATAAGAAATTGCCTAACATATATTATTGCGGTATTAAAATTTTATGTTGAAGAATTTTGGAGTAAAGTTGTTTTGAGTGATTAAAGTAGGAATATTATATTTAAGTGTGACGAAAACAAAAAATTAAAAAAATAGAAGTTCCGACATCAAAACTTGACTTCACGGCTTAATTCTGGACAATTAAACGCAGACAATTTATTTGATAAATTGGATAACCTAGTACAAAATAAGTGCAATTAAAAACAAACGTGGCTGTAAGACTGCTCTTTCTAAAGGATATAACAATAATTCAAGTGAAACTACGATAAAAAATTGTACTTAAATTCAATGATTAAGTATGGCCCTATAAAATATAAATTAATAATAAAACAATTTTCAAATTTGTTTTTGGGGATAATTAGTTACCTAATACAGCAGAGCATGTATACTTTTCTGTGTGCAGAAAATTGAATTTATTATTTTTCTTTAAGCTTAAAGGAAATGTTATGCAAAAGCTCATATACTTTTGTTTTATTTTTCGCGTAGATTTACATTATATCGTTTTTGAAAGTGTAAACCTTATAGTTCTATGTAAAATCCAGTTTTCGAAGCGATATGTGTACTTTCCCGTGCGACTGTATATTCAAATTAATATGAATTCGTTACATACATATATATTTACTTTGCCTCCTAGTATTGCTTCCGCTAAAAGAATTTTCCAAAACTATTACGGATTAAAAATAAATTTACAAACTTAAAATATAAACTTGTAAATCCATGCTTTCCTCTCTCAATTTGCTCGAATCGTGGCTGGAAAAATGAACTACAAGTAAAGAATTTATTACAAGATATAGAAAAAGTATTTCTAAAAAGTGACAAACATTATCAAGAGTTTTTGTAAAAGTAACATCTTTCTTCTAGACAATACGACTAATATTTGAATGTACCTGAGAATTGTTTTTTAGTTTAAACATTGATTTATAATTTAAGTATGTATTACTTTTATTTTTTTAATGTATTTAACTAACTGTTAAAAATCGTTTTTGTTTTCTTTAATTGGAATAAATTTTAATTGTTTTTACAAAGAACTTGACCCTATTTTACATTTAAATAACCTTTTTTTGACCCTTTTTTCAAATATTCTTTTTATGACACATTTCGAAATTTTCAACGGCAACACTGCACAGAAGATGAGGAATTGGAAGCATTACTCAACGAAAATTGTTGTCAAATGCAAGAAAAACTTGCATTATCATTGGGAGTCACACAACAAGTCATTTCCCTTCTTTTAAAAGCACTGGAATTCATTCAAAAACAAAGAAATTGGGTTGCATATGAATTGAAGGAAATTATGCTTGAACGCTACAAAACGAGGTTATTTTTGCATCGTATTGTTACTGGTGATGAAAAATGAATACATTACGGTAACCCCAAGCGTCATATGTAAAACGCAGCAGCCAGCCAAATCAATACCGAAGCGTAATATCCACGACGCGAAGATAATGCTCTGTATTTGGTGAGATCAAAAGGGTTTACCGAACACAATTGTTGCATTTGAATAGAGCGATCAACGGAAAACGGCCAGAATATTCGACCAGACACGAGGCCATACTCTTTCATCGTGACAACGCTCGGCCACATGTTGCAAGACCGGCCAAAAACTATTTGGAAAACAGTGAATAGGTAGTTTTGGCTCACCTGCCTTATAGCTCAGACCTTGCTCATTCTGACTACCATTTGGTTCGATCGATGCAAAACGCCCTTACTGGAATACGCTTCACTTCAGAATAGGGTATCGGGAATTGGTTTGATTCATTATTTACCTCAAACTCGGAGCAATTCTTTTGGCGTGGAATACAAAGATTGGTAAAGGTAGTGGCCAGCGATGGATAATACTTTGAATAATGTATCAATTCATTTTGTTATTATAATAGATTAATTTTTCAAGCAAAATAATCGACATTATTTATTTGTATACCCAATATTTCGAATTTTAATAAAACTGTATATTTTGGGATAATGCGTAAGTAAAATTAAATGAATTTTAAGCAGGACTTAACATTTTAAAATATTCAGGTTGAACTGGAGGTGAATGTGGTAATAAATTTATCATTATACAGCAACCGGGGCTAAAATCTGTCGCAATATATTCACTCAAAAATAATTCGAATCTTAAATTGTCTTGTACCAATTTGTGAAAATTGCTAATGAAGGTTAAAGCTAAAAGAAATTGTTCATAAGCAAGTTTGGTTTAATAATAGATACTTAATTGTGCTAAATTTCATCACGATCAAAATAAACTCCCGCTTATGAAGTTCATTTCGAACTTTGTTACGATTGCATTTATATGTGAAACATTTCATTTCCGTAGTAAAAAATCCAGTCTCCTTCTGATGTTTACATGTAATTTTTTAAAGGGTAATTTTGTTCGTATTAACAAATGTCAGCTGAAAGGATGTTGGTATTCACACTATTGCACTCAAGCTGCAATCAAAGAAATTTATTTTCAGAAGGTATACGACACAATCGATTGAATTTGATCGTAATCAATAGGTTCATAACTCTAAATATGCAACCTCTTTATAATATTTGTATGAAATCACAGAAAGATAGACAGAAAGACATTTATCGGTTAATTTAAAAAATTTCTGAACGATTATCGTAAAATAAAACTATTATTTTCGTACGTTACAAAAGTAATAGGAAACGTAGCATACCCACCACGATGTATAATTAATTGTAGTGTCGATTTAAGAATTTTTTTCTGATATAAGAAGTTACAATCTAAAAGAATGAAATAATTTCGATTTTATGAAACTTAACAAAGTTAATGGCACAAGAAATTAATATTTTTCTGTGAAGAAGTAAATGATGTTTTTAAAACTTCCGTAATTTAGTGTTCATTATCAGACACTTTAACAAACTTTGGTAAGAAGTTTATTTTTTTATCTAAGTTCAGTCAAGGCAATCAAAACACGTAATTTTATAAATAAATGCTCAACATTTGAAGTCGCTTTAGTTTGCGATTTCATTCCAGACCATTATAATGGTTTTAGACTTTTATAAAACTGTGCTATTTACTACAATAGTTCTGTTGTTTGTTTCCCGTTTCGATTACGTTCGAACACTGGAAAACGTAGGAGAGATTGCTGTAAGCGTTGTAAAGGATGTTGTACCGGAAACATTAGCAGTGGAAGTACAGAGTCATGAAAATACATCTGGTCGTAAAGTGCGACAATTTGGTTATCCATTACCACCACCATTGCCTTTTGGATTTGGAGTTGGCTATCGTCCATTTCCTCCACGGCCAGGTTTTTATAGACCAGTAGTAGGAGGTGGTGGTTTTGCCGGAGGTGGTTTTCAGCGGACGCGTGTGGTGACACGTACTCAGACTCGACTAGTAGATCGCTATCGTGGTGGTGGCTTTCATGGCGGATTTTATGGCTAAATCTGTTTGGTTGTTAATGTGATTTGTTGTTTGTTATTTTGTAAATAAAGATTATTTTGTTTTATTTACAATAAGCTGCTTGGTAATAATTTCAAAATTATATCGGATGTGTTTTACACTTACACAAGCTTAAATCATAATAAAACAAAAAAATATCTGTTTAATATCAATGAAACTGGCATTGCTGGATAGAAGAGATTATGACAATAATTTTTAAATATGATTTCGGCCATGTTTCTGTAACACCAATTTTCAAAAACTTTTCGCAGCATAAGCTGCCGTATTTCCAACATGGTTTCCGGAAATTACGTTCAACGGCTATTAACATTTTGGAACTAACAACTAAAATTAATGATGGTTTTATTGAAAACAAACAAACTGATGTAATCTATACGGATTTTAGTAAAGCGTTTGATAGAGTCAATCATGATATTCTACTTTACAAGTTATCACGCATGGGATTTAGTGATAATGCAATTCGCTGGCTTAAATCGTACCTTTCATGCAGAACCCAACAAGTAAAATTTAAAAATGCTATATCTAAATCTATTAATGTTCCCTCTGGAGTGCCTCAAGGCAGTCATCTTGGTCCGGTATTATTTACATTATTTATAAACGATCTTCCAAGCGTTATTCTTCATTCTAATATCCTGATGAATGCTGATATATTATTAATTTAATTCCTTTAATTAATTAATTCCTTTAATGATTTTACTGGTCAATCATCTTTACAAACTGATATTAATTATTTCACAGAATGGTGTAATTTTAATTTACTGGATTTAAATATTAAAAAATGCAAACATATGTCGTTTTTCCCTTCTTCGAAACTTGATACCAACTATTATTTTAATGAAAATGTTCTGAATAAAGTAGTTAACATTATGGATCTTGGAATTTTGTTAGATCATAAATTAACATTTTATGATCATATCTCAA
Source organism: Wohlfahrtia magnifica (assembly GCA_023159175.1). Taxonomy (NCBI): domain Eukaryota; kingdom Metazoa; phylum Arthropoda; class Insecta; order Diptera; family Sarcophagidae; genus Wohlfahrtia; species Wohlfahrtia magnifica. The sequence continues at coordinate 82,024 of JAKWBJ010000004.1, read as the reverse complement.
TGATGGTGAATAAAGCTAATGGTGTACTCGGATTTATGAAACGATGGTCGAAAGAATTTTCCGATCCTTATGTAACGAAACTTCTATTTACATCTTTAGTTCGCCCAATCCTTGAATACGAATCTATTATATGGGACCCCTACTTCAATACTTACAGTAATAAAATTGTATCGGTGCAAAAACAGTTTCTTCTATTTTGCTTGAGAGGACTTGGATGGAACTCGTATGTACTTCCTGCATATGAAAGCAGGCTCGCACTTATTAAATTACCTACTTTGAAAAGCCGGTGAACTATGCTGAGTATTTCCTTTCTGTGGAGTTTAATTCAAGGTAACATTGATTCAGAGTTCCTATTAAGTCGTATAATGCTCAATGTTCCTACTAGACCAACCCGCAACTTTCAACTATTAACCTTGAAGTATTATCGATCAGTCTATGCGAACAACGACTCCTTTCGTCAGATATGATTGAAATTTAATAATTTTTATCACCTAATTGATTTCTGTGATTCTATTGAAGTTGTAAAGAGAAAAATTATTTTATATATGAATTAATGTTTTTGAATTTTCTATACTTTTTTTTTTTTACTTTAGTCTGTAAGGAAATGTAATCCATAGACCTCATTTAAATAAATAAATAAAAAAAAGTATGTCGCCAATAACTCATTGAATGTTGATTTCCAGGTGTTCAATGGTTTCTGGTTTATCCACGTAGACAAGTTACTTTATATAACCTCAAAGAAAATGATCTAATAGGGTTAAGTCACACGATTTTGGTAGCCAATTAATTGGACCATTGCTTGAAATTACTCTTTCATCAAAAATTTATTTGAGTAAATCAATTGTAGCGCGCGCTGTGTAGCATGTGGCTCCATTTTGTTGGCACCACATGCTAGCAAGATTATTGCCAACTAATTGAGATACGAACAAATTTCTAATCATATCTCTATACCGTTCAGCATTGATAGTAACATTCTGACAATAAACGCTTTTAAAGACGTATAAACCAATGACTTCGCCAGCTAATAAAGCACACCAAGCAGTAATTTTTTATAGATGTAATAATATTCCGACAAAATCTTATGGATTAACCTCACTTCAAATGTGACAATTTTTCTTATTTACGTACACGGTTAACGACGTCGAGAGATAAATAATAAAAATTTTTGAATGACAATTTATAAGTGATTTTTCTTCTTCTTCTTCTACTTCTACTTTATTGAAGATCTATAGGGGATATAATCAATTATATGCATAATTTACAAATTTGTACGTAAATATAATTACAATAAATATTTTATTAATCTATACACTATGAAACAAAATAAAGTAAACAATTTTATTGAATATGATAATTTTGCTAAGAATTAAAAATCACTTAAGGTATTTCCAAAATTAATTTTAAATATAAAATAGTAAAGCATCTGAAAAATAAAAATCAATTTTGATATATACAACATAGAAAACAAATTAAGTTTTATGGAATTTTTATAAATGTAAAGAATATTTCGCACGCAACAAAATAAAGTATAAATATCGAACATATTATATTCAATCAATTCCTACATACAATTATAACTACTTATTATTTGTTTCGCATACCTTTTTTATTTTTAATGACACGTCGAAGTCGTTTCGGTATACTTGCCTAATGTTTCTGAAGGTATCGTTGTTTATTTAACCTGTATCTTTGTTGACAAGCTTATGGCTTTAGTTTTACTATTTAAAGATATTTTAATGTCCCGAACTGATGATATTTTATCAATAGAGTTCAAATTTGATCACCATAACAAACTTCACCATATTTGTGTTTTATCATTTTCAAAAAATGACCTTACAATGCGTAATGTGGATTGCGTAATGTACTATGCGTTCAGGATTGTTGACCTGTTAGAACAGAATCGATCCTAATTTTATTATTTCGACAGATTTCTAAGTTGCGATATAGCTACCGATTTTAACCATGGACCCGTTAACATTAGTCGATTCGACTAACATCGTCTTTATTTTAATATGTAGCTTTTTTTTGATTGCGCGATCAACTTGAACTCTGTCGCCAGTGTTCTCTTCTAATGAGCATTCACATTTCTTCAGCAAGTATTGTGTTTTTTTAGTTATAAAGTTTGTGTTAGTCGATTCGACTAATGGTTAGCGTTGTGTAACTTTCAATCTTATATTTTTAATGAATATGAGTTTTTTTTTGGAGAATGAAAATGAGTTTTAAAAAAGATTTAGTTGATGATTTTAAGCAAATTAAAGCAAGATTTGCGGTTTTTGTCTCTATTAAAAGCAATATCTACGAAATGTGGTAAGAACGTAAGCAGAACACACAGAACTGAATTTGTGGATTTCAATAATAATTTTTGTTATTTTTTACTAATTAAAACAATTGATCTCAATAATGTCTCTTACAATATGTTCCTAATAAACATTTAAAAAAATTACTTATTCTTAAATAAAAAGGTAAATATCTTGTTTAATTTCCATTCAAAAGTGAGTAAGTGATAATAATATTTCTATCAGTTTAACACACTATAAAATGCTTTTTAATAGTCTATAAAACTATTTTGTATTTAAACTTGTATACCCACAAGAGCTTTCCGTGTTACCATTGCTTCTCAAAAACCAAACTGAGTGCATCCAATTGGCGATTAACATTTACTGTATATTCTTTCTTGTAATATTTTTAGAGATATTTTAAGCGTATGACTCATTAGACTGATAAGCCTAAAGTATGATATTTTGTTGCTTAGAATTCTTCTTTGAAAAAGTTATATTTCTGAACTGTATGCATGGTTGAAAACTAACTCTAGAATGGACTCCCTATCTTCATGAATTAGTTTTTTAGCTAAAATTTCGTCACACTATTGTGCTATTGCTTTCAATATTTCTTCAGTTAAAATTAAGAATTCTTCTTTAGTGGATCTGGTAATATCAGAAAAAAGATGTTTTTGATAACCTTCCCATACCTTAATTTTAATGGAGTTGTTTGTGATGATTTTTTCTTGTTGATCGAGTAAAATACATAGGCTTAACGGTTTTTTTTAATTTACACACTTCTTTCAGCTTTCTGTGTAGATTGAAATCATCATTAATTGTCTGCAGATATTCGATTTTACAGCATCGTTCTTCTAGCCATTTAATCTTTGCCTCACGTATTTTAGCAGTGTTGACAATTTAGCGCCTTTCTGAAAACTCGCATTTGTTCTCTTTAGCGCTCTTTTTAAAAAACGCGCTAATTTAGCGCTTCTCTATTTGCATTTTTGTAGGAAATAAAAAATCACTAAATTCAATATATTCATTAATTCATTTTAACTGAAAGTTATGTGATTCAATAATGTTGGTGCAAAAATTAATAAAAATAGTGCTTTTTAAATGTGTCTCACAAGGGCCTATTTTTTAAAACATGCGTTTTCTTTTTAAGTAAAATAGAAAAAATAAAATATTTTAAAGAAGAAAACTAAAAATTTTATTATTTAATTACAATATGTACTAAACTTGCAAGCTGTTAATATTAGATCCCTTTAAGGTTAAAATAAATTCTTGAATCGTAGTATCCCTTAACCCACTTCCAATCTATGTACATATATGCTAATTTATGTTCAACTCCATTCGAATATATATTCAATTTTAGATGTGTGAGTCAATGCGAGGTTTTGTTAAGCTTCCCTTGTGTAAAATCTAAGGCTTTTGGTGTTGATGGGGTAAATCCAACGTTTCTTGGAGTAATTTTGCAGAGACTACTACCATTTATCACACATATTGTTTTTCTTGATGGATGGAAGCTGTCGAAAATTATTCCCATTCCGAATCCAAGTAATGATTACAGGCCCATTGCGATTCTTCCCTTTCTTTCAAAAAGTTATGGAGAATATTATGGAGAATATTATTATATCTTTTATCTGGGAGACAAAGGAGTAGAAGTTTTGTTACGGCGCTTACGAATATGATTGAAAATCTGAGGGCTCATCAGACAGGTTATGGTCTCATTTTTCGTTCTTTGGAATCATAGCAAGGCTTTTGACGTAATTGATTACGCAATTTTGGTGATTATTTTAGAGAAAGTTTTTGAAACTGTAAACTTATGCATAACTATCTGGACGACCTCAAACAGTTGTATTGAATGACAACTATTCAAAAGCACGATGTGTGAACAGGGGTGTACTACAGGGTTCAAGTCTCGGGCCTCTGTTATTTTGTCTGTACATCAATGACTTATATACCTGATGCGATAGAACATTGTGGTGTACAAATATACGCTGAAGATGTGCGAATTTACAAAAGTTGCGTAGCGAATGATTTCCATCTCTGCGTGAACAATATAAACATCGATCTAGCTAATATTAAGAAGTGGGTTGCGAACAATGGACTGTGCGTCAATCCGTCCAAATTTAAGTGCATTTTTAATTAATGTCTGGATACTGACATTGTGATGGCAATAAATGATAATATTATTGAGTTTGTTAGTTACTGCAAAAACTAAGGAGTTATTTTCAACAATCAGCTTTCATGGTCTAATCATATGTATATTGGTCTGGTATATTGGATGCTAAGAAACCTTTGGGCTATTAAACACTCAAAGCCTTTTGAAATACTACCTTGATCAAAAAGTTTTCGGAATAAGTCCCGTGTGGCGGTCCCATAGTTCTGATTTGAGTTTTTTTTTTTTGTTAAGTTGGTACATCTGTTGTTGACATTTCGACTAAATCTTAGTATCATAGCTTGACATTTGCAAAAGCTACGCAGCTAAGAGTACATCTATCTCTATGTGTGTTGGCGATTTTTTAAAAAATAAATTAAGATTTTAAGGGGATCATAGGGACGTAACAATATATTTCCATCTAAAGCCAAGGATCTAACCTGGCTCTAAGTCATTCTACGGAAAGCAACTTGTCTCTTAATCTGTCCTCTCTAAAAATGCTCTGGCCTTGCGGCTATTCTGCTTGCCTGTAAGTTCCATACTATAGCTTTCAATCGGCCAAAAGATTGGCTACCTAGGGTCAATCTATTATGAATATCAGCACTGGATCCGCCTAACATAGTGACGATACTGCCGAGATTTCAAAAAATCGAGGTATCACCCAAATTTATATTTCCCATTCAAGAGATCATTGTGTTATTAGCATTGATTCAAATAATTTTGCTTTTGGAAATGTTGGATATCGTCTGCATAATATAAATCTTCCAACTTTGTGTTAAGTACCCAGTTGTACACAATCGGGGACAACGATAAACAGCAGTAGGGAAAAAGCACAACTTTGCCTAAAATCTCTGATAGTAATTTTCTTAATGAACCCAAAAATGAAAAAAAGGTTTTAAGTTGCTAATTTGTTCTGAATTAATTTTAATATTATCAATCGTTCAAATTGTTAAAAAATCTTTGTGGAATAGATCTTTTTCAGTCGTATTACATTTTTTTGTTTTTAATAATTTTAACGCTCTTTTACGGCGCGTTTTGAATACAAATATTTATATAAATTATAGTTTAGTGCCTTTCAGCACCTTTTAAGTAAAAGGCCTGCGCATTTTTATCATAAAAAATTGGAAACACTGTATTTTAGATTTTATGATCCGATGCATACGATACTATTTTATCGTGTATATATACTTTCGACTTTTTTACATCATTCCAAGCGATTGCTATCTTTAATCTTATATATAAAAATTGATGTGTTTTTGAATGTATATATATATGTATACAGTGGTGGACATTTGATTAGCACACTTCATATATGCTACACTGAAAAGCGTGTGTTGAGTAAAGTATTTATCTACATGTGTTGCCTATGGTATGGTCAGTATGTACCGTAATTTCTTTTTATTTTCTTTGGAGATTTTAATTTTTATGCTTAATTTATTTCAAAAAGTATGTAATTGCACTGGACAACAATTTAGCATATCTAAAAAATTTTGATATTCTTCACTAATTTTTTGCTTAAAACCATAAATTGGTAAGTTTTGTGAGTGATTAATTTCGAAAGTTTTATTTAAAACCATAAAACAATAAATAGAAATGGACAAAGGCATAGTGTGAAGTTATTCATCAAATAAGCTCGAGACATATCATTGTTTATGAGTTTGCTATAGTTCATATTCAAGCCCATGGGTTATACAAAAATACATATTACACAGTCCACTAGGCGTAGAAAAGCAACTCGAAAAAAGGACTCCTTTATTTATAGAGCCCAGTTGCTAGCCGTTTTAAATCCTCAACTCAAACTCAAAAGAAAAATTTGGTATTGACATCATCTCGCGAACAATTAGAAGAAGGAATTATGAAAAAAATTACTTGGATGCATTGTACAATATAAGGCACACGTATCAAAAAAAGAACCTGAAGTCCCAAATTTTATTTTGCCGGGAGCATTCAGAAAATCCATCACTTTTTTGAAGAAATATCTTCTGTAGTGATGAATATAAATTTTTTAGATTTTGATCTGACGAAAAATGTTATGTATGGCGTTCTTCAAACATGCAATACAACCACAGGTACACTTCAATGAGAGAAAAGCATGGTGCCAGAAACGTGGTGGTTTGTGCCGCATTTTCAGAGCACAGCGTTCGTCCTATTATCCAGATAGGTACGGAAATGAATCGGTACGCTTACAAGGAAATACTTTTGAATACAATGACTTTATTTGCAGAGGAAAACATGCCACTTAGATAGCATTTTATGCATGATATTTATCCAAATCACATTTCACGTACAGTGAAGTGTTGCTTAGAGGGAACTAGAAAAGACATCTCTAAATGGCTCAATCAAGATCTCAACCCTGTAGTGAACCCACGGTAGATCAACACATTATTGTTGTTAAACCTAAAAACTTTAGTGATTTGTGGACAGAAATGTAAAAGAAATAGTAAGCAATGCCAAAGGAACGTTGTGTGAACTTATGGACAGTATGCCAAGGAGATGAAAAGATGTTATTAAGAAAAAGGTTTATCCTACCAAGTGGTAGGATATATTTTTTTTAATTCGTGCTAAATTACTGTTCAGTCATTTTTGCTCTATTTTAACACATTATATACGAATTGAAAAGAACAAAACTAAAGTAAACTAATGCTAAGTATTCCTTGGACCACGAGTAATACATAAGAACATAGAAATAATTAAAATAATAAACACGTCAGAAAAATTTTGATTCCAAAAAGTATACATAAGTAACGTGCTAACGCAATGTCCATTACTGTATATGTATGTATGTATGTATGTATGTATGTATGTATGTATGTATGTATGTATGTATGTATGTATGTATGTATGTATGTATGTATGTATGTATGTCTCAGCTAAACGGCTGAACTAATTTTCTTGAAGTTTTTACAGTAATTCTCTGTATATCTGGAAAAATTTCAAGTGCGCGACGCCACATCCATACAAAGTAAAAATTTATTTGTCTATATCATTAAAATAATAACAGTTAGAGTCTCTTATTCCAAATATTTCCATAGTCAATACAAAACCCAGTCAAAAAATGGCCCGAATTGGACAAGTTGACATGGTTTCTCCATACAAACTAAATGTAATTTGTGTATACCTGGAGAACAGTTAAGGCTAAAGTATCTGAATTTTGTCTAAATGACTTCATAAACAATACATATCGATAGTCAAACAGTGGTCTCAATTTGACAAGTTGGCATTGTATCTCCCATACAAACTAAATATTGAATTTTGTATATCTTGAGAATGTTCAAGTCTACAGTTTCTGAATTTGGTCTGAATGTCTTCGTAATCAATACAAATCATTATTTAATAAGGAGATCGAGCAGTTATTATTCGACCGGTTTTGACTGGTTTTTTTGGTTTTGTCGAACACGGTTTTTCAAAATCTTCCTTTTTCGAATACCGAATAAAACGGTTGATTTAACAGGAATAACCGGTTAATTTAAATAAGTATAATTTTTATACATTTGTATATTTTTTTATTGAAAATATGCTCATCGTTTAACTATTTGTATAAATTTAATTATTTTTGTGTATATGACAACCTTCCACGTCTCACAAAGAACGTTAAAATCAAGGTAGATCGAAAAGATATGCACACTGGAGCAACAATAACTTTCTCTCATCTTCTGTTAATAAATATTGTTTTATATATATGAATAATGTCAACTAGACGGTTCCGGTTTCGAAGGGCAGATATATTAGTTAGTGAAGTATTTCACATCGTAAATACACATAACCAGTCGCCAGTAATGTGAGGTGATATCGCTGTTAAAAAATTGTCAGACGATGTGGCCTGGGACTGAACTGACGACTTCTTAGTTGGAAGGTGAGTTCTTACCCAACATACCACACTATTAAATACGTGGAGTATAAATTTACATACATAAATTAACACAAAACTTGAATTGAAGATGCACTAAGATCTTTTGTTAGATAGTGACATATAAATTTTAGTACATCAAGTCCTTCATTTTTGCTATAATCTGTTGTACCTCAGTTTTAATAATAAGTTTTGTATATCAATCCTTCATGTTGTCAATATTCTGAACCGTCTCAGTTAATATGGTGTACTGATCAACTAAAGTTAGACCACTGGCTTGCAGGTTTTTAAAGCCGAAGTTTGCAGCAATAAAAATTAATTCACAAATATGCACTAAATAGGTTTAAAATTCTCTTTAAATACAAAAACAAAAAAAAAATGCTCTTTAAATTAAAATTTGCTAAAAATCCAAGAAATGCATTAACAAATCGCCGAAATTCGTAAAAATTCATGAAACAAATAAATATCTTACATCCGACTTGATTGGTTGCATGAGAAAAAACATGCACTTGCATATTTCTGGTTTCCCTGATAATCACAATTTGCGTTTTCTAGAAAAAGTATGGATTCAATCGTTAATGTTCATTATAAATATGCCTAGTCACTCTAATGATCAGTTCCGTAGCTGGCGTCGAACAAATATTCAGTTCCGCCAGTATTGTTGTATATTCCTTAACGGATGTCATTTCTCTTACTTATTAAAATCATTAAATATCGGGAACAATTTTCAGTTCAATTTGAAAAAATCTTCGTTATGACCTCAAGGTTTAATAATTAATTGTAAAAATCAAAATGGGTTCGCAGTTACGAAGTTCTAAATTTTATTTCATTTATAGCGCATTTAATCTTCTCCTCAAGAAGTACTTTCTTAAAATCTGGAAAGGGAACATAAATTTCTTAGAATTTCAATCATGCAATTGAGATTATTTTGACAGCTAATTTGCTTAACTAACGAATGCGCTGTTGTTTACTGCAATTTCGTTTTAAGGGAAAATCAAAAATATTTAAATTAATTTGTTTAATTTATAACTAAATTTATTTCAAATAAAATAAAAAAATTAATTTTAAATATACATAAAATTAGACTAAAAACATTTTTAAATAAAAATTTGCTAAAAGGATTTAATTTTGCTATTTTAACCAAAGTGTTTGCCAAAGAAGGGCTTAAAACCGCCTAAGCCTAAACCATGTAGACCGCCTAAGCCCCAACCTCCAAGACCACCAAAGCCTTTAAAGCCTAGACCTAAGCCGCCAAATTTACCTCCAAGGCCACCAAGTCCACCAAGGCCGCCCAAACCTAAACCACGTGCACTTCGTTGGGACTCGTGGGCAGCGTCAACAGTTGATTTATCATCCTTTTCAATATCCAATAGCGTTAAGGGAACAGGAGCTACAATCGATTCATGAGGATTATAAGTGGAGGCTGGTAAATCTGCAGCTATATATTCCGGTAATAATATTGCTACTTGGTGTTGAGCTAGTTCACTGGACACAGGCAAAGCTTGAATGTTGACTGAAGAACACACTAAGATGAATAACACACAGCACGCTTGCAAGAATTTCATTTTCGTTACAAGATTTTCAAACGTTCGTATCAATATTGCCGATGCGACTGGGTAATTGTAAATTCATCAACTTCTTGAATAGCCAAAAAAGTGCGTAAAGCTTTTTATACCCAAATTTAACGATTGCTTTTTAAGTTTTTTTTTCGTAATTTTTGTTGTCCCATTTAATACTTGTGCATGTGTATGGGTGCATGTACTTGACTAATCCCAATAAGTGTCGTTTATTTCCCATGAAAACTTTTCAATCTCCATACTTTTTCCATCTCTTGATTGTTTTCATTTGTCCACATGCTCTTTAAGTGCTAATCAGTTTTATAAACAAATCAAATTTAGATTTAAGTAGATGTCGATTAGCAGGTGAGGCCAAAACCTAAAATTTTTCGTTAAATATATTTCACACCCTAAATTTCGTTAAGTTTGCCCAATAAGTCATTGAAATATTTTTCTGCGCCCTACAGACTAAAACATTAAAATTGAATGGATGGATTTATTTTTTGCCTTTTGATTAAAAAATATATGTAAATCACAACGTTTTTGAATTAGCTTCTGTGCTGTATTGTACGTATACAAGATTTATTTTTTATTTGACTTAATGACTGTCCAGGTAGCTTTATAGCAATGTGGCAACATCGGACCTTAATTCTTTCGAAATCATGAAGTAAACGCTATTACCGTCAAAAGTTTTCTGACAACGAATATGTTATTTTAGTTAATTTAGCGGTATTTCACTCTCTATATTATTTTATATTGTGAATAAAATACTTCTTTAAATCCTTTTAGTTTTCATTCAAATGCAAACTGAAAATTATCGTGGCCACCATTTATACGAAAAAAGGCCAATACCATATTTTAAAGTCACCTATCAACAGAAATAAATAAAACTGTCATATAATATCTACTCGTAGTTTGCAAGATGGGTGTGGCTTCCGCATATTCCTTACTACACGTAATTACTATGACCGAGTTGTGAAAATGCAAATAATTCCTAGTACACTGTCATCGATTTGCTAATTTTAAAAAGATAACTTTGAAATAAAATAGAACTAAATCGGATAAATGTATCCTTGATAAGTTCTTATAAGTTTCTTTTCCTACCATAGTTAGTATCCACACTCACTGAAGTCCGAAGAGGTGATAGAATCACACTTAAATATATGTAGCGACAACATTAACATCCGCACCTCTATGGGAATACACGGTTGTGCAGTCAAGAATAATTACGCAGACCGATTAATATCTTTCGGCATAAGCAAATACACAAATATACATGGACATCCCGTAGCAGCAATGCGCGAATGCAGTTAGGCTTCATATACGAGAGCGGAAGATGGAGGAGCTCTTTATCGGCTGTCAGGAATAGAAGAGGAGCTGACATCAACGGTGACCACGAGTTCATCACTGGTGAGATCAAGATTAAATAGATATTTTAAAGAAGAACCATCAGGCACCCAAGGCGAAGACGGCTATACCTACAGAAACTCCAGAATAACGCAACCAGGCATACATTAGCCTTACCAATCCGTAACAACATCACTCATGGGAAGATATCAAGTCGCAGAAGAAATACTTGGTGCAGTGCAACCACACAGAAGAGCTCGAATATCAGATGACACTTGGAACCTGGTTTTTCAAAGAAGGGAACTGAAACAGCAGCTGAATAACAACAATACTTTGAGGCAGCAATACTATCAGCGGGCAAAACAAGTAAAGAAAGCTGCAAGAAGAGTAAAAAGAAAGTTCTTGAAGCGACTGGCAACAAAAGCAGCAGAAGCAATTGCCCAGAATAACATGAGAACACTACACCAGACGTTTAGCTATCTCACGAATTGAAAGTACAGTAGGAACTAAGTAGTTGCTGATCGAAATAGTACACTAACAATGAACACAAACACAGAGATGGAGAGAATATTTCAATGAAATTAGTAACGTCACAAACACTACTGATAACAGCGAAATGGTTGAGAATAGCAGTAAAGAAAACAGTCTAAGAATACCGCGTAACCCTTTCAATCTGAATGAGAAAAGAAGATAATTGGCAAATTGAAATATAATAAGGTGGCAGATGAAGATGGACTACCAGTTGAAAATCCCACTTTGAGAAAATCATTGCTTGAAACCATTTAAAATTTAGATCATGATACGGCCAAAAATGATTTATATAACATTGAAACTTATACTGCTTTTTAAAAAAAATATATATATTCCCTTCAAAAATTCAACGAATGTTAAAAAACCGAATGAATCAATAAAAAAACAGAACTTTTACGAGGGTTTTTACAAAAAGCAAATTTACATTAAAGTACAGCTTATTTTATAAATGCAAAAAGGCAATCCAAATCTCAAAATTACATCAATATAAAATTATCGCAGTCCTGTAACTGAAAACTTCTACAAAGAAACAATAAAATGAATCATCAAAAATTTATAAATAAAATTTACAAAACCGTCAAGGTGAGTAGTTTTTAATTACAGTTAATTAATTGCAAAAAACTAGCTTTTCGAAACCGTGCTAAATCAAATAAAATTGTGTAAAAAAGAATCAGATTTTTTTTTTTTTTAGGCAGTGTTATATCAAGAAAAACGTGTAAAAATTGTATCAGATTTTTTTCTAGACCGTATTATTGCAAAAATCGTGTAAAAACGGAATTATTTTTTTTTAGAAAACTGTGTAAAAAAGACTGTGTAAAAACAGAATTATATATTTATTTTATATTTAATTTTTCGACATTTTTTTTTAATTATTATTTACTTTTTTTATTTACCAACTTTTTAGTTAACAAGTGAAAACTTATTAAATAAGTGATCTCAGTAACAATAAATATAAATTCTTAAAATTTTTATGTCCCTAGAAGGGTGCTAGAAATCATATGTCGTTCAGACGTATAATTATCTTTAACGTACAAAAAAATAACGTTATCTTTCTAGTGTTCATTTTTATACAATATTGAGGGTTTTTGAATATCGGTTTAAAATTGTATCTGCCTGTGTACAAAACAGTTATAAAAATGTATAACCAATTATTACTGCACTAAAATATCAAGAAATGTGAGAAACAAATTTAAAGAGTTTATATTTCACTAAATTATCCATCCGGCTTTGCCCAGGAATTTATGTATATATAAAATGTATTTTATATATGTATTTTATAAATGGGAGATAAATTCCTTTTTTTTTGGTACTCAGTTTTGATATCAGTTTTTGCCAACTATTTGTCTTTATATATAAAAAAAAAAAACGCTAAGACGACCATTCAAATCTCCCGCTATATAATAAATAATATTTTTATAAGTGGTGCCACGCTCACTCTTCCTTTGTAGTAGACTTATCTATGGTCCTCAAGATATACCGTACTTTGTATGGAAGGTACCATGCTCACTTGTCCGATTCCGCCCACTTTTTGACTGATGACTTGTACTAAACACAAAGTCATCTAGACTGAATTACGAAACTTGAAATATAACCGTTTGCAAGATACATATACAAAAATTAATTTTTACTTTGTATGGGAGGCTCTATTCCCACTTTCTCGATTCTGGTGATTTATAATGATTATCAAGTCATATAGACCAAATACAGAAACTTTTATTTAAGCCGTTCTCAAGATATACAAAAATTAATATTTACTTTGCATGAGAAACATCATGTCCGATTGTCTAATGTTATTTATAATGAATATCAAGTCCAAATTCAGAAACTTCTATTTTAACCCTTTTGAAAAACAATATTTACTTTGTATGGGAGGTAAACTTTTTTACTGATAATTTGTATAGACTACTAACCTATTTGGAACAAATTAAGAGTGTCTTATTTTTACCGTTTAGAAAATATAGACAAATAAATAATTGTAAGGTACCGTCAGTTAAAAAAAAAAACAATCAGTGAAAGTATACCTTTCCAACGCATGTATTGATTTGTAAATCGGTTAAGTGCTTTAAATTAAGAACATAGGACAACTTATTTTTATTTACAGTGATGTAAAAAATAATAAGGACATTGTTGATAGAGAATTGTGCTTATTTTCAGTTAACATATTAGAGAAACAAATTTTATTGTATGTTTATTAAATTATTGTTGCTCTTTGAATATTTTTATTAAATTAAAATTAAAATACAAATTTATGCTGTAAAAAATAAGGATACTTCATGTTATTTTCAAAATACTTGTATATAAAAAATATAATATTGTTACAAAAATAAAAATAATTAAAAAAATATGTCTTTAAAACTGTATTGTTGGTATATTTGGTAATAATGTGTCACCCTGTCAGTGCCATACTTATTTGCGTTGCGTTGTGCCAGTTCGACCAAATTTGTGTGTTACATTTAAATTAACGGATATAAAATAGAGGATATGAAACATTTCCAGAATCTTCCAAACTGTAGGCAATTAGGTATCTAAAGAGGCCGCTTTACCTACGTCACAGTTATTTATCGTTAAGAAAATAAAGACGTGTTTAAGCGGATATAAAAGTGTTGTATAAACGAATATTAAGTTGCTGTGTTAAAGTATAAAAGTTATAGTGTGGTAAATAAAAAACTGTAGACAACAACAAAGTGGTGTTTATTTTATTTAACGCAATTTAAACGAACTCAAACGTTCTAAAAAGGTTAAAACCTAATAATATTATAATTGAGTTGCAGTAATTTCAGTTCTAATATTGTCTTAGAGTGGTTATTATTTTGTCGAGACTCCGGGGTTGTATAAGACTGCTAAACATAGTCTGGACATAGATTGGACAAGCTTTTAGCCTACTGAATTCGATATATCATAGCACACAGCCTGAATTAATTCAAAAAGCTTATGATAATTTGTGGGACTCTTGTCTCTGGTTGCTGTTTTTACTATATTCTAAAAATTCTCTATCACATTTAAATCTGGAGACTGGGGGCCAGTGATATTGTTACCTTCGAATCCTTTCTTAAAACACTTTGCAGTGGAATATCTATCGAAGTGGGTTTTTCTCTTCGGGCTAAGGTAGCATGCAAGTTCGCAGAATTTCAACATAATTTTTTTCTTTCATAAGTTTCTGTAGTCGATATAGTGAGCCAACATCATAGTAGAAAATTTACTCCTAAACAACAATACTACAGGCACCATATCAATAAACTATTTATTTCGTGTTTTTTTTAGGATAGGTAAAAATTTAAATCTTATGTTAATGTACAGTTTGTACCTATGTATATAAAAATAAATGTCTGTATGTATGTATGTATGTATGTAAGTTTGTTTGTTTGTGCCTTATTGTCAGCCAAACGGCTGAACCGATTTTCGTGAAATTTTTATAGTATCTCTCTGGTACTATAAGCTATATAAAGTATAACAAATTTTCAGTGGGTGGTGCCAAAGTAAATGTTTATTTGCCTATATCTTCAAAATAGTAACAGTAAGAGTATCTAAATTAACTAAAAATAGCTCCATAGTCAATACAAATCACTAGTCAAAGTGTGTGCGTACAAGTAGACATAGTACCTACCATACAAACTAAATATTAATTTTTGTATATCCTGAGAAAAGTTATTGTAAGTTTCTGAATTTGGTCTAAATGATTTCGTAGTTAATACAAATCATCAGACAAATTATGGCCAAGATTGGATATATGGGCGTGGCGTCTTTCATTCATACTGAATATTGAAAATATTTTTAGATGTAGAGAAGAACAATTAAGGCATCGCTATCTATCCACAGCAGCCAAAAAGCGGACAATATTAGATAAACAAGTATTGAACTGAGCACACCTGTTAAAAGCTATATATCTATACAGTTGCTATTAAGTAAAAATTAATGTGTGTTTATTTAAAAACTCTATGGCAGAGAGTTTATGCAGGTAAACAGCAGTTACTACAGTAACTTTCTGGTAACTATAGGCTAAATAATAAGTAAAAAATAACTAAGATAGTAGTTAAGATAATGATTAACCTTCTTCTATCCGCGCTAATTTTAAACTAACTCATAAAACTTTATTGCTTGGTTTATCCTGTTAGGATACTGTGAAAAGCTTTTCAAATTCGGAAACTGAAAGTTATGCTGCCATGCAATAATTCTACATTTATTTATTTAATTTATTTCCAGTCTTTCAAAAATGTGTTGTCGGTCTTACAGACCAAAACGCCGGTATAGGAAGGTTAATATAGGTTTAGCAAAGTACGTCGTGTTTCAGTTAGTATGTATATATAAGCATTTTTTTAATAACATATAGGGTATTATATATTCGGCTTAAAGTAATTTCAGAAGTTCTGAAACTATTACATCACAAATAGGTATAGTAAATGCACATTGAAACCGTGTAAGTCACATTTAAAAAGATTTCTTTAAATTGCTAATGAACGTGATCATCAGTCAGTTTGATTCGTAATACAAATGAATACCTCATAGAAATCATTGTGTTATTTAGTAAATATATAGTAAGTGTGTATGATATGTGTGTATTTGTGTGTTTTTAGCAGGTTTGTGAAAATTTTTACTCAATGAATTGTAGATTTGAACTTGAAAACCTGCTTATTACTACAGTCTACAATAATAGATGAATGGTTGGCTGGCATTGGCATTGAGTTTTTTTTTAATGTTGTGAAAAATGAAGAAAATTTTATTAAATTGATTTATATTTTAAAGATGAAATCAATGAATCAATTGCACATGATGTTCAAAGCAAGCAAATTTATCGTCAAGCGATCAATATGCTTTCTGGTTTGCTAAATGAACAGTATTTTTTGTTTAGTTTTCTCTTTATTTGCAATCTATCTACACTTAGACAATAAGCATATTTAATAACTTAAAATAATAAAAGAAGCAATGCAGTTTCAATGAACTGTATATCTAAATACATTATACAATATATATTCGTAATTACATAAATGTATTTACTCCTTTACATATTCACAACAAATTAATCTTTAAAAGGCAAGTCTTATACACGTGATCGCTTTAGTCTACGTGTTTCATTACTTTTGTCTAAAGGCATAACAGCCAAGAGGGTTCGTACGGTTTATTAATCTTTTTTATTTCTTCTCTTACTGAAAGTAAATTTAGGTCCCTTTTTAAACATTTGTTTGACACAAACCATGGCGAGGCTGTCATCAGTCTTAGTGTTTTTGATTGATATCTTTCCAGAATATCAATATTCGGTTATGCTGTTCCCCATAACATTATTCCATACGTCCAAACCGGTTTTAAAATGGCGTTGTATATTCTGAGTTTATTTTAAATTTAATTCTGACTTGGTGCTAGCAGCCAATGCAGTTCAGCGTTTTTATTTTAAATTGAAATGTGTCGATATAATCATGATCAACAAACCAAATACGACGGTAAATATGATATCTTCATACAGGCCTACATGTTTTTTCAAATATTTTTGAAAAGATTGTTGCCAGTTCTTGAAAGCTGAAATATAATTCCAGACCACCAGCTTGGTTTTCGAAAGGAACATGGAGCCCATAAACATTACCACCGAAACTGATGCCATCGAAAACAAACGCAATTATTGAGCAATCTTTCTTGGTATCGAACAAGCATTCGATAGAGTATGGCACCATGCCTTACTTTTTAAAAAACAATCTACTTATTTTCCAAAAGCTCTCTCTCAGAGAAGCTTTTACGTTAAGAGTAAAAATGGAAGATCAGCTATATTTGAAATAAAAGCTGACATACCACAGACAAGCATGCTGGGTCCAGTACTATATACCATATCTACCACGGATATTCAATTTGCAAATGATGTTGTTGTAGCCACTTACGCCGACGACACTGCAATAACAGAATCAAGCCATGGAATATTAAAGTTAATTGCAATAAATCAAAACAAATTACTTTTACTTTAGGAAAAGAAGGCTGTCCAAGTGTGGATATATAAGGAACAAATACCTAAAAAAGATACTGTAAAATACCTTGGCAAGACTCTTGACTGAGGTCTTACTTGGAAACTACACATTAAATGAACAATATGATTATAGGCACATTAACGATTTTAAAATTTTTTTTATTTTTTTTTATTTATTATTAAAATACTATTACAAAATATATGTTTTTTTTATAATTAAAATATATTGGAAATGCTTAAGTATTAAAATTATATTAAACCTTGTAAATACTCGTATATAAAATCATCAGACTAGTCCATAATGATTGGCGACGCTTTTTTTGTATTTTCTGCGTTTTAACTTATTCTGCATGTTGTTGTTGAATTTGTCATTATGGTGATAGTATGCTGCTTGCTGGGAATTCCAATTATTGTTAGCAGCACTATTAAAATTGCTCTTTGATGATGGATGTACGTTTCCAAACCCATTCTTAGCGTAACTATGATGTAAAAAGTTATTTTCTTCCTCAAATAGAAAATTAGGGGACAGCGATTTTTTTCTGTGTAGACGTGGTTTACGTATGGTGTCCTTAACAAAATTTCTTGACCACACAATTGGATCTAAACTGGCATCGTAATTCCTGTGATGAGATCGCCATGAATATGGAACAGCTTGTGCATATTGTGCAATTATCAATATATGAAATATAATGACAATAAAACATTTGACGCGCATTTTTGAATTGATTTGAATTTAAAGTTTTACTTTCTGCAATACAATTGTACGTGCGCTCGTTGGAGTGGGCTGTTAAATACTGTTGCACTTTGAACTCTGACAAACGTCTCTTATACGAGTAGTTGATAATGTGATGACCGGTTTTTTTTTAAAGGTACATATGCAACAAAATTTTAAATTCTTTTTTCCTCTTTACGTTCTTGTCATTGTTGGTGGTTGTTTCATTGTTGTTTTCAGTTTAATGATGTTTGCGTAAAGGTTTGTATATTCGAGTATTTGCTTGTTATTTTTGTTGTTTATTTTTCTTCATTTACTTTTTGTTAAATATTGGCTTATGGTGATTTCAACAATGATTTACCTGTGATAAAGGGTTTCCAACATTACTACTATGTAATAAAAACTCTGATTGTGAATATGTAAGTTGTGGATATCAGAATTAACCCATTCTAAGCAGCCGTGCCAATTAGAAACAGCTAGTTATTAAAAAATTATTGCATTTTTTTGGCAATAGTTAATAAAAAATTATGGTGTTTGTTAGTGAAAGATGTAGTTATTAAGTATAATATTAAAAATAATAATTAATTAGTTTTTATTCATTAAAATGTTTTTAAACTATTTTTAAATTATTATCAAAATTCGTTTTGGCAATTTTTAGTTTTTTTTAATTACTAATAATAAATAGGTATATAAAGAAATTTTCAAATTTTTCCTTGTAGTTAGACTGGAGCAACCAAATATCTTTCGTACGGTAATTTGGTGGACTGAACTAAAATCCCTATTTAGTTTTTCCATCGTGGCAAATTTTTCGCCCAAAATGTTTATTCATTATGTCAATATATTGACCGATGTTGATCCAAGTACCAGCAAATGCTAGGAATAATATTTCCCATAAATCACCAGAACAACATATTTTTGTATATTCAACTGTGTCGGCATTTTTCATAACTTAGAGCAAAATTAGAGCAATTTTTTTTGTTTTCAAAAAATCATAAAAAAATTTTCAGAATAAAAATTTTAAATTTTAAGCATTTAAATTATAGCTTACAATGTTGAGGATAAAATAAGCTACAAATTATAAAATCGGTTAGCGGAACAATTTTTTTCTTGCAAAATTAGTGGATTTTTTTCTCTTATTTCTAAAAAGTTATAAAAAAATTCTTGGAATATAAATTTTACACTTTAAGCACATAAATAAAAGCCAGATATGTTGAAAGTTAAATAACCTATAATGGCGGGTACCTAAATTTGACAAAGAAATGTGTAATACAGTATTAGGTAACACACAAAAATAATTGAAATAAATGTCTGGTAGGAAACAATACATACACATATATGTACATACTATATATAAGTATTTTATATTTTCTTTGTATTGGAGGTATCATGCTCACTTATCCGATTCCGTCCACTTTTTGACTGATGATTTGTATTAATTACGAAGTCATTTAGACCAAATTCGTAAAATTCCACTTTAACCGCTGTCAAGATGTAAAAAAACCAATACTTGCTTTGTATGGATTTGCCAGATTGTTGCAAGATATTAAATCAAAGAAATCAGTACATAACAGAAAAAATATCAGTACATTCAATTAAAAATCAGTACAAATAATGTTAAGAAATAAATTCTTATTTTTATGGTTATCTTATATATACAGTGACAAACTATATTGTTGGCACAGTAAGCTCATTCAACTTCATGGGTGATTTAATCGACTTACTAAAAAAATTTTTTATAAACTAACTCACAAACTAGATAGAATGATATATTTCCAAGAAAAGTCACTATGTTTTATTCCAAAATTTTTATTGTATTATTTATTAATAAAAAAGAAGAATATATACCAAACTAAGCTGAACAAAATTATTGGCACATTCTAAAAATTACATGGAGCCGGCAACATGTTTTTAGCATAAAATTGAACAGTTTTTCTTAATTGAAGAGTTTTAATATATCTGAGTAAAAAAGTTACTGTGGCTTTAATTAAACCAAAATTAATAGTTTTGATCAAAAATGGGTAACAAGCAGGAGGAAACAACATAATGTTAGCGACCAATTATTCTACATCTGCATAATCAACATATATCTTACACTGAGATCTTAAAAATAATGGGTAGAAGTCGGATTACCATTCAAAGCATTGTGCAGTGTTTCAAAGGAATCGTATCCTTCGAAAGTGTACGGTACGGTCATAAGGACACTGCAATAAGCAAAATATAGTTGTATAATTGAACTAAAACAAGTGTTTAGCGAGGGGTATTTAATAAGCCAAATGATTGTGGACGCAAAGTAATATTCTCAGATGAAAGCAATCTTTTTTGCAATCGCCAAATCTCAATCCGATAGTTAATTTGATGTAGAGAATTGCCAAATATTAGGAGAGAGGTCACCAAAAAAATTCATAAATTCTATTTTAAAATTTCTGGATGCAGTTATAAAACAAAAAGCATTAGCAATTTAATACAAATTTTTACTCTACGGCCAATATCTTATAGTTTCAGTTAAAATTTGTAAATAAATAATTAAATTAAATTTATCATTCTATCTAGTAAATATATTAGTTTATCAAAAATCATTTTAATGAGATCATTAAATTATCTATGAAGTTTAGAGAATTTGCTGCGCCAATAATTTTGTCCATCACTGTATTTGTGTGAACAATATATGCATTTATATAAACAAGTTAAACATATCTATCGCTTTTGGTAGATGGCTTGAAAGCATTCTCCACCAAGCAGACGTTAAAAGTGGCTTTTTCGAATACGTAAATGAATTCGACAGTATACACAACACTTGTCCAGACTAAACTAAAACCATTTTTTTTAACGAAATCGGAGAGAAATATGATTTTCCCGGAAGATAGTGCCTCTATTCACAACATTACCAAACGCGTATGTTGTCGGAGTCTCAAAATATAACCCAAACTGCAATAAAAAGCTTGTTTACCCTGTTAAAATATAGTGGGATACCATGGTTCGCCAAATATTTGGTGGTAACAAGCAATATGGCACCATAACTGAACTAAACGCTGCGGTAATTGCTTTTTGGGATTCGACCGCAGAATATGTCCGCTTAAATTATAAGCGCAGTATGCCACAACGAATTTATGCGTTTATTTTGAACAATGGAGGGCCAACTCATTATTACTGTAAAACATTTAGACCCAACCACAATATGTGTAGGCTAGTTTCAACGACTGTACGAATACACACAATCAAATGTGTAAGACCATAATGTACTTAACAAAATTTTCGTCAAGTTTTTTTCAGATTTATTCCTTACGATTTGAGCTAATGTGATCGCAATGTACGTACGTAGACAGCTGTTTGTGTCTTAACCTAGATCACACCAATATGACACAATTTCAATTGTGCTTTATTGTCGTAAAATATGAAAATCATCCCAATTTATTCCGCGAACAAAATCTTAAAATTTATATACTGGAACGTATTGCCAACTTGGATTGTCACAAAAGAACACAATAAATATTGGCGCATTTTTGATATTTTTGTTGCTTCGTTATTATCTATTGGGCGGTCAAATGATTGCCGTACCAATAATTGATGCATTGCGACAATTGTGTGATCCCAGCTTTATATGCAAAACAATAACAAAGGAAATACGTTGCGCAATGGTTGCTCTTGGTTTCATTCGTCACTAAAACAGCGACGATTGAACATGCGTAGCGGGTGCATGCAGAATATATATTAAAATTTTTATATTTTTAATAAAAAATAAATTCATCCAGATACTAATAATGCTAATTCAACTCAAGTCTCATATTGCAGTTTTTGCACAACTATTCAAAAAGTACATTATAGCCACCAAAAACTTGATTAAGGATTTGACAGACTTTTCGTTGGATTTTTGACAGTTGCTTAAGTAAGCAGAAGTATATTATGTTTGAGCCTTTAATCATAAAGTAATATACTTAAATTTTTTAAGCTCATTTGTTGAGGTTAGGCTATAATTTTGCAACTAGCAAAAAAAGAAGTTTTTGTGATAACTATGAAAAAATTGAAATATTATTTTGAAATCTTCAAAATTTTTATTGCTTTAATATTACCTTAAATTTGTCATAATTAGAAAATTTTAAAATTACTAGTTTACTATTGCTCATGAGTGTACAGAAAAAAAATTATTGCTAAACCATTGTCAAACAAACGTCTTTTTAAAAATTTTATTAAATTTCTATAAATTGTTTAACTGATTCCATTAATATTTATGTTTGAGTTTAAATTTTGTAACAGCAATGTTGACAAATATACAAAAATATTACATAAGCTTTAAATCGCTTCAAATTTTAATAATTTTTATATTAAAAATTGTTAAAAATTAAAAAAAAACAAAAAAGACAATCAGTCGGAATTTTCCAAATTTGTAGGACCTAAATGTATGGTTATACATGTCTCTAAAATATGGGTAAGCATTTGTTTATAGTGGTATAGGGGAGCATTTCCATATTTTAGAGGTGTGACCACTTATCCTCCCGAGAAATTCAAAATGGTGATTTTCTAATATTCCATTTTCTCAGATCCGGTGGTTTTTCCAGACATTTGCATACATTTGTACCACTATAAGATCTCTAATCCAGACCGCTTGGACAAACAGTTGTGTATAGTGGTATATGGGAGCAGCTTCATATTTTCTCGAAATGTCTACTTATTCTCTGAAGGTATTTTAAATTTTGTATGTAGTCACAGTTAACATCTTAACGGTACTTTGTTAACGCAGAATTTGAGTTTGCTAAAAATATATGGTTGGTGTCTTGTCTTTTCAAATTCGAATTTGACTTCAACCACTTTGATTTATTTTATCAGGAATTTTATAAAAACAGAAAGCTTGGTAAAATTTAATCCAAATTAGCGCACTTAAAGCGGCTCTCAAAAGAAGTCATAAAAAAGCAGACAATATAACCACCCAAAATGTTGCAGAAGGTAATTAAACTTTTTATAATTTGTCATACATGTATTACATTGCATATTTTGATATAGAATCTGAGGAAAACTACAAATTGTTTTTGGAGTATCACAAAAGTGATAAAGTTACCGCTGAAGCGTTTGATCTCATTTGGCGTAAATGTGTGCCGTACAGACTTAAACAAAAAATTAACAAAAAGTATCAAACAATATATGTATTTACAGAATCAGAAAGGAAGTTGTTAGAAATGACATCCAAAATTTAATAAATATTTTGTTGGTTTCTGTTAAATTTTATTCCAAATTAACAAATATAATTAAACAAATTATTTATAGAATCAAGCGAAAGTTTGTTAGTATGTTAATGTCTTCTAAATTCATTAAACAATTCCTTTGAAAAATGTATTTTTCCAATTAAATTATTGGAAATGCTTTGATTTTACAAAATTGATGATAATTGGACGGACCCATTTTAAGCAAAATTTTATTTGATTTTCTGAAGTTCTTTACTGAATTTGAAATTTAAGTTTTTCTGTCTATATATTGTATAAAAAAGAAGCCAATTTTGAGCTTTATTATCGCGCACATATGATTTCTGATTTCAAGCAAACATAAACATTAATACGTAAACATTAACACGTAGGTTCCAAAACCTATTTTGTATATAAGTGTGGACGCAATGGTCGACGTGTTGCAGCGTGATGCGTAAGCCAAAAAAACTCCTCCATTTTTATATATACTATATACAGATTTGTAACATTTTTCTTAGTTCTTAATTTAGAATGCAAACGTGGTAACTCTAGTAGCTTCAAAAATGTATCCATACTTTACATATATATTTGCGTTTGTATAAATATTTGTGCAGCTTGTGCCTTCATATCAGCACTCGAAACAGGTAAATGACTAAAAAAAAATGATGCAAAAGAAAGTAAATCATTTCTTTGGTCGCCGTTTAAAAATTTATTTTAAGCGTGAAGTTGTTAAATTTCTTCATTTCTTTACTAAAACGCACGAAATAATGAAAAATTTTACTTCCTTATACTGGCTTCCAAATATTAAAATGAAAAATAGATGCAAAAGACACAAATTAACAAAAACGTGGTTGTACCCTAATTTAAAAGTTGAATGCAAAAACAATTATGAATGAAATGATAAGCGAAAACGGTTACAAAATCTGATCTGAAATTGTATAGTTATACATACAGACATATGTATGCATATCCATTTTATTTATTTATTTTTTTGATTGGGGTACTGACAACGATGGCGCCACTAAGACCAAAACAATTAGAAAATTTGCACGCTTATAACAACATTACACTACTGAACACAGGAAAGCATCTGCGTCAATAGGTATTTTATAGTATTGACGAAACAATTTTCGATGTTGCTTAAAGTTCGCAATATATAGTGTTTTTCATATGTGTTCTATCAAAATTTAAAATATCGGCAAAAGTTAAGAAATTTTTCGGTAGATACCTTTAATGAGATAATATGAAAGATAAATTTGGCTCGTGTTTACTGTGGCCAATTCGTTTTATCTAGTAACTTCCTTAACTGTTAAATAAGACTTTTATTCTTAATGTAGATTATGGTGTGTATAGCAATTGTAATACTGTCTGCACCGACTGTGCGCTCCTTTGTTCTTTAGCAATAAGACATCATTAGTGTCGGTACTTGCGAATTCTCATTGTTATTGTTTCACTACAGCTTGCTTTATTTGATATAAGGAGAAGACATTAACTAATCATTATGAATAAAGAACAGAATTCATTCAATGAACCGCCGAAATAATTAACTCATTAATGTGCCAGACAATAGGATATTTTTAAAGGAATGCGATAGGTAGTTTAACATTTTCGAATGCATAAGGGCGACCATAAATGAAGCATGTCGATGTATGATTTCAAATTGTGAGAAATTTCTGTTTTCTTATCTTGACTGTTTCCGTTCTTCTGTTGTTGTCTTTCTATTTATTTCTCGCTGAAACTGACTATTTTTCTTCATCTTCTTGGTAGGTTACAAAATTAAATACAGAAAACGGTATGCATTTAGAGTAGCAAATGTTAATGAATTTCCAATGTTTAAAATAACTTAGTAATTGCATACAGTAGCGAGCAAAAGTGAGTACATGCTCCGAAGTTGAACTGAAAAGTTCCTGTAATAATATAAATAAGCAATCAAATGCAACAAAATTTCGCACTTGGGGTTTTTGAATGAAAATACTTTTGCTAAAAGCGATGAGGATGTCAATAAGATGTATTTAGATTTTTCTAATATACATATGCCCAGTACTAATATCAAATATTACGGTTCGATAAATAGAACTATATCATATAATCAGAATAACAGTGGCTTTCAGTTTTCTAACGTCACAGTGAAAGAGATACAAAAATCACTTTTGAATATCAAATTTGAATCAATTGTTTGTGATGAAGTAAGCCCTAAATTGATAAAACTTATATTAAACAATATTATGAGATATATTTTATATCTGTAAACTACGATGCTGAATACTTAAGAATTAATTTCAATGTGTAAGCATGCAAAAATTATTTCAATACCTAAATCTGACAAGACTTACAGACCTATAGCAATATTACCATATCTAAGGCGTTTTAACGTATAGTACATGGTCAGATTAGTAAACAGTTGTATGACATTTCTTTGTTAACTAGCAGACAATCTGACTTTAGGTCTAAGCATAGCTGTGTCACAGCGTTAGTAGATGTTGCCGAGGAGTTAAAGCATAAATTGGAACAAAATATGGTCTCATTTCTGATACCTCTTGATCACTCAAAACCTTACGACACTCTAGATCATAACATCATCTGTCACAAATTGAAAAATTGTCATCATCAGCTTTACAGTTATTATATACATACTTGTGTGGTAGAAGTTAGGCAGTTCACCGTGGCAATGAAAAATCATCAAGTTGCTTGATAAAGAAAGGTGTACCGCAGGGATCGTTTTGCGGGCCCCTATTAACTCAATTTAATCTAATTACCTACCTAATCAGATTAATCAAATGTCTGCTGATGACGTCCAGCTTTGCATTAGCTGCCATAAAAATGAATTTAACAATTGCATTATCTAACTGAATCATGATTTTGATAATGTTTATAAATGGGCTACTGATAATCGGCTTTGTCTAAATGCGAGAAAATTAAAGGCTATTCTAATTAGAAAGACGGTCTAGGTGGTGACTCATCTATAGGAATTGTTAAAAGTGCAAAAAACCTTGGTATAGTTTTTAATCGCCAGTTTATCTGGACTGACCACATTAAAGTTATATGTGGTAAAACATGTAGTATGTTAAGTAATCTATGGAGGAGACTCAGTTTGCTCCTGGCAAAAACATACCTAATTCTAAATTCGTGTATGGATGTGAACTCTTTCCAAATCTAGATTCAAAAAAAACACAAACTTAATGTTACATATAGTATAACAAATCGTTAGATATATTTTTGGACTAAGCAGATGTAGTAGTTTTTCACCCTTCTCAAAGCGTATTTATAATATGTCATTGGAAAAATGTTTAAAATGCTATTCTCTAATCTCTTTACATAAGATTATATATCGTACCGAAAAAAAAACAATGCCTAAAGAAAAGATACACTAGATTAATACAGTAGTAGTTTTAGCTATAAACTTTATTATGGCATTTATTAGCTTGTGTCAAGGCTCTTGTGTATCTGTCACTGCCCTAATTGTCTGTGCTATTAACAGTGCTACCACTTGCATGTTTAACGGTGTTGCTAGTTCGATTCTTTTTTGTGTATTATGATTTTACATCTTTTTGAATTTAACGTAAATAGAAATATTCGAAATTGATTATGATTTGCTATAAAAGGTGCACATAGTGCTTAGCAGTTCAGTTATAGCTTTGCAGTCTTACAATAAAGTCGTGTTAAGGAGTGAATAAAAGTATTGAGTGATTTGTGTATTTAGTTGAAGTTGCTGTATAAAGTAAAAGTGCACAAATAAAAATAAATGTATAAAAGAACAAATTAGTGTATTTATGTTATTTAACTCAAATTTAAAGAACTCAAACAATTTTAAAAGGTTAATACTTTACAATACATTAAGCAACCTATTTATCTATATAATAGATTGCAATTTTAAAGATCTAACAGATGTTATAACATAAGTTCCATAAGATAAAATAAACAAATACATGAAAGGCATTTCTATGTTACCGCTATTTGCCTAGGTATCAACTTCCATCAAATATTCAATTGAAAAGCAATGCAATGCATTTTTGATCCGCAATCAAAGCACGTTTGCCACAGAATTAGCACTTGTGAATATAGCAAATAAAGGGTCCGCCATCTAACTTTTTTTTCAACTAGTGCTTATTTCGTGAATGGTAACACTTAGCTCATGTCTGATTTGAGAGATAATTAGTTTTATCCTTCCGCTGAACGAATATAGTTGTGTATACGCTTCGATAAGTGGGCCTGCGATCGACTTACAGAAGATGCCGATTTTATCAAAAAAATCATCTTTTCAGATGAAGCTCACTTTGATCTTGGCGGGTATGTAAACAAGCAAAATTGTCGCATTTGGGGCACAAAAAAACCCGCACGCATACATTGAAAAGCCGATACACCCAAGCCGAGTCACTGTTTGGTGCGGATTTTGGTCCAGAGGCATAATTGGGCCATTTTTCTTCGAAAATGAGCAAGGAGTGGCCGTTACAGTCAATGGTGATCGTTATCGGGCCATGTTGAACGAATTTATGTTCACAAAAATTGAAGAGGAGAATATTAGCAACATTTGGTTTCAACAGGACGGCGCTACGTGCCACACAGCCGAAGCTGCACTCGATGTTTTGCGCCCTGTTTTTGAAGAGAGCTGATGTTGTTTGGCCACCTCGGAGCTGCGGTTTAACACCGTTGGATTATTATTCGTGGGGTGGCGTCAAAGTGTTACGCCAACAAGCCAGAGACAATTGACGCTTTAAAGGACAATATTCGTGAAGCCATTGGTGAAATACAGCTGCACACAATCGTTAATGTGCTTAAAAATTGGACCGATTGTGTAGGCTACTGCATGGCTAGCCGAGGCAGCCATTTGAATGAAATTATTTTCCATTATTAACCGGAAGAATTGTACTTTCAAATAAAAAATAAAATTGAGAAAATATTCAGTAGTTTTTTTATAGCATTTAAAAAAAAAAAAAATTATTTGGCGTACCCTAGAGCCCAATTTGCCTCTACCCAGTACTGTTAAATAAGATTTGTATTTTTGTTTTATTGTATTTCAAAGTTAAATAAATAAATAAACATTTATTCATTTTAAGTTCTTTCAACAAAAAAAAAAAAGTTTTAATATCGCGGCGATGGTTTACTTGGTGATGAACGACCCTCTTTTTAAAAATAACGGTATTACGAAGAAAGTGGACTATTTAAATATTTTAAAAATCAATGTTGCAACGAATATAATACGAATAGAATCAAATTTAAACCAAATGCATAATCACCACATATTTTAAAAAGCTCTATAAAAAATATTAAAAACAAGTGAAACATAAACATTCTTTTAGAAAATGTCTCTACTTTCATTCCAGAACTTGTACTTCGTACTTTTTGTTAATTTTTTTGAAAGAACTTAACAATAAACAATGTGTGAGGTTTGGTTTTATTGTGCATTTATATTCCTACAGGAGCTTTTCAGTTCAACTTTTAAAAATGTGGTCAGTTTTGTTCGCTACTGTATATGTACATACTCGTATGTATGTATGCAATTTAAATTGACAAGTTTAATTCACATATAAAAAAACAATATTTCGTGACAAATAATTTTCCTTAAAATACCCAAAAAATTAACACAGAGTCGTAGGCTTTTTTTACTCTCGTGACATTTTTAAACTATAACTGTTTTAATATCTATTCGAAAATCCATTTATTTCTATCTATAACATCATCGATCAACAAATAAAAAAAATATGATGCAAAGATATCGTTAGTGTTTTTTATCACGTGTGCAAAAAACTTAAAAATTTTTTCTACGCATAATTTTCAGTCTGCCTGCTTTAGTTTTTAATATATATTAACTGGTCCATAGTTTGTAGTCGTATCATTATTTTTTCACTAAATATGGCCGCTTGACCACGACCTTCGAACGTTTGGCAATCATTTCTTTATTAAAATATGCGAAAACAACTATTGGAAGCGAAACGAGAAAGAACTCATAGAGTTCACCCGTCGCTCAGTTTGTGGCAGTAAATCTTTCAATCTCGAAGGTTTGCCTGTGATATCAACAGTGAATTTTAGCGACATCTAAAGGGAATAACTTTGCCTTATCCTCTTCTGTTTTGACCATTACTTTGCTTTTGCAATTTTCTCGCCTCTCAATGCTAAAAACGAGAGAAATTGCTTAATTGTTTTTTTTTTTTTTCTTAATAAATAAAATTAAAAAACAGAAATAAAATAAAATCACCATATACCCGCTACGTAAGTTCATTCATCGCTGTTTCAGTGACGACTAATAGCAAGAGCATAAGAATACATGTGTATTGAAAAGGAACAAAAGTCTTATGAATGCAATGTTCTATGCTCTATTTTTTCGAATCTCAGATCAAGCGGTTATAGAGAAAACATTTTCTCAATGGCCTAAATATTTTGTGGATTTCAGTTTTTATTGATTATTCAACATATTATTACGAAAATTAAAATGCTAAAGACAAAATTCACCACGTCAGAGCTTATTATGAGCTTTTAGCTAAAAAATGTGTTGACTTGTGTCAAAGCTTAGAAACTTCTAAAATTATTCGCACTAATTAAAAGTACTGCCAATGCGTAAATCGGTTACTTTATGTGTTATTTTAGACCACTTTGAGTTAACGTCGAAAAATCGAAGATTCGTGTCCGTACTAGAACATTCCAAACTAGGATGAAATACTATAAAAGCGGCTGGTGAGTTAGTTAGTTTTGAATTGGCTGCCAAGAAGTAAAGTCTCTTTAAGGCGCAAATAGGAAGTGTTTTAAAAGCGAATTTGGTGTATTAAAGTACAATGGAATTAATAAAGTTAAACAACTTAAATAAAAAATAGAGTTTTATTTTATTTTAACGCAATATAAACGAACTCAAACGTTTTAAAAAGGTTAAAATGTAACAATATGGTAAGTGCACCTACGGTCGGCATATACCAGTAGTTAGCAATTTTTATATTTATACTTATATGACTAAAAATAAAATAAAATTTATAAATATTCTCAACTTTCTATATGCTAAGAACAATTTGAGCTTAGATAAGTATTTTTGACAGTATTTTCCTCTTATTAGTGATTGTCGGTTTTTACGGAAATGCTTGTTTTCTTAACAAAAAATTAGTGGGAAGCCGAATTAA
This sequence comes from Wohlfahrtia magnifica, assembly GCA_023159175.1. Lineage (NCBI taxonomy): Eukaryota > Metazoa > Arthropoda > Insecta > Diptera > Sarcophagidae > Wohlfahrtia > Wohlfahrtia magnifica. The sequence goes on along the minus strand of JAKWBJ010000004.1, from coordinate 51,394 downwards.
CAATGTCAATAATTACTTTAAAATAATGCATTTTTAATCGGACATGTTTTCTGGAGATAGAAAACTGCTATAAAAGTGAGAGTTAAAAAAGTAATTTTTCTTTAATTTTAAGCGATGCCGGAATAGGAACGAAAACTTTGTAAATGTTTCAGTAGTCGGCATTGGAGTGCCGACTGCTAGAGCACCATTGAAAACCATTTATTTCTATGTTCGGCAGTGGCTTTTACTACTTGTTATGTTAAGGTTAATATCTCAAAATACGTTAAGACTTCTAAAAATAATAATTTATAAAATCTTCATATCTTTTTCAACCACGTCATAAGAAGCACTGGGCAATCATCAATAATTGTACGCATATCAGCCATAAAAATTAAATCTAGCCTCATCACGAGCCAATGATCTCTTAAGAAAATTAATGTTGGGTTTTACTTTACAGCAAGACATGACGACTAAAATGGTCAATTTGTAATACAGAGGGTCCAGATCAGAGTTATCACAATTGGCAAATTTTTGGGAGCGTCACTTTAGCCTTATGAGCCTGTTGCAAAATTTACAGCTGGTTTTGAAAGAGGGAATGATTAGATGGCTTCATAACCGATTTCTGGTAAACTTTGGCTTATGTTTTGATCTGTTATACAGAGAAACGCAAGTCGGCGACCGCATAGTAAACTAGATTACCTTTTCATTTTGTGGGTTAGCTCAGATACTTCTCTAGACTACTGCGCTTAGATCTTGCCATTTCGTTTATTATACTTCTTTGATTCGGTAAACATATTTCATCCGTAAACAAAGTTTTTCTGACCAAATTATCATCGTACTTCCTCAAAAGACGTTTGGATTTTTCTACCCCATTTTTTCAAGTTGCAATCAACAAGTATCTGTTATTACGTTTCAGAGCCCCAAATTCAAGTTTATATCAATGATTCGACTAATGAATTTTTTGTGATATTCATTTAATGTGTAGTGACTTTCGGTTTCCGAGGAGGACATCGCAGAGTTTTTGATTTGACGGCTTTAATGACACGATATGTTCGAACTTTAACTGAGCGACTTGAGAGGATGCTCATTATGTGACCGAACCATGGTAAATGCTGACACATTTTAAAATACCAGTTATAGACTCAAATTTCAGAGGTAAGCTTTCAGAAGCCATTTAATATAATTCAGTTTAATATATTCCTTTGTGACATTTTTTTCGTTTTTAGCTTTAACGTGTAACCTATGCACAAAATCCGAATTATACGCAAATAATATTGATGATTTTCTGATTGAATTTGTCTTTTGTGCCTGCTTGATCTTATTGAACATATAGAATTGTGAAAAACATTTGTTTTTAATAAGAAATAGTTTTAAATCGATCTCTATTTATTATTTTCTGCACTACAATATGATATGCCGACAATAAGAACATAGAATGCCGAAGACTGGAAAATTAGTGTCGACTACTGGCAAATGTGGTAAATTTCTAAATTCAACTAAAAATATTATTAAATTTAACTTAATAATCTGAAACAAGGCAAATTAATGAATTGTAATAACTAATCAGTAGGGCAGTAGCTTGAAATAAACAAAACTCTTAAAATGCCGACTATTGGCACACTTACCCTATGTGTTTAAAAGAAAAATTATTAAATAATTCTTACAGCACAGAGATAACATTCTTATAATTTTAGTATTTTTGTTAAAATTGCAAAAATTTTAAAATTTTAAGAATCAAATTAATTCCTAAATGAAATTATATTATAAAATTCTTTGTAAGTTTATTTGTATATTTGTTTGATCATATTTGAAATACGGATAGATAACGAAAGTGTTAAATGGTATGCTTTTTTCAAATTTGTGAGATGTTAAAATCGGTATAAAACGGGCTAACTTAGATCATACTGGAAATTGATTTATTGAGTTTGTTTATGAGTTAATCACTTGTAAACGATTAAATTGATTTTGTTGAATTCTGAAGTACAGTTACATACATAGATCCAGCTAACGAAAATGCAATAGGGTTTTTTTTTCAAAATGTGGTTTGGGTATTGCATACAATACAATCTCAAAAGTTACATTTTGAGGGAGTTTTTGGTTCATAGCCCATTCCTATAAAACACGTAGTTATTACGGTATATCTTCGGAACTATAGAAGCTTAAGTCTTTTAACTTAGAACGGGATGTGGAACTATTCTATTATAAAGTTGCGCAATGAGAACAAAAATTAACTTTACAGAAAGAATAGGCTTGGGACTTGTCACAAAAAAATAGTTTTTACTATCGTACATCTCAATAAATATACAAGTGGGAGACGTCAAAATTCGTCTTAGCATTTTCTTTATGAAGATAGACTAGTAAAGTTAGGTTAAATGGGTCACTCGCTTTTCGAGAATTGACTCGGAAGCCCTATGTTTCATTGTGATACCCCCAACAAAGACAGACCCATCGACCAGGAAGCGTCTAAGCTCACATAGTGCAGGATAGTCGCAGAAAAGGTGTTGCACTGATCCCTCCTTCTCTTCATCCTAACAGTTTCAGTAGCCATGACTAGGGCATCACATGCGGTCCGAAATGAGGCCTATTATAAAATGGCCGGTAATTATGCCCGAAAGAGGCCGGATCGACCCGCTTCCAAACCTAAGAAGAGACCTAGAATTTTCCATAGAAAGAGAAGGACAAAGCATTCCACCTGTGTTCTATCATGATCAGTGCCCATTTATCCAACAAAATAGATGAAGCACATTGAGGGCATGCATGTGCTTCTGTACGATAGGCAGAGCAGCGCTCTCATCAGCAATTTCATTCCCTCAGATTCCCGCATGGTTCGGAACCCATATCAGTTTGACATGACATCGTTCCAGATGGCCCAGTGAGCGAATGCAGTTGAGAAGAGATTTCGATCTAATCGCATACGAGTCGACGGAACTAATTTCGGGAAGACTGACTACATAGATTGTAACATGCTTTGAGGCCGCGGGACTTAGTACCCGGATACGCATAGCGGCCCAATCTATAGCGTGGACCTCCGCCTGTAAAAAAGTACAATCATAGGGTAGTCTGAGAGAGACCCTGGGGTCCAGATCATCAGATTAAAAACCCGACCCTGTATCCGTTTCCTTTTTCGATGCATAGATATAAACCGCGAACCCTAGAACGTATCCTTTAACGAAGTTCAAAGCAGGTATCGTCCAATACGTTAAAATCGGCTCGCCAGTTTTATGTAGGGTGGTACCGTGTCCAATGCGAACGTGCCTCGGTCCACCTGATTCCCTAAGTCTAAGTGCCGACTTTCCACAGACACATTTGACAAAAATATCCAGGGTTGGTATGCTCAGCTTTGTCTCCACACCGGACTGAGAAAGAGAACTCATGGCACCGGTGATTGCAAGACAGGCTAGTCTCTGCACCCTATTCAGAATGGGCAACTGTGACAATAATAATATCCACCGCCCTCCACCAGACAGGAGCGCCGTAGTCTAGGATTGGTCTAATGGCCATGGTGTACATCCAATCTAAGACCCCATAGGGTCTCCTACAAATGTAGAAGGCACATAATACCTTTCTCACTCGATTCTCGGCATTGCACTTCCACGAGTGCTTTAAGTCTAAAATCACGCCCTGGTTCAGAGTAATGCCGTCCAACTTTGGCAGAGTAAATTCTGGTATCTGATATAGAGTGGTAAACAGAACCAGCCCGGCTTTTGCAGAATTAAGCCCCAGAAGAACGCCGAGCGATGATTCCATAAGCTCGCCTAATGTGGGAAGAAATTTCCCCCTGATAAGCAGCACGATGTCATCCGGGATCTGGGTCCCTGGGAGTCCTGACTCTGTGATACCAGAATGTCAACCATTCTTAAAGACCGAAATTAATAATTTTTCTGCAATACAATAACGATTACAGCCTAATGTACGCTAAAGAAAATTTGAAATATTCAAGATAATATTTAATTTATAAATTCAAAATAATTACAACTGGCTACAACCCGGCGTCTTTCGCTACTCCCAATTAATGGCCGATTATGTGTATTGTCCACGATGTTCTTTGAACCAAATTTATAAATTTCTCCTATTACAGTTCTCAAGATATTCAAAAATGAATACTTACAATGACACACTCACTCATCCAATTCGGCCGATTTTTCAACCGATGTTTTGTGTTGACTCTGAAGTCATCCAGACCAAATTCAGAAACTTGGACTTTAGTCGTTCAGAAGATATACAAAAGTCAATATTTAATTTGTATGCAAAGTACCCTGCCCACTTATGCGATTCCGCCCACTTTTTGACTGATTTGTACTGTTACCATTTTAAACATTTACTTTGTATGGACATGGCACTGCCTATTTGAAATTTTTAAAGCTTATATGGTCTATAGTTTCTCTAGACATACAGACATTCATTTTGATCTATACGACTTTAGTTTTTAGTTTTTGCAATACACACTTAATAAACTTTAGATAAATTAATAAAACACTCGTATTATTCCTCATCATTAATTTCTGAGTAGCATTACAATTTTCCTTTTTTAAAAAAAGAAAACTAAGAACTGATTTGTTTTGAATGCAATATATAATTTGAATCTCTAAACAATAATTGAACTGTGGCCATAGTTTGTAAACTTGTTTGCTGCACTTGACATTTAAGACAAAATTTTCAGGTTGAACGTACCGGTACATGCAAAAAAAAGTTGCACAAAAATTTCAATGAATCAAAGTTTTAAACTTGAATTGATAGCAAATGAAACAAGTTTTATTAAAATATCAAGAAAATGAAGAAAAACTCTAAGCGCTTACGTAAATTTAAAAGAAAATTACACATACGAGTACAATATACTATATACGTATGTAAGTATGTAAGAGGTTACAAAATGAAACTTGATTTTACGATTATGATTTTTATGCGCCTTGTATGAAAAATTACAAAACAAGTTTTTTAGGAAAAGAAAATTAGAAAGAAAATTTTTGCAAATCACATCGAAATTACATTTCCCTATACGATAACTTTCTGCTTTATTTCATTATTTTAGTTTCATGCGGAAAAAACAAAGAAAGGCTGTGCTATGCAAAGCTGAGAAAATAACAACACATGTTACATAAAAGCTAAAAACCCACCTCTGTGATATTTATTCTATTGGTTGGTGTTATTGCTTGCTACAAGAATTGTAATGAATAAATTACTAATCAGATCACCCTGTTAAATATGCCACGGTTGTATCTATTTGAACAGTGCTTAAACAAAACTATGCGACGTATATCTACAAAATCTTAGATCTGAATTAACCGCAACTGAATAGTAGGTTGTAGAATGTGCTAGAACATTCGAAACTAATGGTAATGCGCCATATCAGTCCTGGCACTCACCTGAGTCATTCAGTCATAATTTAACAGTCACAGAATAAAATCGTGTTAAGACGTTAGTAAAACTGTATTAAGTTAAATAAGTATTTTATTAATTTGTTCAATAAAGACATTGCATAAATAGTAATTCTCTGCATTGAGTTCGTTTAATCGAAAAATTTTTTGGTCATTATTCGATTAAATAATGAAAATAGCCAATTTTGAGCAACAAATAACTTGAACAATGTGTGTCAATTTATCGAGAAACTTTTGTATGTAAAATTTGGTGTGTAAAATAGCAAATGTTTTTGATTATTTAGTTTAACGCTTATATTATCTGTTAAAATTGTTTTAAAAATGCGACATTTATAAATATCACTTCTTTTTGCTTTCATCACACACTTTTCGAACATAATTTTACTTGCTTTCTCATCAGCTGATACTGGCTTGTTAGACATTTTAGTTAAAGTTTTTAAAATTAACCTCAATTCCGCAAGATTCCCTAATAGCGATAAATTTTTAAAATATACCACCTTGATCAAAAAGTTCCCCGAATTTATTCAGGAAATTAAAAATATTAGCTTATTCATCTAATTCTATATTGTCCACTTTAAAGTAATCCCCATCGAATGCAACACACTTATGCCAGTGCTTGATCCAATCCTCGAAGCATTTTTTGTATTCGGTTTTCGATATGTTCATCAGTGCTACCTGCGATTTTTCCATTATTTTGTTGCATTTTTCGTCAAAAAATTTCGAATAACGTTGACACTGTCTGACCGTGCTTTATCATGGTGCAAATTTCACACGTTTTCTGCCCACAAAACTGGTCTCTTTCGGCGAATTGCGTCTCATAACGTCCAAATAACACTCTTTGTTTACTGTATGGACTTCTGGAAAAGTTTATGATGCACTACACCCTTGTAATCCATGAAAACCATGAGCATTGCTTTCGTTTTTGACTGAAAACGACGTGGTTTTTTGATCTCGGCTCAGTTGGTGAATTGTCTGATATCTGGATTGCGTGTTGTACTCATAAACTTATGTCTCATTTGCAATAATGATCCTTTTGATGAATGTGGGATCGGATTCAGCTTCGCAAATAATGTCTTTTGCGACCTCAAAACGGTCTTTTTTTGCATGAAATTGAGGTCTTTTGGCACCAACTTTGCTGCTACAAGACGGAAACCCAAGTCATTAACCAAAATGTCTTGAACGGATCTGTAGGCAATGTTCAAGTCCTCTACTATATCTATGATGGTTAATTTGGGGTTATTGACCAATATTTCCTTTACTTTATCAATGTTTTCGTCGAATTTCGATGTCGATGTTCTGCCACTGCGTTCATCATCTTCGATTGACTCACGACCTTTTTTGAACCGCTCGTGCCACTGGTAAACGACAGTTTTCTTTAAAGAATCGTTGCCGAAGCACTATTCCAATATTTCCAACGTTCCCGCACCATTAAATCAATTTTTACGCAATATTTAAAATTTAATACATTTTGGTTGTGGCAAATTTCAGTCCATTTCTAAAATTTTAAAAAATTGCCAACACACATAGAGATAGATGCACTCTTGGCTACGTAGCTTTGCAAATTTCAGACTATAACACTAAGATTTAGCGTGAATATCAACGACAGATGTACCAACTTAGCAAAAAAAAAACTTAAATCCAAAACAAAAGAGTTTGCAATCATATCGTGCAATCGAATGTTTAATATTGTACCTGACCAAAATGTACCAGACGATGATCTTTAAGAAGAAGAAGAAGATGTGGATCTAAACGAAAACAATCTTATAGACGAGCTCAACATAACAGTACAAAGTATAGCAAATTTTAAAAAATCTAATACAAAAAGTTTCAGATAATAAACGTTTAAATATCTAGACAAGACAAAGAGAAGATCAGAAAAAGTTTTTAATGATATTTTATCGCTATCTGTTCTTTCTTCTACGCTATTTATAATATTTCTTAACGACTTCCTTCTTACACACAATGCTAACAATGATAACAGATGATAATAATATTTGTCATTCTTATTCTTTTGATCGTACGCCGAGCCCCTCGGAGATTGGGGCGAAATAGATGAATAGGAACTACGCACTCACAAGCAACCTGGCGAACAGTCTCGATTTTACTGCAAGCAAGACCTAATTTTGTTTTTTAACACTCAGACGTGGTGTTGTGTTGTCATCTGTAACCATGGGAAATGTAGATAGATGCTCCTGATGGTTTGGGCGTGAGAATTCACCGTGACATTCGTTGAAATGATCACATATTTCATTAGCCGAGAGAAGCATTCAAGCATTAAGAAAAGAAACACTTCACTCCATCTGATCTCCTTAATATTTTCAAGACATATAACCGACCCAAAATGAAAAACAACAAATGGTTCGTTGCTTCAACAGGAGAGGGCGAAGTGCTTATTAATGACGGTAGGGTAGTCAACTCTATCGATTCTATGTATGCTATGTAACTCAGTACTGTAACGAAATATGCTCTGACGAAATAAGGAAATTAATTTCTAATAATCACATATTTTCACGTAGTACTGGTTTTTCTCGTAGAGCGTATCCCTTTGTAGTTGATTGTTCAATGAATCGCGCAACGCATAATAGGGAGAAATTTTTTTTTTGCCGTACCGTTCGTCTGTGGAACAATCCTTCTTTGACAGTTTACCCTGCCTTTATACATTAAAGACTCAATGTTGTTTTTTGACATACAGACGTGGTGGGGTGGTGGAACAACCACATATTTCGAGTGTCGAATGAAGCATTCAAGTGCCTTCGACTTTTAATACGGCAAAAAAAAAAATAATTCACACCATCTGATCTCCTTTATAGTTACAAAAACCTATATTCGACCTTAAATGGAATATACCTCTCATGTAAGGCCGGTACTTCAAAGTCTATTATGGAATTTTACGATAGCGTACAGGAGATGTCGAAGGTGTTTATTAATGACGGTAGGGTAGGCAATTCTATTGATTCATTAAGCATTGTCGAAATGTGGCGTGTGTTTCATTGTTCCATCGGTAATATAAGGGAATGGATTCTGACGAAATAAAAGGTTTAATTCTTAATAATCACATATTCATTCGTTATACCCGTATTTCTCTTAGAGCGCATCCCTTGTAGTTGATTGTCCAGCATATCGCAGAACGCATTAAAGAGAGATTTCGTTCTCTAGTTGCACTGTTTGTTTGTGGAACAATCTTCCCGCGAAAGACTTAAATCGAATGTCCATAAACACTACTCCTTCCCACAACCCATTTTCCTAGTACCAGCACAATGCACTGCATAAGTAGGGTACTGCTCATCCCGGGGGTACTGGTCTATAATAAAAAACGAAAAAGTCTGAATTGTAAATTTTTGCATCAAATTCATTTAGTCGTTGATAGTGAAACAAAGGAACTCAATTTGTACGTTAAGTTAGGAGGGGGTGGCAGCCTCGCTGAGACAAGGCAAACTTGGCTCGTTGTGATACCACAAATGAAGCGAGATCCCTGTACCGGCCACCAAGCTCTTGTTAACCGGTCTTGACGGTCAGCCAGAGGTCTTAAATAGAAGCACATTCCCGGAAATCAAGCCGGAAACCAGCCCGATAATTTAATAAATCTGGCTATAAGCCAGACATCAATGATCGATAGATCCGATACACTATCAAGAAAGGGCGACCCAAGTGTATTCCATGTACGTCTAGCTAGAGACGGTCATTCGCAAATGAAATGAGCCACACTCTCCTCTTCTTCAATTTTAATCAAATTGTAAAAATATATTGTTTCTATGCGTCTATGTCATAGTAGTATGTTTGTGTGTGTTTGTTTTTATTGCATTTGTGTGCAGTATGTATGTGTGGGTTTCTATGTTTCCTGGTCTTTGATGAACCAATAATAACTATTTAATTAGTGTAGCACTTAATATTTAAAATCCATGAGAATTCAAAGAAACTGGAAATGCGTAAGTTGTTATGTAAGCGAGTTGAATGATGTTAAAAAAGTAGAATCAACCATAACTGTTGTTCTTTTCTTAGTATTTGAAAGATATGCCAAACTTGACATGAATTTTGTGCGTAGAATCGAATTCCACTGCATTTTCCTATGCAATTTGGCAAAAAGTCAATATAAAAGAACAACCGCAGCTAAAGAAAGCTGGCAGTTTCTATTGAACTTTCGTATTGTTATCTTGTCTTGCCGTACTTTGTTTTACATCGGAAGTTATGAAGTATTTGTGTTGCTTTTGGCTGTGCCTTCTATGGCTGGTGTGTAACGAAAAATGTGGAGTTTTTGGTCTGCATGTTCAACAGGCACCAGAAATAGTACAAAGAATTACAAGACAAGCAACGCGCTACGGTAATGCTGGTTCTAATTATCGTCCCGTTTCCGGCTCAACGTCAGGTTTTAATGTACGTAATGCTGCTTCCGATTTGACGGCAAGTTTGTCATCATCACATCTAAGTTCAGTTTCGGGAAATTCTGGTCAAAGAACCGTGGGAGTAGGGGCATATAGTTTCGGTGGCATGGCTAGTGGTCGTCCATCGAATGGCAATAGTTTTGCTGTAACTAGCGGTTCAAAAAGTGGTGCTCTTCGTGGTGCTCAGCCAAATACAGTACAGACAATTGTTGGCAGTGGCAGCGTAGCTGGAAGCGGCGTTAGTGTTAGCAGACCACAGCAATTACAACAGGCGTTATTACAAGCCGCCCAATATCAGTTGCATCAGCAACAACAGCAGCAGCAGCAACAACAACAACAACAACAACAATTTCGCCGTCAAATACCACAACAGCAGTTATATCGTCAACGTCCTGCCAGTGCTTATCAGCAGTATAATTAATTTGGTTTATTTTTAACAGTTGCCATCGAAATACTTATATGAAATGCATCAAAAGTGCAAATAAATTTGGCAAATAATTTTCTTTTAATTTAAAAATAAGTCAAAACACAGTTTAAATTACAATAAAACTGCTTAAAAAAAGTCTAAGTTTTACTTCTTAACAATAAAAGTTTTCCATATAATGAGGAATAGAAAAATGGTCAAATTCCAGATAAAAGTTATCGCGAATAAACATTTCAGTGCTGACATTAGATATATTCGTCATATCCTTAATATGAATTAATTATTATCTAAGGACAGAAACATATAAGTCGTATATGTAAATAAGTTATCTTATTATTTATTATCTTATTTATTTCTCAAAAGCAATAGACCAGTAATGTAAAAAGCTGTTTTCGTTCGGTATCAAAAACAATTTTTAAGCGTACTTTTTTGACAACAAGAGTAACTAAGTTTATAAATAAATCACAGAGATTTGTTCATGGTTTGCTTTACTAAAAGGCTTAAAAACTTTATCAATGTACAATGCATTTTCAAAAGCAAAGTAGCATTTGACTCTTAATTAAGCATAGGTTAGGTTAAGTCAATCTGGCAGCTACCACCTGTGCACTTGGCTCCAAATTGTAGACTCCGTTGTGTTACCATGTGTCTATTACTGCACCATGGTTCTCGCAGCTTATGTCTGGCAATAGTTAGCCACTCAATTAATCTAAGGATTTTGTTCAGATCGTACATTGTAACTAGTCCCATCGTATCTCCTCCTAACAGGCACTGAAAGACTCAAATCATCGAGTTCAGGGCAGTGGTAGAGAAGGTGTATCGTAGATTCCTCTTCCTCTTTATCATTGCTACGTCAGAAAAAATTATTATGTATTTGAAATCCACAAAAAGTTCCTTGTATGTGTTCTAGACAGCCTAACGAGCTGCCACATTCTCTGGTAATCTAAATGTGCTCAATGCTCTCATGTCCGTGAACCCAAGTAAGGGTAACCTTCGAATGTCTCACTATGGGACTCATGGGGACTCATGAACTATTTTGACATGTTATGCATACTCTCCAGGGATCATATGTAAATATTGAGATATCCCCATTGAATATCCCGTAACATTGGACAAGCCGCGTATCTGTATATTTTTTTGCTTCACTTTCCATATTAGTAGCTTAAAATCGGTTAATATTCAGCTAAATTTCAGCAGGAAAACAAGAACTATCGACCATTTTGCGCAAAATTCTCTTATGTTCCATAAACTAAATTTTACAGAAGAGGGTTTTTCTAAATTTCTTTGCTTTGGCTGGTTACCATAAATACCAAATTTTAAATGTAGTACAATAACCGATATGCTAACATGAAACTTCTATTACACATACGATATTTTTGGCTATATTTGGCTGAATGTACTTCATTAGAGCCACGTTACTTTTGCTTTCACCCCACAAAAACTAGTAGCTATCTCTTGTGCCATTTTCATAATTCTGCAATTATAATAGGCCTATTTTCGAGTGTAAAACAATGTAATATTTTTTCCGCACGGAGTCAGTATTAAGGAATAGTTTTTTGTTCCTCTGCATCCAAAAATTATTACTATTGTATTATTATTAATAAATAACACAAATCTAACATTACAATTGAAGGAGCACAAGCTTCTTAGACTATCAGCTCTTCCATACTAAAGAAAAATAATTGCAAATTTTTATATAAAGGATGGTCTAACTAACGCACGATGTTAATTAAAAATAAAACATAAAGTTTTCAGAGAATTATCTTAATATTTTTATTATGATTGAAGGATCTATAACAATTATGTGTGAAACAAAATATCGACCAAATGCTCGCCACGTCTTCGGTGGCATACCTCTATCCATCGGTCGATATTTTCAATAACTCTGAGACATAATTGAGGTTCAATGTCGTTAATGCGCCGAATTATGTCATCTTGAATTGTTCTTGGCGTATTGACGTACACTTTTTCTTTTAAGTATCCCCAAAGAAAGAAGTCAAATCACATGATCGTGGCGGCCAATTAATATCGCCACGTTGCTGGAGATGATATTTTTTTAAAGTCGTCATTCACTTTTATCTGTTCAACTAACCATTCGGCGAATTGACGATGCGTGAAATAGTCAGTAGGCTTCGTGTAAGTTCAAATTTTTATTCAAAATTCGCATCAGCGATGTTCGTGAGGTGTTCAATTGTTGGGCACGACGACAAGTCTAGGTTGACAGCTATTTTGTCACATTACCGCGAACAACAGCCATGTTTTCTTCAGAACGAACTGGGCGAGAATGCACAGGTGTTTCCATATTTCCTACAAATCCATATTGCTGAAATTTGCGCAGAATTTTCGCAATTGCGGACACATTTGGTCGATTATGCAGGTCGAAAAAATCACAAAGTGCATGAAATGAATTTTGATTTGAACGTCAATTTTCGTAAAAGGCTAAAACAATCTAAACGCGCTGCTCAGTTGTATACCTACCCATGGTTGAATTTGTCAAGCACTGAAACAAAGAAATGTCAAATTAAGTTGTGCAATAAACTTGACGCTAATGCGTGACTCAGAATTAGCATCGTGCATTATGGTTGGACCACTATTTATTGTATAATGCTTTAATATGTGATGAGTATATAACATGAGAGTACATTCGCATCTAAAAGTCAATATCGTAAAAAATTTAACATACGATAATTTCGCGTAAAGGAGTCGATATGCTCTTAAAAAGTGTTTTGCTGCTGGCTTAGCAGGTTTTATAGGTTAATGTAATTGAATTTTAATAATGTAATTACTGGATAAATAAATAATTAAGTAAAATATGCAGTAAAATTCCAAAAATGTTCAGATCACATTTTAATTTAAAAATAGTCTCTAAAGAAACAAAAATTTCTTCTTTGTTAATAGAAAAAAGTTTATTCAACAACTCAATATCTTAACAATACAACAGAACAAAAACAAAAAATTGTACATGGTGTCCGCCGGGAAGGTATACTACTTTGTTTTGACGAAAAATTGATCTTCAATCTAAAATATCCAAAAAAAGCCGTTATGAGCAATATATGCAAACATCTGCATTAACAAATCGATGCCAAAATTCATGAATCGGAGTTGATTGCTTGCTTGAGAAAAACATACAATTACTAATATCCCTGGTTATTAACTTATATGTAAATAAGTCGTGCTTCAAAATGATAAGGTCCCCTTAATATTTGCTCAATTAATCCAAACTATAAAATGTTATGTATGGTCACCTTATTAAAAAAATTCTACCTTCAAATAAGTGAATAATAAGCCGGATTTGCTTTTAGAGATGTACCATTATTTTATGTTTATTCAAATTTATGTAAATAAGTGCAAAATTCAATGCATCAAAATGATAAGGTCAGTCATTAATAAGCAATTAATATAATTAGAAGGTATCACAATTGTTATTTTTTTGTTGTTGTAGTAATTTATAATTTAAATAATATCTGCGCGATATGGGTCGCGGGAAACCTTTGTCACCTTATGTACAAGGACAAATTGTGGCACTTCATGAGTAGGAATTGAGTATGCGTGTAATGGAGAAAAAAACTGGGACGATCTTTGTGTGTCGTGCAAAATTTTCTCAAAAACAGAGAAAATTACGGAAAATTAAAAAGCACGGGTCGTCCAAAAGCAGTTCAGAATAAAAAAAATTATTTTATAATTTTAAGAGTTTTTAAAATTTAAACGTAAAATGTCGGTGAAATTGCGTTTTATATTCACTTCAATAAAAAGCCACTTACCACTTTCATATGTAAAATAATTTATTTTCTATTGATGGTAGCAAAGAATTTAACAGCTGTTTGCAAGGATGGGAAAGTTGATACGATCGTGTTTTTGTTTCATAAATATTTCATACTGTACGTTGTTTTTAATTATTTTTTACAACAAATATGTTTAATTTATTTATAATTAAAAGGAAATACTTGAAATAACTAGTTTTTTATTTTTATTTTTATTTTTAATTATATGCCAAAAGAAAGAAACATTAAAATTATATAAAATTAATTAAAATTTCCCAGTCCGGATATTCTCTCTGTGCTTCTAAAAAAAAAATACAACTCTTATCAAATGAAAAATCGTATTGGTTAGAAAAATTATTAAACATGATGAGAGCCATACAACTGTCAAATTTCTATCAGTATTTTTTGACATTTCGTTACTTATTGTTCACACTATTATACTTTTTAATTTTATTTAAGTTTTTGACATATCGTTATACTCAGTGGAAGAGTGTAAAACCAGTTTTATAAAACAATTATGCTGATGTTGTAAATTAAATCGGTGTTCAAAATTTAAAGACATTTTTTGATGTATTACATCATAGAGATAAATACAAACAAAAAAATTTAAGAAATCCTAAGAGATGAATGCCATCATTTTAGTTGCATTTATTAGCATTATGTTCTTACTTAACCATAGATATTATTTTTATAACGTTACGTAAATTTTACGTTCTGTGAAATATTCAAGTAAAAAGCTTTTTTTAATGAAAAATTTCTTATTTTCTTTTATATTTTATATTACTTAATAATAACAACAACTAAAAACATATCTTTCGACTCCAAGAAAATATATCTTCGATCGAGGGGCCTAACCAAAAAAAAAACTAATTTTTCTATATGAAAACAAATGATGGCCTAATGATTATATTTTTCAGCTTGTTCTTTTGAAGAACTTGCCGCTATAAACCAGACTTCTGCTAATTATTTTTCTATTTCATTTACATTGATTCAAGTAGAATACCAATACCTATCAACGAAGCTATCATCGCTATAGAAGTCTTCCTTTTCCTCTGTTTCAACACTTATATCACTTAAGTCACTGCAGTTCAGAAACGCTGCTACATCCTTATGATTTAAATACACTACTTTTGCCACGTAAAATTTACATAATTTTAGCGTTAAGCCTAATGCCATGTAAGTTTTACTTACATTGCAGCAGGTTTATGATTATGTGGGTTGAGAAACTACAGTTGAAATCACTTGTGGAGTTTAAAACCATTAGATCGTTTCACGCTTGTATAGCAACAATATTAAAAAAAACTTAACATAATTTTACGTACATTAGTATTATAGGGTTAAGGGTATTGCGCCTTAGTTGGCGTTAATAATTAAATAAAATAAAAAATACTCTTAATGACACATGTAGCAATTTTGCAAAAAAAGGTAACATGAAATCTACATGCCTTATCAACTATCAAATGGAATTTGGTCTTAAACCTATTGGTTTCAAAATTTTATTTCTTTATATGCCGGTTTTTGCTTTTTAAGAGAAAGCTGAAATTCGAGCCAAAATTAAAATTAAATACAAATGCATATGCTGTTTTTATTATTTTTGTTATTGAACCGTTAAATCCTTGTTTAAATCAACTTTTTTGGTTTAAACGATACGTGTATAAATTTGAAAGCAATCTGACTATTGATTTGTGAGTTATAGCATTTTGTGTGAAGCAACTTTTGTTATTGATAAAAAAAAAAATTGAAAAACGTGAACTTCGAGTTTGGATAAAAAATTGCTTTTGGATGAAAAAAAAAAGAAAATACAGTGGAAACCAAACAATGGCTTGATAAACATTATCCGAACTCTGTTCCATCGAGAAAAATGGCAGAGAAGTGGATTGCTGAATTTAAGCGTGGTCGTACCAGCACAAATGATGCAGAGCGCAGAGGACGGCCAAATAAGGCTGTTATTCCAGAAAACATCATAAAAATCAACAAATTGGCTATAAACGATCGCAAATTTAAGTTGCACATACTAGCTGGCATTATAAAGATATCAGATGGTAATGTTTTTACCATTTAACATGAACATTTGGGTATGCGAAAGCTTTGTACGAAGTGGTTGCTACGTGGGCTCACAGTCGACCAAAAACAACAACGAATTGATGATTCAGAGGAGTGTTTGTCGCTGTTAAACCAGAATAAAATGAAATTCTTTCGTCAATATGTGAAAAGGGACGAAATATGGTTTCCGTATTACACACCAGAATCCAGAAGACAGTCAGCTGAGTGGACAGCAATCGACGAAGCAAATCCAAAGCGAACAAAGACGCAATAGTAGACCGCTAAGGTGATGGCGTCTGTAATTTGATATGCGAATGGAATAATATTCATCGACTATATCCAAAGAGGAACTACCATCAACAACGACTATTACCATCAACTGAAATCGCAAAGAAACGGCCACATTTGCAAAAGAAAAAGTGTTGCATCGTATTACAAATCGACGAAAACGATGGCAAACTTAAATGAATTGGGCTTCGAATTGCTTACCCACGCATCGTATTCTCTAGATTTAGCCACCAGCGACTTTCTCTTGTTTTCAGATCTCAAGGAAGTGCTTGATGGGAAGGAGTTTAAGTCCAATGATGCAGTAATTGCTGAAACTGAGGCCTATTTTGACGAGAAAGATAAATCATACTATACAAGTGGTATCGAAAAGTTGAAAAATCGCTATATTCGTTGTATCGCCTTCTAAGGCAACTCTGTTGAATAATAAAATCGAGTTTTTTCAAAATTTTTTTTCTTACTTATCCTACGGACTTATTGAATGACCTGTTAACATAGCTTACTAACATTTATAAGACACATTCAACCCTATTCTACATTCCAATTCGTATCGAAATATTCTCCGTTTATTAACTGTGACATTTTGCAATACCATATTTGTTAAGTTTTTCAAAGCTGTTAATTAAATAACGGAGGTTTATTTGATTTTTTTGTTTATTATTATTTCACTTATTTTTATTAAGCAGTGACCAAAATATCTCTAAACTTGAAAAATGTGGAAAAAATTGAACAAAATATGGATTTGCTTGAGAGATACATACAGACTCCCAAAGGATACTATAATATCAAAAGAATATTTTTCTTCTTTCAAGTCCGTTAATAAGCTAATAATAGGTTAATTTAGGGTTTATTCGATGTTTTATTCGTAATTTAAGATCTTAGAGGTGTTTTCTGTGCTCAATATTTCTTATAAAAAATAATACCACTTCTGAAGTATTTTGTTTCGGGGCACCATTTAATCTATTTATTTTATTACGATTCTTTCAATATTTCATTTGTTTTTTGCTTGAATAACTTTTCTATTTAAAAATTAGTTTATTTTTCTATTACTTTTTCATACAGTAAAACAGCTGCTTTTAACAGCTGGTTCTTTTTCGTTCCATTTAGTTTTTTGTTGGAATATCGTTTACGTATGTTGCTTAATTGAATTTGAAAACATAATCGAAATACAGAAAAGGGCGGTTTTCATCTTTATGTTAAGTGTCTTTTGTTTTCAAATAGTTTTTAAAGTTAGAAATTTAAGTATTGAGGGTGCAATGCTTATGGTTTCCAATTGCTTAGCTTATGCACAAAAATTAATGTGTTTGCATGACAATATATGTGCGTTTGTTTCAAGTCTATAGGCAGCTAAACAGCTGAACCGGCTTTCTTCAAATTTTTACAGTCTCTCAGTATGTCTTGAAGGAACTATGGGCTACATAATTTTCAAAAATTCCAACTAGACGGTTCCACGTCGATACAAAGTAAATATTTATATAGTAAGACTCTTTACATTTTTTCCAAGTAGCTTCGTAGTCAACACAAATCATCAGTAAAAAGGTAGTCGGAACCAAATAAGTGAGCACGATACCTCCTATACAAATTAAATATTGATTTTTGTATATCTTGAGAACGGTTAAAGCTAAAGTTTTTGAATTCGGTCTGAATGACTTAATACACAGTTCAAATCATCAGTCAAAAAATGGCAGAATTAATTAATTTGTGTGGCATTACCCATACATAGTAAACATTAATTTTTTATATCGCGAGGACGGTAATAGTAGAAGTTTCTAAATTTGGATCAAACAACGACCTGTGCAATACACATCATCAGTCAATAACTGGTCGAGATCAAAAAAGTGTGCGCGGCACTATTTATGTATGGAATTATTTATATGTAAAGAATAACAATTAAAGCTACGTTATCTATCCATATCAGCCAAAAAGCGGGAAAGATTGCATAAACGGGTTTTGCACAAAGCACACAGGGTAAAATATATCTATTGTTACGAAAATAAAAATGCAACACTACATTGTGGGATTTTGGAATATTTTGTGTCACTCTGTCAATTTGGCAGCACTGCCACATCGACCATCTTTACGTTACATTTGAATTAACGGATACGGAAGATGGCTGATATTTCCTAAACCTTCCAAAATGTAGGCAATTGGGTATATAAAGGGCTGTTTTACCTACACGTTAGTTAATTATTTTTTTGCTGTCACAAGATAAAGACGTGTTATAACGGAAATAAAAGTGTTGTATAAGCGAATATTAAGTTGTTGTAAACTGTATAAAAGTTATTGTGAAATAAATAAGAATATGACTGTAAAACAACAAAATAAAACGGTGTTTATTTTATTTTACCGCAATTTAAACGAATTTAAGCGTTAAAACGTAACACTATATATAGAAATAGAAGTTGTCCTATGTTCGCCATTTTAAACCTCGAGAACCACTAAGCCGATTTACAAACTGATACATGAGTTGGAAAAGTGTAATTTCACTGATGTATTTGGTTCAACTGGGCGGTTCCTCGCCCATATAAAATTTGTATTTATATTTATATATACTTAAAACGGTAGTATTAAGAGTTTCTAAATTTGGCTGAAATAACATTGTGGTCAATATAAATTCAGTCGAAATATGGGTGAAATTGAATAAGTGGGTGTGGCACTACCACCCATATTTAGAGAACAGTTAGAATGCCAGTTTCCGAACTTACTCTAGTACTATATGATAATTAATGTGTGTTTATTTGAAGCTAAAAAACAGACTCTCCAATAGGCTTGTCAGATATCCTAGATTTCTCTTGACTTACAAGAATTTTTGCAGCTTGTCAAAAATCAAGAAAAAATATGATTTCTCAAGACTTTTTAAAACACATTTTGCTAAAGTTTTTCTTACACAAAGTCTTGTAAAAAGCTATTAAGCATTTTAGTGAATTAAATTAGAAAATTGAATATTTGAAACGAACTTTGTAAAATCAAATATGTGCCGCTTTGAGCAACAATTTTTTGCCATTTTTGGTGACCATCAGTGTAGGACTACTGAGCGAAAAACTGATCCAATTTCGTTTTGCAAGCCTCTACGGAATTTAAATTTACACCATTAAAAGAGTTCTGCAGAGATCAAAGTAAATGATAATCTGAAGGTAGTTTACAAATTTGAACCAAAATGAAACACCTTTTTCTTATATTTGAAACGAACTTTGTAAAAGCAAACATGTGCCGCTTTGATCGACAACTTTTCGCCATTTTTGGGATAAAGCCATTTTTCTCCATCAGAGTAGGACTACTAAGCGAAAAGCTGATCCAATTTCTTTTTGCAAGCCTCTACGGAATTTAAATTTACACCATCAAAAGAGTTATACAGAGACCAAAACAAATGAAAATCTGAAGGTGCCAGACGCGAGATATTCGTTCGATGTATCAAAACCCCCTAGCCAAGCTCTTTCAGCCGAGTCATTAAAGATGTGTGTGTCCTGCCATTGTCATTATATATCATTACCCTTTCTGTTGATTAGTTCTGGCCGTTTCAATTGAATTTCTTGCTTAAATCTCGTTAATTATTAACATTAGAGATCAGAATCAATCGTTTGACCAAGTTGTAGAAGCTCATAATCAACAATTCCCTTCTAATTGATGTCAATCGTGGCTTTGCTACCGTCTGCGAAGCTTCACCTTGCTTCGTGTATGATCTTTTTCACACATTGTTGTCGTACGTGAACCACTTTTCATCGCACGTAATCATTCCGACCTATCAAGTAAGCTATAGTATTGCCTTA
The DNA here is from genome assembly GCA_023159175.1 of Wohlfahrtia magnifica. Lineage (NCBI taxonomy): Eukaryota > Metazoa > Arthropoda > Insecta > Diptera > Sarcophagidae > Wohlfahrtia > Wohlfahrtia magnifica. The sequence continues at coordinate 31,384 of JAKWBJ010000004.1, read as the reverse complement.
TGCAATTACCATTTGCAGAAATATAACATTTTAGAGCCATCTACCAAATTGGTTAAAGACCAATATTTGACACTACCAAGAAGGATAAAATGGGGAAAAACGGTAAAAGATGGTTACTTAGATGAAAATTAAGGGTAGAGAAGCACGCTTGGTTTTAACTAGTTAACGAATAAAATGATTTTTAATTTGCAAAAAAATGTTTATATTTTTATTACAAATAAATAAATTTAAAATATTTCCATTATGCATGACTAAGTAATAAATTAAATTTAAACTAATTTATCGATTTAATTTCTTCACAATTTATTCTTCGTCGGCTTTTTGTTCTAAAAAACGTTGACTTCTTATAAATGGTGACAACATGCCACCAATTCCATTATTAAAGCCGTTTTGAGGGGGCACAGCAGAGGGAAGGTTACCTAGTATAGGATTTAATAGTTGTTGCTGTTGTACTCCTAATGGATAATTGAATTGTAATTCTTGATCAGGATGAGGAGGTAATCTTGATGTTGCACCAGGTAATGGTCCAAAAACCATGCCTGGCAGCTGCCCTGGATGGTTAAAAATATTTGGATAGCCTGCTGGCGGTATTCCTGGTTGACCATGCAAGCCAAGATTATTTTGTAAGCCTGGTTGTCCTATGGGAAAACCATTTGTATCTATTAAATTATTACCGTAGGCTGGATTTAAGTTCTGCTGATGAGGTAATTGTGTTTGTTGTGGCATAAATGTATGTCCACTTAATCCGCCTATGAAATTTGGAGCATAGGAGTTAGCAATAGATTGTTGACCATTCATTAAATGTGGCATGAGCTGCGGTTGTTGTCCCAGTAAATTGTTATTTACCTGGTCTACTGGAGGTACTACAGCAGGATTTCCATATAAATAACCTTGAGTAGCCATAGCTGGAATTTGTTGTAGAGGATATCCTTGTTGATATGGGTAATTGAAGGCATAGCTTTGCAAAATACCACCATTTAATTGATTATCCAAAAATCGCACTTGAAATGGTTCATTTAGTAGTAGATTTCTCACAGATTCTACATCCGTTTGAAGTGTTTTCAATTCATTTGCTGAGGAAGGTGTTAATTGAGACCTGGTAACAGCAGTTAAATCTTCTTGTTTTTGTTGGCTTTTTTGTTTTTTAACGCTTTCACTTGTATTTTGTGGTTGTTTTGAGCGTCTACCGAAACGTAATTGAAAACTATCATCTTCAGTAATTGATTCATCAGCGCGGACATAACATAGCACCGTAATAACCAAAAAAGTGAAACAAATCTTCCGAATGTTCTTCATCTTAACACTTGCCGTACGAGACTAATTTTAGTTTTCATTTCGACGTTGAATTATATTTAAACATTTTCATTTTTGGTGAAATTCAAAATTTTATCCTCCATTTCATATCCACTTTCTTTTTGCCCAATGATTGTGTGTGCACAGTAAGATTTCATAATATTTCATTATGATTATAAATTTAAAAGTAAGTCAGTTAAGAGTAAAACCGAAAATATCAATATTTAACTATATTTAAAATTCACACCTTCTCTCTAATTTAGTGGACAAACAAAGAATGTATTGTATTTCAAACTCACCATACTTTTTAGTGATTTTGTCTAGTATTTGATAGTTTTATCTTTAATTGGATATACGAGTAATAAAGATGCATAACTTTTTCCCCCAACGAAATGAATCGTAAAATGAAAACAATGAGTCTTAATTAAGAGTCCTAATTAAGAGAAATTTATTGAATTTGAACAATAAGTTTTTAAAAAAAAAAAGATGATTCGACAGGCCGCTTTTACGATTCTATAGAAAAGTATTTTCTATTATCATTTGAATTTATAAATGAAAATCAATTTTAGAGTTTTACACCATTTTCTATTGTGTGTTTTCATACGCTTATGTCTTAAGTCTTTCGTTTTAGTTTATTGTAAAGCAGCAGTAGTTGTATGTCATGGCCATTAAAAGCGTAAAATGCTTAAATTTGTAGCATAGTTTATGGCTGACAATAATAAAATACTTTTAACAGAGGTATGTCGCATATTATATTTAAATTTTTAAATTTTTGCTGTTATTTTCCGAGCTTATTTTTAAGAAATAAATTCAAATTGTGTTATAGTGTGTGTTTAGCAATATATAGCAATTGATGAAAATATAGTCGATTTCAACAAGATACAAAACAAAATCTACTTCATCGAGTGATTTTGTCGAAATGTTGGTAGATTAGTTAATGCAACTCCGGTTTTTGTATTAAAAATATATTTTTTTTTTACAAAAAAAAGATTACAGTCCAATAATGGAAAAACAGTAATTACAAAAAAATATATATTCTAAACTGAATACTGCTCGCTAACAACAACGCCCTTAACTCACCAAAGATGATATATGGGGTGGTCCAACCATAATGCACGATGTTAATTGTGGGTCACACCTGAACGTCTAGTTTTTTGCCAAAATTAATTTGACAATTTTTTGTTTAAGTTCTTGACAAATTTAACCATAAAGAGGTACACAATTGAGCAGTGCGTTCAGATTGTGAAAGCCTATTACGATAATAGACGTTCATATCAAAATGCATTTCGAGAGCTTCGTGGTGTTTTTGGTCAGCATAATCGGCCAAATGTGTCCACAATCGAGAGAATTGGGCAAATGGGAATCCATTAGTGATTGTTGTAAAGCCGCTTCATCCACAAAAAGTCACTGTTTGGTGCGGTTTGTGGCCTGACGCCGTCATCGGGCCGTACATCTTCGGCCAAGTAGTTACCGTGAATGGTGTTTGCTATCGCGAGATGATAACGGATGATATGGACCTGGACGATATGTGGTTACAAAAGGATGGTGCCACTTGCCACACAGCCAATGTAAAAATAGTTCTTTTGCGCGAGAAATTCAATGGCCGTGTTATCTCATGCCGTGGCGGTCGTAATTGGCCGTCACAATAATTTGATTTGACACCGTTGGACTGCCCTCTTTGGAGATATTTAAAAGAAAAAGTGTATCTCAATAAGCAAAGAACAATTCAAGAACTAGAATGAGCTAATTCTGTACATTAATGACATTGAAGCTCAATTATGTCCCAGTGTCTTTGAAAATATTGATCTACGGATGCCTACGAAGCCGTGGCGATAATAAAAAATAATAAAAAATATTAAGATAATTCTCTGAAAACTTATTGTTTTACTTACAGTTACAATTTTATTTACAAATTCAAAACCAAGTTATTCCAGTTGCACTTATTTCGTATTCTAATGACCTAAGATAACATCATGTGATCTCATCAAACTATGCCCATCCCTCATTCATTTTCTCTTTGCAACAATTTCTATGTGGATTGGTATTTGGCCTGTTCGTTGTCAGAGGTCTCTGTTGGAAACTACGTTCGGCCAAAAAATTCGCATTCTTTTATACAAGTAACTGTTAATAAACACCTGCAGAGCTTGTATGTCGCTCGCAATAGTGTTCCAGGGTTCGTATACGTATAGCAGGGTAGAGCGAACAGTCAAGGAGAAGAGGCGGAGCTTAGTCTCTATATCTTTACAATGCTCCAAGTGCCTGTTTTGACTTTTTTATTCGACTTAAAATATCAGCATGCGAGCCGCCTGTGATAGATATGATGTTCCTCAAGTAAAAAAAGGACTGCTCATCTTCGAGGTCCACGTTGTTGATTTCAAGAGATTGGTACACAGAAATAAAAATCATATTTTAGAATCGAAGCGGATCGTTGTTGAAATTGCCTTTTTGATTTATTTAACGGTAATTCAACGATGAACGACTTTGAAAGTATGTAAGACCATATAAAAATAACGTGGTCATCTTTAAAACATAAATGTTTCCGTTAATTTCAAAATGTTCAACATTGAATTCAACATAAAAATGTTGGATTTATGAATTAGTTTAATATCAAAGACAACAACCACAAGTTGCAAATGTTTCAATGTCTTCTTTAAAATGCCAAAGCATAAAATTAAAAGCGTACGTTTGTAAATTAAAAATGTACATTTTAGATTTGGCACTTCAGTTCTAAATTATGCGACCTTAGAATACTGTTTTAATATAATAAAGGTACACAAACCAGAAGTCAAACGAAATAAAAGTTGAAAGCTGTCAAATAAAAGTTCTGTTTTTTTTGTGAAAAAAAATAGTTTTGGTGATACTGAAATCTCAACACGTCCAACAAAAAAATTCCAAGAGAAACTGAGTTCTCAATTCATTCAGATTGACCCATAGACCATAGATATTCTGCAATTACTCCTATCACTCCATGAGCTTTCCGATTTTACCGAGACACATTCTTTTGTCTTTTTGAAGAGTTGGCCTATTGGTGATCTCATCAATCACTTCACAGGTAAAGAATGTGGTCTTGCCAGTTCGTCGGCAGCTTGTTTGTCGCTGATACTGCAGTCACCCGATACCCAGCACAATCGTACCACAGAATGGTCTATAAGTCCGTAAGAGCAGTCCTACAGTCTCTAATCAGTCTAAATTTCTCCGTTCACCAGAGCCCTAAGTACCTCCTGGCAGTAAGAACAGCTAGTATTTTAGCATGGAAATAGTATATTGTTATTCTATATATTTATGAATTTTTATACAAATTCAATTCCTCTTTCAGCAGGAGTGCTTTCCTTGCACAATGTCATTTATCAAATATATATAGAAATCCTGTTCGATGAAATTTATTTATGTCTGTTTTAAATTATTTATTTTGAATAAAATTTTTGAAACATTTTATTGTATTTTTAATTAAAAACATTGAAGTAAGTGAACGGTTTGGAACTGTATTACTACAGTGGTATTGATAATCCAACGTTGAAAGCGCTCGATTCAAAGGTTCTAAACCTATAAAGTAAAGTTGTGCTATGTTTGAATATTTTCAACTTTTATTTAAAAATGTTTCTATTTGAAAACAATGTAAAATATTTTTAGGTTAACATTGCGCGTTTGATTGAATTAAAATTTCAAATTTTTGACTTTAGAAACAAGTACGTGCAATTTGAAATCAAATTTATATCACGTTGATTTAAATCTAAGTTGTTTTTAAGTTAAACGTTGTTGAATTTCCGATTATCCACCTTGTCTAGTTTTGATAGTTGTTTCTTATTGATTTAAGGTTGTTTTTGTTGATTTCCTGTTGTTTTTTCTCTGGGTGTAGTATTCATTCGTAGAACCCTCGTTTTATTGATGTTAATATTAAGACAAATAACAGATACTAACGGCTGTATCCTATTAAATTTGACAGATATATCGGTAAAGTCATGAGCGTAGTCGTGATCTACCAAATAACTATTCATATCGCATGTGATGCTAGTTGATTGTTGCATAATTGAGTATAGTACAATGTCAAATAACAGTGGAGACAGGATACAACCCTGTCGTACCTTAGTACTTAAGCTAATCGACCTGCCTAATATACATACGTCCATGCAGTACTTGGCTCGTTGAGTTGCCGTACGAGGCATTTACATATAAGACCTTTTAGTTCTGGTGGAATTCCCTTGCATCGAAATGCGTGACAAATTGCCTGATGATGGATAGTATAGAATGCTTTAGCGAAATCGATAAATATAAGATATGTTACAATGGAGATCGCGATTCCACATATTGCCCTCCTACGATCCGTAAAAAAAGATCATATGGCGAGAATTTTCTTTTTTTAGTGTAGTAAAATTAAAGTAATAGCCAGTATAGCCCTCCAAATTAAATTGTTTTTCATTCGAATAAACGATTTTTTGCCAATTTTTCGTCACATGATCTTTTGTAAATTGAAGGCGTTGTTATTAGCGCGCTTTGACAGTTGAGGCATTTTCACCAGTTTTCGTAAATGTACAATAGATGTCCATTGATGAAAATAGCGCTGCTGATTTACTGGCATTTACTCCAGCTAAATGCCGAATTTTTGAGATTGAGTGGGCTGAATTTGAAGCACTTCTCTTGAAATATTTAATTCGACTTAAATTATTTTAAACTTAAACTTATAAAACAAAATTATATCGACCTATTTGCGCAAAATTATCTTATGTTACAAAAAACAAATTTTACGGGAGAACTTAATTTCTATATTCTTTTTGCTTTGGCTGGTAACATCAACGCCAACTTTAAAAAATTAAATCTCCCTAAGTATTGGGAATATCGATATAATGCTTTACTATGTGGGGAGTTTGTGACTTTGGAATGCACTTCATGCAAGTGCATTCCAAAGACGATTTCGTAAAAAATGCAAAATACGATAATTTCGCGCAAAGCGGTCGATATTGTCCTTCTCCATTATTTATAATATTTATTTTGGCCTATTACATACATAAAAGATATTGTGTAGTATGTCAGAGTTAAATTATTAAAACTGCGCATTTCTTATAACATTTCATAAGAATTTATTATTTGTAGGCATTAATTTGCAGGAATTAATTTAAATTTTATTGAATTTCTAGAAACGTTCATATTACAAATAATGGGCGGCTGAAATCTCTGTACTTTTTAATAATATTTTACCAAATTTAAAATATTTTATGTTAATTACAATTGTCTAACACGATTATTTAATTATTAAATCTTATGAAGACAGTTAATAAGTAAAAAATAAATCTTTTACACCAGACAAGAAATTTGTATAAATTTTATAAACAATTAGCCAATTTAAAAAGTGTGCTGCTATCCAGTCCTATTTTTGTATTCTGTGTAATATCCCTCATAAATATATTGTTGCTGTTTTTCATATACAAATATTATTTGACTATACTACTTTTTTACTTTACTTTTTTGTGCTATTTAGACAACTTTTTTGTTTATAACTTTAATTGGTAAAATTTAAAAATAAATTGGCTGTTCTAAAAAGTTCGGTTATAAATTTTTGGTAGATTTTGCTTTTCCATTATATGTAGGAAAGGTAAGAATGCATCGCAGGCTGCTGAAAAAATTTGTAAAGTTTATGAAGACGATGTTGTAAATAGAAAAACAGCAGTGAAATGGTTTGTTCGGTTTCGATCTAATAATTTTGACATTGAAAATGCACTTTGCTCTGGCCAACCAATTACTAAAAAAGTCAGTGAAATCAATGAAGAAATTGAGAAAGATCTGCATATAAGCAAAGTAAGCATTTCTAACGAACCAAACAGTCATTACCAAGCAGTTATCAACCAGTTCAAGAAAGCTGGATACACAAAGAAAATCGATGTTTGGGTGCCACATAAATTATTAATGAAAAATTTCATGGTTAAAGGAAACGGGATCGAACCATTTCTGAAGCGGATGTTTACGAGCGATGAAAAATGGATCACGTTCGACAATAATGTGCGAAAAAGATCATGGACGAAGTAAAGTAAAGTTTCGCACACGATGCAAAGCCAGTATTGACAAGAACGGTAATATTGTGTGTCTGGTAGAATTGGAAGGAAATTGTTCATTATGAGCTTCTACAACCCGAAGAAACGGTTAATTCAAGAATAGATCAACAGAAAAGATGTTGTGTTCCATCATGACAACTCCCGACCACAAACATCTTTGATCACCCTGCAGAAACTGAGAGATCTTAGCTGCAACGTTTTGATGCATCCACCATATAGCCTGCACCTGGCTCCTTCAGATTATTATTTGTTTCAATCTCTATATAATATTAGTTTCATAATGGCTTTCAAAACTTAATTGGATCAATTTTTCGCTCACAAAACTCAGAAGTTATGCACTGATGGAATAATGTTTTTACCACAAAAGTGCAAAAGGTTATCGATCAAAAGGGTATACATTTTGTTTAATAAAGCTCGATTCAAATATATGAAAAAGTTGTTAAATTTTTGGTCAAATTTGTAACTCAACTTTTTTGAACACCCAATATGTAAGTATGTATGTATGTATGTATGTGCACATTGTATGATTTAGACTGATGATTTGCATTGACTATAAAGTCACTCAGCCCAAATACTGAAACCTTAGCTTTAAACATTATCAATATATGCAGCAAGTAATATTTATCCAATCCCGCCCACTTTTTGATTGATGAGTTTGATGTGTCTACCAACGTCACCACCTATTATTAAAATCTCCAGTGAGTACCAATTTGTAGCCATGCTATTTGGACATGATCTCCACCTTAGTAAGCTGTCGGAGACTGTCTAAACTCCTACCGATCTATAGGTCACGGCACCCGGTTAAGATTGTAACACCACACCAAACTAGCATTGCTCTCCCCGCGAATCGGCTCTAAACTACAGCCACCACGATGCTTGACCCTCACCGTCGTCGGGCAGGTACCAAGGTCCCTGGGGCCCACGACACTCGTAGTGCCAGAATTAACCCTCCGGTCAGGCTTCGTAGCAGAAATGCTACCACAATTGTAAGTCTCAAACGACTACGGACTGGTGCCCAAGATGAAGGGTGAAAAACACCAAACAGGAAAAACTGGAAACATCAACAATAAGCAAATAGCAAACAGGAAACAGCAACACAGGAAACAGCAAATCAGCAAACGGGAAACAGCAACACAGGAAACAGAAAATCAGCAAACAGGAACAGCATGACAGCCAGAACAGCATGACAGCCGGAGACGAACTAGAGTGCGCAGTAGCTGCAAACCAACCAAACAACCAATGCATACTGCTATGTGCTACGAGATGGAAAATGGCAAAAGACGGCAAATTAGTGAGCCCCAGTATTAGGGCCTCACACAACGTTCAGCCTAATTCTCTTAAATACAACAAGTACAAAGGTGCCCAACCTCCCAAGAGTCCGATTTGATAGCAAGCACCTATTGATCCCAAAGCCCTCGGTATGCGTAATACCCATAATGTTAGCATATCCTAATGTTAGCATAGTCTGGGCATGTAGTTAGTATATGTCTCCAGTCCTCACTTCCCATCCCACACCGGCAGTCCGCAGATTCAGTCTGGCCCACCCGATATAAAAATGCATTGAAAGAGCTATGTCCCGTCAGTATGAACCCCAGGCTTAAGTTGAAGCCGAAGTGTTCCTGTACGAACGTCACGTCCGGTATATGTTACCCTCCCATTGTCACTGTTCGTCCATCTTGTCTTCCATCTATCTACAAGGTACCACTGCAAAAGTGTCTAATGCCTATCCCTACCCATGTCAAGATCAGGCAGTCCTTTCCTGATTCTGTAGGCAATACTGCGACGTATTACTTCCAAATAAAGTGACGCTGCTCCAACAAGAATCTGTAAAGCGTCGGAAGATACAGCTCGACACACCTAAACACATGCCAAAAGTGCAATTCGCTGACAAGTGAGAATCTTGCGTAGACATGACCGTCTCTTACCACACATAAGAGCCATACGCAGCACAAGTAACGATACGATACAATATATGATACGAACCACACACCTGCTGAGACCCCAATTACTTTGTAGTATGCGCATAACCCTTCCTTTCCGTCAACTTATACTTAACATGCGTGAGGAGAACGTGGAAGTTTATACTCTCTCCCATAACTATTCCAAAGTAATTGAGCTGAATCACATAGCGAATGCTGTTTCCACCAATCCTACTCAGTGGGGGTCTCCTGAGTGACAATGTGCCCTTGAGAAACATCATCACCGTCTTGTATTCTGCGACATCAACACCTACTTTTGCACACTACTCATAAGCGATACGAATGGCTTGAACACCCTTTCTCTCCGGCTCAGCACGAGACTGGCCTTCGATCAGAATGAGCAAGTCATCCGCATACGCACACTGTTTGAATGTCAGCCCGAGCTGTCTTAACAATGTATTCACCATGACGTTTCAAATAAATGGACCACAGATGGACCACTGTGGACAACCCCGAACAACTTCCATCCACACCGTTTTGGATTTAGATCCAACAACACACACTTTTCTATCCTCGAAATAGTTTATCCACGTGTTCAGCTCACGACAGCCTAGCTTAGATAACTTGCGTAAGACATTACCTCACAAGAGATAATCGAAGGCGCCTTTAAAATCTATAAAAAGGCTAAACTTCTACTTCTAATAAATTGTTCGACAGAACTCTTGACATACATAAATCCAAGCGACTTCAACGAATTTGCCTTCCCTAAAACCAAATTGTTGACGTGAATTGCACTGTATCATTCTTTAAGTCTCTACACCATGATCATTTTCTGTACATTTGCAAATACTGCCAAGAAACTGATGCTCCGATAAAAGCGAGGATTACTCCTCTCTTTATCAGGAAACTTAAGAAGCACCACAACACGAGCAAATTTTCATGCATTCGGGAAATAGTCCTAATTGATGCACCTATTCAGGGATAGCCTTCCAGATGTTTTTACACGTCTTTACAATCAAGCCGTCCAAAACCTGGCGACTTTCTACTCCTAACCCGACTGATACGTACGTTCATACAGTCACAACATGGTGTCGCCAACGTGGAGACCAGCTAAGTCTTCCTGACTCTTCCTAGCACTGCAGATACGGTAAAATCTACCCTAGGGGTCATCCCTATTGTCCTGTACAAAACTTCTCCTTTCGTCCCCTTTGACCATCACAAGTCAAGCCAACAAACGTACAAACCCACATTCATTTTTATATCGCGTGGGCCATCTATCGGTTTAAATTTGAATCAGCACCAATGCACCTATTACGAGTGACTATTTGATGCGGCTCGTGGAGCGAAGGCATCAACAAACCGCTCTGATGCGCGGTCTTCATGGTATTAATGTGAACGATGTTTGGTTTGCAACTTGAAACATATCTCATGTCAAAATCGATTTATTGCGTCAAATCTTTGATGACCGTTTAATTAGGTGAAATAGTGATGTCAGTTGGCCGCCAAAAAACTGCGATTTTACACCGTTGTACTATTTTCTGTGGGGCGTCATTAAAGACAAGTATTATGCCGACAAACCAGAGACAATCGAGAATTTGAAGGCAAACATTCGTGATGCCTTTGCCGAGATACGACCGCTTGCACTAGAAAACGATCTCGAAAATTGGTCCGATCGAATGGGATACTGTGAGGCCAGCCGCTGCAGCAATATAAATTAAATAATAATATCATTTCTTACCGGAACAACTGTACTTCACAACAAAAAAATAAATTAGATAAAATTTCAAACCATTTTTATTTTATTGCTTTTTATGTAGTATGTAAATATGTAGTAGATCTGTGTTTAGCCCTAATAAATGTCTACACGGAATTTCTTGTGAAGAACTCGAAGCGAACACAATTCGTATCAATATTGAAATCTTTTGACTTATTTTCGTAAAACGAATTGAGACAAGCACTTGCGAAAGTGGAGTGATCCCAGCATGTTAAGTATTATCTGTCAGCTCGCATTAAGTCGGCGTTAAAAAAAAAACGGTTGGGAGTAAATTGTGCCCTCAAATTCAAAGTGGTAATAAGAAAAATTATAGTGTTGTATTCATTTTTTTATAACTGGAGCCATGCGCAGCTGACAGACTGCGGTCATTGAGCCCATAATAGGGCTACAAAGATGTGCAGAAGTGTGCTATGAGGAATGCTTTGGAAATGCGAATTGTTTCAGGACTGGGGCTAGGGGACTCTGGTCACATGAGCATTTTAGCAAGCGTTCTGAATAGTATGACCGTGTGTTCGATTACAGACTATTTGAATCCTAAACAAGTCTTCAACCGGAGGTTCGAGGACACATGTTCCCTGATCGGAGCCTTGTGTTGGACCAAAAAGCCTTAAGTGGTTTATCTTCAGGGAGCATCAGAGGTACGCACGTAATCATATTTTCGGATATTCAGGCAGCACTGAGGGCCCTATCCTGATAATCGCTGCTAGTCGAAGAGTGCTTTGGCTATCTTCAGCAGCTTGCTGCTGCAAAGAGAGTTGTGCTTTGCTGGATCCTGGGTTATTCTGGATCCACCGGTTAGTGAGATTGCTGACACACGCTCAAGGGCACGGCGTAGCCAAATGATTGGTGGGGTTTTTCTCCTAAGGAGAAGAGCTGTATAGATTACGTAGGGCTGACATTGGGCGGATGGTGGGCTTCCTATCGGGAACAGAAATGTGCATAAAATTATTCACTTTTGTTTTCTTTTAATATTGCTTTTGTCTTTTTTTGCTTTTGTCTTGTTTTCATTCATCAACATTTAGTTATAACAGGGTTAGGCAAACCTGCACCTAATAAATTATACCAATTTTCATTAAATATTTGAATAATTTAATTTTTACATATAATTTGTTATTTTTATGTTTGGCTCTAATTTTTAAATATGTAATCATAAAATTATATGAAATAGCCTTAATAAGAACTAAATTTGGAACATATACAGTCAAGGAAAAAGTCTACATACACCTTTTAATTTAGGGGCTTTAGAGAGTTTGTGAAGAAAATTAAAAAATGTTAATATTAATCTTTAAGGCATTAATAAATAAGTTTATTATATTATATAAAATTATAATTAAAATTATATTATATTATATAAAAAATATGAATTTTACTTTTTAGATTTGATTGATCCACCTTGGGCATCAATAACCGCTTGAAGACGTCAGGTTATTAATGTCACCAAATTCTCTGTAATAAAAGGTGTGTTTTTGGCCCATGCACGAATAAGGGCAGTTTATAATGTTTCACGGTTATTAATGCCATATTTTCGTAAAAAATGTCCCATATGTGCTGTATTGGGTTTAAGTCTGGTGACTGGGGTGGTGAATTTAGCTATTTTGAAGTATAGTAAAGAAGCCAGTCTCAAAAAAAGATTGCAGTATGCTTAAGGCCGTTATCTTACTGGAAAATCCATTGGTATCCCAGACCCAAGCTATTAACAGATGTCTCAGAACTTGTTCCAATACGATTTTATAATGATAACCACGTAACAAGCCAAACGAGCCACTTTATTTGACGCCATGGCGCACCAAGCTATAACGTTGCTTTCACTATGTTTGATTGCAGGTATAACATTCTTTGGATCGAGTGCAATATTTGGTTTTCTCCCAACTTTGGAACAGCCAACTCTGCCGAAAATGTTATAATTAATTTTATCGGTAAATATAACACGATTAAAAAATCCATACCATTGTCTACATGTGCTTTAGCAAACTCGAGCCAAAGTTCACGAATCTTTACTAAAATTATTGGCTTCTGGCGTGCTATTCTGCTTTGAAATCCATTGCCATGTAAAACTCTTATTATTGTTCTTGAAGCAGAAATTTAGTTGGAACATTTTTCGATGTGTTCCGCCAATTTTGTGGCATTTATTTTTGGATAATGATTGACTAATTTCACAATACTTACGTCTGCCAGATCGTGGTTTATTTTCGGTACTATTGTTGTTCTTATAATATCTAATGATCGTCTGTATAGTAGCCTGACTGAATTTCGTTGCCTGAGCAAATTCTTCATACAATTTATTTTCCTTTTGGAGATTTACTACCATATTTCAATGTGAAATATGTATCTTTATTCGATTTTCCATTTTCGAGGATAAAAATTCAAATAATATCTTCATCTTAATTCATCTTAATGCTTGTAAATTTGAATAAATCAACAAAGTATACTAATATTTCGCTTTCTTTGTTTGTAAATTTCTATTTGATATTAGCAGTTGAAAGTTGTATGTAGACTTTATTCCTGCAAATTATTATGATTTTCCTTAATAACTTTTAAGTTGTATTTTTTTCTTCAGATAATCTTAAGTATAAATGCCTTAAACGTTGGCATAACATCTTTTTCAATATTCGCCACTAATTCTCTAAAATTTCAAAATCGTAGGCTGTATGTAGACTTTTTTCCTTGACTGTATGTACATAGTTGTTTGAGGTGCGTTAAATCAATGTAACATTTTTGTCACTTTTTGCATACATATACACATACTACACAGATAAGACAGGGGCCGTCCTGATAAATTGCCTGAAAATAGTTGAGAAGATGAGCAGAAAATCTTTATGTCGATTTGCGCAGGATAGGATTTGATATTAGGTCTATGGATTCTTCTGAATCGCGCGATTATTGATGAAAAAAATTATCCATCTTAATACGTATATATAATCTTAATACGTATATATAATCTGGTTTGAGGGATTCATTGTTATTGTTTGTGGTTTTAATAAAAAATTCCAAAAATATAATTATAATACATTGTCTGTCATTCATCTCTAAATAAGATCGTTATAATTGTATTGACGAATTTAGGTAAAAAGAAAAAGTAACTTAAAAATAATTAATTTGTAAATAATTGATTTTTTAATTAATTCTTATTAAATCTTTATATAATTTGTTTGTAAATAATATTTTTATTTTTTGTAATAATTTCAAGAAAAATAAAACAAGAAAAGTACCAGAAAACGTGAATTGATACAGGTTATCAAGTACAAGTACAACAGTAATGTGTATAATAGTAATCAATAAGTTATACACCAATAAATGCACTCTGCAGAATTGCTCAGGGAATACATAGGCTTCGTTGTCTCAGTTTAAATATTCTTTAAAAAAAAGAAATTCATCTTTTTGTTTTGTAATGAAAAAAATAAAAACACAAAACAATAGAGTGTGAAGTTTTGTTTTAAAACCAGATTTCGATAAATTAGAAACTTCTGGGGAATTTTTTATTTGTTTATATTAAATTTTGCATTTACGTTGTTAGAGTAGTGCATCTGCGAATCGTTTTCAATCAACGCCATTATTTTATTGCGATTTCAATATAAAACCGTTTAAATTTTTAATTGTTTATGACAGTGTTAAACTTTAAATCCAACCATAAAGTTCTATTTCTAAAATTGTGTTTTTAATTAAACGGAGTTAAGATGTTGCAAATGCGTTTCATATTGTGCTTTCTTCTGGTAGCCATTGTCGCTGTTTCAGCCATAACCGTTAAACCTCTTAATGAACAAGGACTCCAGCAATCACTATTTGATGCAGATGGCCAGGGACATGAGAATGCTGGAGAACGTATAGCTCGTCAATATTATGGACGCAGAGGTGGCTATTACGGCCGCGGTGGTCGTTATCGCGGGCGTCATGGCTAGTTTTTATAAATTTAAAATGTTATTTGGAATATAAGTAAAGTTTTTGCTTTTAATAAATATTTTTGTGATTAATCAAGTTATGATAACGTTTTTGGTAAAAAAAAATGGTGAAAACTAACCTATTTCTTGTTTTTAAATTGTAATTTTGAAATTAAGTTACGATGTTTTTATTTAAATGCATTATCCCTCGGAAGGTTCAATTAATATTCAACTGGGTTTTCTAGCATATAATCGCATGAATGTAAGAAAAGCAAGTTTTTACTGTTTGTAATTTAAGATATTTAAGGTGTTAAAAGTAAAATCCTGGGAAGTGATAGGTGCTATCGAAAACAACACGAATGTGTTTTGGAAATTTTCCAAATTCTAATTCTAGTAGAATTTGGTTTAGTATGTAATATAATACAGTAGGATCATCGCTGTATCTTAATGTATTTTAATGCCTTACAATGCATCCAAATGATTGACATTCCTCCAAAATTTTATTTATTTGTTCGCTGTTTTTTAGTTTTGTGTTCACTTTTGTGTTCAATTATTGGTACGGCAATAGTGTGACGGCGGTTCTTGTGCAATAATCGAAGTGGATACAATTCGTATCAATATTTAAATTGTTTGAAACCTTTAAAACAAATTTAAAGCAAATTGAGGCAAATTGATATTTTGTGCTATAAAAGGACAATGAATATTTTGTCGTATTGGTGCATTTGCGAAAATGGAGTGGAGTGCGACGCAATTCGAACATACGACTACGACTGTTAGCTTTATCTGTCAGCCGGTCTTCTTCTCGGCATTAGAATTCAATGATAATGAGTATATTGTGCCTTCAAACCACGTTAAATTTCTGACAAATATAATGATAGGTGAAGGATAAAATAAATAATTGAGAAGCCAGGATTGATAGATAAACCGAAGTGATGATGGATAAAATTATAGTTTTGCATACATTTTTATGACTGGAGCTATGCATAGTTGACCGACTAAGGTCATTGAGGCCACAATAGGGCAAACACCCCTGCATATCTTTGTAAAGAAGTGTGCTATGTGGAGTGCTTTGAAGATTCGAATTGCATCAGGCCTGGAGTTAGGAGACTTTGGTCATTTAAGAATTCATGGAGGCGGTCCGGTTCGTATGGTTGCGTGTACGATTACATACTATTTGAATCCTCCAACCGTAAGTTTGAGGACATGTTCTCTGATCTCCCAGGAGCCTAAAGTTGTTCACGGATGATCCGAGTTCTTACAAATACAAAGATCTCCGTAGCAATGGGCAAATGGCCAAGCGGCAAGCTGAAATTTATGTAATTTAGTATGCGCTGGGATAAACCTTACGCGAGGTATCAGAGTTGTGGAAGTAGTCATATTTTTAGACAGTCAGACTGCACTGAGGGATCTGTACTAATAACCGCTGAAATAACGGCTAGTCGAAGAGTGCTTTGGCTCTTTTCAGCAATTTGGTGCAGCAAACAGAGTTGTACTCTGCTGGATACTAGGTCTGGAGTCACTGGTTAATGAGAGGGTAGGGCATGGCCAAACGGTTGATAGGTCCTTTCTCATATGGAGAATCGCTGTATAGGTTGCGCAAGGCTGACTGTGGTCGGATAGTGGGTTTTAAATCGGGACCTAAAATTTGGATAAAGATATTCACTTTTTGCTCTTTTAATACATACAGTCACTTCAATGTATTGTTTTTATTCATCAACAATTGTTTATAATGTTGTTTGCTTGAACTGCTTTCTCTCACAATTGATTGCTTTTTTCTTATTCTTTTTTTAAGTGCCGTTAACAATAACAAATCAAACAATAAAAGTGAAAATTATAAAAGAAAACACGTTTATATAAATCATTGCCGGCGTTGCCGTTTTGGTCAGCGTTTCCAATTGGACCAAAGTTGGTAGTTTTTTGTTGTTTAAAAACAATTTGGTAGTTTGGTTGGTTTATTACAATTTTCTTAATTTTTTGGTAGGTTTCTTAACTTTGATTTGTATAAATAACAATTTTCACTAAAATTAATTTAATAAATCTACGAACTTTTGCTCAGAGACTGCTTACCCTGCCTTTACACATATATCAGCTTCCAAAGGAACCATTTTGTTCATAGACTGTTCCGAATTATCTTCAAGTAAGCCACAATGAAACAGCATACATCCATGCTTTATTGTTGGCATCAAGTTTTTATGTAGCAATTCCTAGTTTTATAGTCAAACATTTAGTTTTTCGTCGCAAAGAAATATTTTATAAGAAGCTTAATTTCATCGGGGCACTGTAATCTTAGACACCATCACTGTATTTTATGAAACGTTGAGAATAGTCGATGTGGGCTCTGCAGTATTTATGCCGAAACATCTGGACATGTACTGTGTAAGTGTTCAAACATCTCGGTGAAGAAAATGCGGTACCTGTAGAATGCTGTGTTGATTTCAAAAGCTGTACGTATTGCTACTCTAACCAAATATTATTCGCAGCCTCAATCTAATGTGGTGCATTTTGGTCATAACCAACATAAAATACATCGCTCAACACAACTTTATGGTAAAGTATGTAATAAATGAGTATATTGCAACTTTCACGAAACTACTTTCATGTGGCTGAGAGATAACTGAATAAATTTTCAATTTTAATTAAAAAATTAATTTTTAAATTTTTTGCTTAAATTTTTGGTAGGCTGGGAATCAATTTATTGTGTGGCAACGCTGTTCATTGCTTGTCAAGCACATACATTGTCATTTTGTTTGTGTGTGAATTCTCTCGTACTCAATGCACTTAGTTTCTCTAAGTAAAGTAAAAAATAAGTAGAAACAGAAATATATTTTTAAAGTATTAGAATATATTTGGTATAAATTTAAGCATTTTTTAACAAATAAAAGTGAGTTAAATTATTATATTCATTATAAATGAGTTAAAATGTCTTGTTACGTCATATGTAGTACAGCTGACAACTTGATTTGGCAAACTAAGCATTTACGTTTACCAAAAAACATTTAATTAAACATTTTGCTGTTTTTTTTTTTTTTTTTTTTTTTTGAGAGACTGATAGCTTTTTTTTAATTTTTTTTCAATGTGTGAGTACATGTAGGTGTGAGAGAAATTTACGCCGCCTTGATATAAATTATAAAAATATTTTAAATTAAATTAAAAAAAAAATTAAAAAAAGTAAAGACATGTCATGGTATTTATTATAGTTTAGTGGGATCGAATGAAGCCGGAAATCTTCACCCACTTCGAACAATTGTTCTGGAAAAACAAGGGTACCATATGAAATATTTTTGTAAACGAGGCGAGTTAGTTTTATAAATTGGCAGCACAGTAGAAGATGATTGCAATTTGCTTTTATTTTGTAATAAACAAATTGTAAATTAATTGCTTTTAGCTGTTTTATACCTTCTACGCAAACTCTTCCAAAGTGCTTGGCATTCGCTTCCTGCAATTGATTAAACACAACTTGTTGAATGGTCTTAATAATCATCTACAAAATTTAACTCACTTCCCATTCCAATAGAGGTTGCTATTGTTAACCACACACCTTGCTTCATATGATTATTTTTGTAACTTTTGTTACTCATATCATACAAGTATTCCCTGCCCGGCTTTTTTATTTCTGAAATAAGCTTCAGTGCAACTGATTCATATAACTCCATGTTATTATTTATTCTATTTTATTTTTAATACAACATTTATCAACAGTTACTTTATGTGATATGTATTGTATTATACATACATATGTACATATGTATAATATGATGTGGCAGCTCAGTTCAACTTTGCTTAAAAAGTTGAAGTAGCTGAACAAAAATTAAAATTAAACCAATTCAAGCTGAGATCATTCCGAAGTAAGTTAACTCTCTTTCGCTCTCTCTCTCTCTCAAAAGTAGAAACGTCAAACTACATATAAAAAATTTTTGAATCCAGCTTAAAGGATAATTTTGCACAATAGCCCTTTAAGCCAAATTTAAGCGGGGTTTATTGCTTGTTTCAGGACACCAACCCGAAACATTCTTTCCTAATAGTAAAATAATGACTTCTATATAATGTAAAAAAGGACTGTCACATTCTCTACAGAGATTTGGCATTAATCCTATTGAGAATTTGTGGGTGTATATGGAGTCCAAATTAATTTGATAAATTAAAGACGTTGTTGTTAGCGAGCTATATTCAGTCGAGGTTTTTCTTTAAGTTTCGTCATTGTAGATGTCCACTGATATGCTGATTTACTTACAGCTACTCTAGCTACTACTACTCTAGCTACTCATTATAGCTATCAAGTGAATACAATTTGATGCAGTTCACCTATTTTTTTTTGTCCTGTTCCGTTAAAGCTCTTTTGGAAATTTGTATATGTTTCTCGACTTCTTTGACAATTTATTACCATATTATGGTTCTGTCCGATATTTTAGCGATTTTCGGATAAAAATATCCTTCAAAGTTTTAAACATCACTTTTTATCATTTCCGAGAGACTTTATATCCTTTTTCTAAAAAAAAAAAATAACTAAAAATTGTGTGCTTGTCTAGGAAGGTGAAAAAAGTACCAATAAAATGAGCTTGGGTTTGATTTTTTAGTTCAATTTATCATTTACATTTAATTTATCATTCATTCGCCTGAAAAAAAATTCACTTATTGTTTTTGTATTCGCGATTTATGGTATTTAAAAAAAATAAAAATAAGGTGATTCTATCTTTTGAACCAGAGTGTACATTTCATTTAAATCAAAAAATGGTTAAGTTTTTATTTACTACTTGAATAAAGCATTATTAGTATTTATTAGTATTTTTATGTAAAATAGTTTAGAAAGAAAACCTTAGTTATAACCAGGGAATCAAAAATATGCAATTGCGTGTTTTTTTTATCATACAACCACTCAAGTCGGATGTAAAATATTTATCTGTCTCATGAATTTCCATAAATTTTAGCAGCGAATTGTTAATAATTATTTTTGGCGTATTTTAGTTTTAAGAGCATGTTTAACGTTTGACATTCAAAATATATTTGTATGTCAAAAATATTTACAAAAAATTCTTAATGCAAATGCATTAAAGACCAATCTTTATGGATTTCAGTGGATGAAAATAGGTGTTCTGGATGATGTAGGTGTTCTACATTGTGACAAAGAAGCTTCAAAGCAAAAATTGTTAATTAACACAGTTGTTTCGGACAAAACTAATTACTTTACAATTGCTCAACTTTTTAACAATTCGTTAAAGTTGTTGAATGTAAATTTAAATAAAAATTTGATTTTGCTATTTGTGACAGTCGGTGCGCCGACTTTTACCATATGTAAAAGCTGCCAAAGTCATAAAGATGTTTAACCCTAAGCTAATGCATGTGACATGCATTACTCATTGACTGCATTGTTCATGCGAACGTATTATAGGTAAAAAGGATAATGTAAATAGTTATTGCAAATGTTAAGAAAGTGTCCTTGAAAGCTACAAATAGAGTTGCCATTTTAAAAGAAATGTATCCAGACCTTCCATTGTAGCCTGAACCAGTTATAACCTTGAAGAACTTGGCTTATTGTCATCAATTGGTAAGCTTACAATTACAAAAAGATCTTGTAGTCCCAACTAAAAGATGCAAATACCAAAAGTGAATCAATTCTTATTGCTGCAAACTTAGGTTTTATTGTATATTTACTTAATAACTTGCAAACCAATGGCCTAACATTGGTTGAGCAGTTTGCCATATTAACTTATACGCTTCAGAGTGTTTTCAAAATAAATGATTATAATACAGAGCATATTATTAAAACTAATCTAAAACAGATTATAGTACAATTTTGGATTTTTATTTTGTTAATTTTTTATAGCTTAATTTAAATATATTAAAAGTTATTGATTTGTTGTATAAACCTTTGTTTTCTATTCATAAAAAAGAAACTTTTATTTTTTAGAGCATATGTTTAAATTATAGAATCATATTTTTTGATTTCTACTGCATATTTGATGTGCGTAAAACATATTTTAAGAGCATATTTTGGTTTCCCTGGTTATAACGAATTTTTTTCGCATTTCTTTAAATTTCGTTATAAAAAGGTTTCACTGATACATATGTCATGCCGTAACCGTCAAAAAAGCTTAAGCAACAAAAATACAATTTTACAGAGGGTTTTTAGTATCTTTGCTTTTTCTTCAATTATTATCATTAAATTTAGTATGTAAGTGTTATTTTTCCCGATATACATAATAAAGCTAATATTGCCCACGTTTTAGTATAATAACAGTAATTCTTGTCACTTAAGCTTTTTCGCTGTCAATCTTATAACTTACTGATGATATATGTGTCAGTTAAGCTAAAAATGTTTTTATAAAGAAAAAAATGCATATTATCTACGTTTATTTATATGTATACAGTGGTGAAGATTAATTGGGTTAGCATATTATCTATGTGTACTTTTTGGAATTAAAAAATTTTTCACGTGTTTATTATTTCAATGTATCACTCATGGTCCAAGGAATATGTTGTAGCATTAGTTTACTTTAATTTTGTTCGTTTAAATCAATTTGTTTTGTGTTCAAATAGAGAAAAATCCAAAAAAATGGTTGAACATTAATTAACAACAAATTAAAAATAAATTATTTTCAGCAAGAAAAATGCAAAACCACTTATTTATTTTATGTAGAACTAAGTACTTAGTAGGATAACCCTTTTTTTTAATAACATCTTCACATCTCGTATTTCGTTCCTTTGGTATTTGTTTATAATTTCTGTCCATAAATAACTAAAATTTATAGGCTTAACAACAATAATATGTTGCTCTACGTCATCTACATCTACATGTATCTATTTTGATTATAGGACCAATACCGTGTTCTGAAAATTCGACGCAAACCATCACATTTCCGGCACCATTTTTTACTGTCATGGACGTGTACCTGAGGTTGTGTTGCTTGCTTGAAGAACGCTATATGTAACATTTTCCAACTAACCCAAATCGAATCATTACAGAGGAAATTTTTCCAAACGAGCATACAGTAATGCTCAGAAAAAATAAAATGCGGAACTTCAAATTTTTGTTTGATACGTGTAACTTATATTGTGTAAAAAATAAGCAATCCAAGCAATTTTTGTTTCCTGTCTCCTCCTAATTGTTTGCGAGGAGATGTCAATACAAAATTTTGTTGAAAACTCCCTTTGATTTGGAGCGGCCTGCAGCTAAGTCTTTTTAAATAGAAGAGTCCTTTTTACGAGCTATTTTTTTCACCCAGCGCACTGTGTAATACTTTCATATATATAGTGGGCTCGGATATGAACTTAATACCTTGTAAACCATCTTTTTGTAGCAGTTTTATAGAGAAGCATGTCACAAACGATGATTTCTCTCGAATTACTTTATGCTATGCCTTTGAGCGCCCTTTATAAAAAGTTTTTTTTTTTACTGTTCACTAAATATTAAAAGAGAATTTTAGCTTAACCAACAAGCTACTCTCCTTAAAACTGTAAACAAACAAACGGTGTGAACTTAAGCTAAAATTTTTTTTGCTACAAATTTGTAACGGTACTTTGTATGACAATGACATTTTAGGAGATGATGCAGATGTTGTCAATGAATTCATTTATTTAAAAATATTAAAATCGAACATTATGTTGGTTAAGATTTTTTGGCGGTTATGTAACGATGTATGTTACATACGTATTTGGTGTTTATTTTTAAAGTTACACAAGTTTAAATCATGATAAAACAAAGAAATATATTTTTAATATCAATGAAACGTGCTCTGTTGATTAGAAAGTTGTATGACATTAATGTATAAATATGATTTTGGCCATGTGGGCGCCGCGTCTGGTGCGTACAAGGCGTAATTTGAATCACCAATTTTCACAAGCTTCTTGCAGCATATGCGTCTGTATTTCGAAAATAACTCTTTGAATGTTAATTTCCAGGTGTTCGATTGTCTCTGGTTTATCGACGTCAACAAGTGAAATTAGATAAATCTCACGATCTTGGTGGCCAATTAATTGGACCATTATGTAAAATTACTTTTTCAGCAAAAGTTTCTTTGAGTAAATCAAATGTAACGCACGTTATATGGCATGTGGCTTCGTTCTGTTGAAACCACATGTCAGTAAGATTAATGCCAGCTAATTTCTAATCATGCACCCACACCGTTCACCAGTGACAGTAACATTCTGACCATCATCGTCTTTGTAGACATATGGACCAATAACTCCGCCAGCCCATAGAGCGCATCAAGCAGTCATTTTCTGTGGATGTAATGGTGTTTCGACAAAAGCTTGTGGGTGATCCTTACTCCAAATGCGACAATTCTGCTTATTTACGTAACCATTCAAACAAAAATGGGCTTCATCGGAGAACAAAATTTTTAATGGTAATTCGATATCAATATCAACTTGTGCTTCAGGCCATTCACCGAATTGGCGGCGCATACGATGGTCATTTTGCCTTAGTTCCTGCACAAGTTGTATCCTGAAAGCTTTTAAGTCAAGAACCTTTCGCAGAATCTTTCACAAAGTGGAAGATTATAACCCCAGTTGCTGAGAATGGTATCGAATTGATTGATTTCAATCTTCTTCAATGCTTCAATGTACAGCGGCTACAGCTTCTTCAGTGCTCACAGTTGGTCGTCTAACGGGTGGGGCCTAATTAGTAAGAGTACACAAGATCCGAAAACGATCCATTGTACTCCACGATAAGTTTGACGAATGC
Organism: Wohlfahrtia magnifica; assembly: GCA_023159175.1. Lineage (NCBI taxonomy): Eukaryota > Metazoa > Arthropoda > Insecta > Diptera > Sarcophagidae > Wohlfahrtia > Wohlfahrtia magnifica. The sequence continues at coordinate 7,799 of JAKWBJ010000004.1, read as the reverse complement.
AACCATTATTTTGATAAAAAAATTTCAACAATTTGCAAACATTGCTCTGGTGAAGGTTTATTCATAATGAAATGTCAAACCGAACTGAACAAAAGGCAACTATCAGCTGCTAATTTGGACATCAAATAATCAGAGCTGCTAACTCAGAGTTATAAACCTCTAAAATAAACTATAACGAAGCATTTTTCGATCCTCTTCAGATTCGCTATATCGAATTCATGCATTGTTCGATATTTAATCATCTGCACCATTTCCGTACTTCTATGTTGGCACGTGATACATACATAAATCTTAAATAAAAAAATTCTAAAACATGTTTTAAATATACTTTTACTACCAAATGTTGTGTTTAAGTTATTTTGCTATGAACTGGTCTATATTGTTTTTCTTTTTTTTTTCATTGTAAAATGTATCATAAAATACTAAAGTTAAACTAGTGTGTGATAATAATTGAAAAATTCTATTAAAGACTTTAATTTACTACATAAAATACATAATTTTAGCAAATCAAATAGTAAAAAAAAAACATTATTTCTTATTAAATCCATTATTAGTATACTTCCAATACTAAAAAATAATTCTTTAAATAGTTGTGTAAAAAAACTCTTTTTAGTATAACGTTTAGACCATATAAAAAAACGTTTCATTTCATTTATTTTTAAAACATGAAAACCAATGATGTTCACATTATTGAATACGCAAGTTAAAGTCCAGTGACCTAAAAATCATTTCCAGTTTTATAGAAAAGCAAATGAACGAAATATTATAATATATCAGTGTCAATATATTTAGAAACCGAAACGAATTTATCTGTTTTAGATGACTGTCATTTCAAGATTAAGAATGTGGATGAGAATGAATAAATAAATAAACTATTGATGTTAGAACACAGAATTATGATCCGTTAATTAATTAGTTGTTTTTAAAGCTTCACTTTAACTTTAAAAACATCTTAATAAGATGTAGCAGCAGCATTGCTGTTTTTAGTTATTTCTAACCAAAATTGGTTATTTTTTTTCTTCGATGTGTAGATGTGTACTCATTTTATATATTGGTTACTTTTATCCTCAAAGTAATAAAAAATTTATTTTTACGTTAAAAAAAAGCAAAAACAGATTTATTACAAAACAGTAGAACTTCACTTGATAAGAAACATATACTTAAATGCACTTAATTTCTTTGCTATTTTTGAAATTTTCTGCATTCGGAAAAAAACGAACAAAAAAATAAATAATAATAATAATAATAATAATAATAATAATAATAATAATAATAATAATAATAATAATAATAATAATAATAATAATAATAATAATAATAATAATAATAATAATAATAATAATAATAATAATAATAATAATAATAATAATAATAATAATAATAATAATAATAATAATAATAATAATAATAATAATAATAATAATAATAATAATAATAATAATAATAATAATAATAATAATAATAATAATAATAATAATAATAATAATAATAATAATAATAATAATAATAATAATAATAATAATAATAATAATAATAATAATAATAATAATAATAATAATAATAATAATAATAATAATAATAATAATAATAATAATAATAATAATAATAATAATAATAATAATAATAATAATAATAATAATAATAATAATAATAATAATAATAATAATAATAATAATAATAATAATAATAATAATAATAATAATAATAATAATAATAATAATAATAATAATAATAATAATAATAATAATAATAATAATAATAATAATAATAATAATAATAATAATAATAATAATAATAATAATAATAATAATAATAATAATAATAATAATAATAATAATAATAATAATAATAATAATAATAATAATAATAATAATAATAATAATAATAATAATAATAATAATAATAATAATAATAATAATAATAATAATAATAATAATAATAATAATAATAATAATAATAATAATAATAATAATAATAATAATAATAATAATAATAATAATAATAATAATAATAATAATAATAATAATAATAATAATAATAATAATAATAATAATAATAATAATAATAATAATAATAATAATAATAATAATAATAATAATAATAATAATAATAATAATAATAATAATAATAATAATAATAATAATAATAATAATAATAATAATAATAATAATAATAATAATAATAATAATAATAATAATAATAATAATAATAATAATAATAATAATAATAATAATAATAATAATAATAATAATAATAATAATAATAATAATAATAATAATAATAATAATAATAATAATAATAATAATAATAATAATAATAATAATAATAATAATAATAATAATAATAATAATAATAATAATAATAATAATAATAATAATAATAATAATAATAATAATAATAATAATAATAATAATAATAATAATAATAATAATAATAATAATAATAATAATAATAATAATAATAATAATAATAATAATAATAATAATAATAATAATAATAATAATAATAATAATAATAATAATAATAATAATAATAATAATAATAATAATAATAATAATAATAATAATAATAATAATAATAATAATAATAATAATAATAATAATAATAATAATAATAATAATAATAATAATAATAATAATAATAATAATAATAATAATAATAATAATAATAATAATAATAATAATAATAATAATAATAATAATAATAATAATAATAATAATAATAATAATAATAATAATAATAATAATAATAATAATAATAATAATAATAATAATAATAATAATAATAATAATAATAATAATAATAATAATAATAATAATAATAATAATAATAATAATAATAATAATAATAATAATAATAATAATAATAATAATAATAATAATAATAATAATAATAATAATAATAATAATAATAATAATAATAATAATAATAATAATAATAATAATAATAATAATAATAATAATAATAATAATAATAATAATAATAATAATAATAATAATAATAATAATAATAATAATAATAATAATAATAATAATAATAATAATAATAATAATAATAATAATAATAATAATAATAATAATAATAATAATAATAATAATAATAATAATAATAATAATAATAATAATAATAATAATAATAATAATAATAATAATAATAATAATAATAATAATAATAATAATAATAATAATAATAATAATAATAATAATAATAATAATAATAATAATAATAATAATAATAATAATAATAATAATAATAATAATAATAATAATAATAATAATAATAATAATAATAATAATAATAATAATAATAATAATAATAATAATAATAATAATAATAATAATAATAATAATAATAATAATAATAATAATAATAATAATAATAATAATAATAATAATAATAATAATAATAATAATAATAATAATAATAATAATAATAATAATAATAATAATAATAATAATAATAATAATAATAATAATAATAACCCTACGGGGAACCTGAAACCCCAATAGGGCGCGTCCCCAGGTGGCGGATAGGGGAAAGCCTCCCAGATATGGGTGGTAGGAGGGAAATCAAATACCTCCCGTGGACCAACAGGAGTACAACAGTCTAGGCTGGTATTTGACCCTATGGTGAGAACAGCTGGATGTGTAACTTTTATTTAAATCCAGTAGCGTCTGACCCAGAATGGGCGGCTTGCTGGTCAGCGTCTGTGCCTCCATGTTAGGAGCGGCTGAATCTTCACAACACCTGGCGGTGAGGTTAAAAACGCAAACTGGTCTTTGGTATTCAGACCTTAAAAGAATACCAACAACATGATGGTGAATACTGGAAAAAATATAAACATACGATCCCCTGAGGAAGGGCCTCTATCTACTGGAGCTGATCCTGGTGATAGAGCGACGGCGAGCGGTCAGCGTCCAGGGCGGCGTACGCGACCTGGGCGGGTTCAACCCGAAATTGATCCGACGACACAAAGAAACCGTACAATACCGGAGGTTTCACCTGCTGTTAGTGCTACCCGGGAAATAAGACCAGGGCTCACTATGGCAGGACTGCCAAGACAGCGCATAAAATGGACTGAGGTCATGAATAAAGATATATTGCGCATTTATTACCGTGTCACTTGTAGCGAACGTGACAGAAGCGGTTACGGGCAGAAACTTTTTGAACAATTTAGGGAAATTTACCCCGAACTTCAAGTGAACGCACAACGAGTCGCCGACCAGTACAGAACAATTATAAGGAAAAACCTTGTTCCGCAACTCGAAAGAGATGCCATTAAACGTCAGATTGGCGAAGAACAGGGGATAAACTTACACGATTCGGATACAGAAGGCCTAGAGCAAGAAATGTCCAATGAAGTAGCCAACGAAAACCCTGCAAGCCCACCCAATCCAGCTCAAGTTATAGTTCCGAATTTACCCTCACGAATGGATGATATGCGATATTTGAGCGAAGATCTTGGAATTGAAATGAGAAGAGCTTTAACACTTTTTGAAGGAACGAACGCAACGCATAGACCACCAATTCCTAGAATGAACACATCTAGGAAAGCTGCCAAGTTATTTGAGGTAATGAACAATGAGATAATCCCACCGTACCTTTCAGATGTACATGATTTGGAAAGTCTACACCTAATTGTATACTGTGCGGCTGTTGCAATAGCTAAAACGCTACCAATAAAATTTGGCCATGAGCCTGTCACAAGGCGTAGAACAGAAAAAATAATGCCCTTATGGGAAAAGAGGCTACTTCGATCAATCGAAAATTTACGGAGAGATATAGCAAGAGTAGACGCCCTAGTGCGTGGTGCAAATACCAGAAGGCTTAGTAGATTAGTCGCAAATATCATCAGGCGGCACAATATCCATTCTCAAATGGATCAACCAAATAGTACACCAACACAATGTTTGGATACGCTTAAACAGAAGTTGTCAGTAAAATCAACAAGGCTTTCTAGGTATAGGGTTAGTAGAGCGAGAAAGACTGATAACTCTATCTTTTTCAGATCAGAAAAATCATTCTACAGGTCTTTAAAAGAAGAAAGTAACACCATACCCACAAATTACCCATCTAAACAACAAGTTACCTCATTTTGGAGTGATCAACTCTCTACCAGCGTTGCTTATAACTCTAATGCAAACTGGATTCAAGTGGAAGAAAACCGCCTCTAGGACCTTCCACGGATGGACTTCGACAAGCTTGAAATAACTGAAGTCCAGGGAATCCTACGAAACCTGCTGAACTGGAAAGCACCCGGCCCAGATAAACTGCAGAACTTTTGGTGGAAAAGGTTCACGTGTATTCATGGCAAGCTAACGGAAATGATAAATAACGTTATTCAACACCCTGACGGCATGCCATATTTCCTCACCCAGGGAATAACTTACCTGCTGGAAAAGGATCCAGGCAACAGACATGATCCTTCAAAGTTTAGGCCAATCACCTGCCTACCCACTTTATATAAAATTATAACGTCATGTTTGGCATTGAGAATAAACGTACACTGTGATCGAAATAATATATTGGCGGAGCAGCAAAAGGGGTGTAGAAAAGGTTCGAGAGGGTGCAAAGAGCAACTGATCATTGATTCAGTAGTTGGTGAACAGGCATATGCGAAGCACAGAAACCTGTCAATGGCTTTTATAGATTACAGAAAAGCTTTTGATTCTGTGCCTCACGGGTGGCTTCTAAAGGTCTTGGGGATGTACAAGATTCATCCGACAATAGTCACATTTCTAAGCCGAATCATGAAGGACTGGAGAACCACAGTCTTGTTAACAACACCAACGAATTACATAGAGACGAATGAAATTCCCATCAGGCGAGGCATTTTTCAGGGTGACTCGCTGAGTCCTATATGGTTCGTGCTATGTCTTAATCCGCTTTCAAGCCTCCTTGACTCGACACGATATGGCTTCGAAATTAGACATAATGGCGAAAGTATTTATAAATTAAACCACTTGTTATTTATGGACGACATAAAGCTATATGGCTCCAATCAGCACCAACTAACAAGCCTACTAAATGTTGTCGAATCGTTCTCCAAGGATATCAGTATGGAGTTCGGACTTGATAAATGCAGGACTCTACATGTCATCAGGGGAAAACTGCAAGAGATACCCCACGATCTTCAGGATGGCGGGATAATGGAAGCTATGAAGAACGAAGAGACTTACAAATACCTTGGGATGAAGCAGGCTATTCGCATTGAACAAAACCAAATGAAAAAGGAACTAGCTAGAGAGTTTACTAAGCGAGTCAGGAAAATCTTAAAAACTGGCTTATGTGCGAAAAATATGTTCAAAGCTATTAACACTTATGCAGCTACGGCTCTGAGCTATTCATTTGGGGTGATAAATTGGAGCAGCACCGACATTGGGGCCCTACAACGAAAATGTAGAGTACTGATGACTAAGGCACGTAAACACCACCCAAGTTCAGCGATCGAGAGGACAATGCTACCGAGATGTATGGGTGGAAGGGGTTTAGTCGATATGAATAATCAGAGGAAACAACAAATCGATGAGTTAAGAGCATTTTTCATTGAAAAATCTACAACATCTCCCTTACATTATGCGGCCTGCAAAGCAGATAGTACTTCACCACTGCACCTTGGTCTAAACCAGGCTGAACAATCATTAATAACAAACCAACAGAAACTGGAGGCTTGGATGAGTAAACCACTCCATGGTAGACATCCTAGTGAAGCTAGCCGGGATCATGTCGACACAAAATCGTCGAACTACTGGCTAGTTGCAGGACAATTGTTTCCTGAGACCGAGGGATTTATGCTAGCAATTCAGGATCAAGTAATCCCAACGAGGAACTACCTGAAAATAATTGTTAGAGATACTAATGTGGAGAATGATTTATGTCGATACGGATGCAGCTCAAGAGAAACAATACACCATGTAACGTCTGCGTGTACATCTCTAGCCGGGACAGAGTACATCGATCGCCACAACTCGGTGGTTAAAATATTACACCAGCAACTAGCGCATAAATACTCCTTAATTCCAGTGGAAGAAGTACCGTACTACAAATATCAGCCGCAACCTGTACTGGAGAACACTGGATACCGACTTTACTGGGATCGAACGATTCTGACCGATCAGAGTGTAGCAGCAAATAGGCCAGACGTTCTGCTGATGGATAAGGAGAGAAGGGTGGTATGGCTTGTTGATGTTGCAATACCAAATAACAACAACCTTCAAACAAAGCATCACGAGAAAATCTCTAAATATAGTGTACTCATTGATCCTATTAAAAGTCAATGGCACATCGATAAAGTGAAAACGGTCCCAATTATAATATCAAGTACAGGACTAATACCAAGAACTTTGCACGCTAGCCTGAGAGAACTAGATTTGCCGGAACACCTGTGGCAGATAATGCAAAAGGCTGTGATCATTGCGACTACGCGAATCGTTCGGAAGTTTATGGGGACGATGAATTAATTTAAGTTATAATATAAGACTACAATATATTGATTTGCGCTGTGATTTTTTGTAATCTGTGGAAATTTATAAAATTTGTACTTAGAATTTTAGTTTTTTAAGATAGAGTCTAAGTTGAAATGTACCCAATTTTGAATTGAGAATAAAGAGTGATAATAATAATAATAATAATAATAATAATAATAATAATAATAATAATAATAATAATAATAATAATAATAATAATAATAATAATAGTAGTAGTAGTAATGAATCCTCTTGGGTAAGACAACTAGTTTTTTTTTACAATGCAATCAATATCTTCACATCTGATAAAAATATGGCAATTCATTTGAATTG